>WBMW01004897.1:14097-166168 GCA_013396635.1 Penelope pileata
CTGCCCTCCCCGCTCGTTTCCCCGACCTCGTGGAGCTGTCCCTCTGCCCCAGGCGCAGTGGGAACAAGCGCACAGCACCCATCGCAGCCCGCTCCCGATTTCCAGCTGCTCCAGGACGGCTTTTTATCCAGGTGGCTGTGTCGGCAGTCAGTCCGTTATATCCCCGCGGAGGAAACACTTACTGGGTTCCGCGGACGGCAAGTCACACCGGGCCATCCTGCTGCCTTGCTGTGCTGTGTGCTGTTTTATTCCTAAAAATAGAAATATTTTTTTCCACGTCTTTCAGTGAGTTACTGCCACTGCTTTAATTCGTACCAACAATCTGCGCTTGCTGAAGGGATGTCCCAGCCGTAGGAATAGTTCATGTCTTGTTGGTAAGAAGGGTCCCTCTGTGCTAGGGTGCAGCTCTGGCTTTTGTCTGCTCACAGAGATCCCATCTGGGCACGGTCCTTACAGTTCAGTGCTTAAAAAATGCAGAAAATTTCTATTTTAAGAAAGCAATCAAAGCACCAAGCTAATTTTACTCCCATTGTATTTCATACTCTTAAAATAGTCATTTGTAGTCTGGTGTGCAGCCTTTCCTTTGGGCCTGTTGCTGCCTGTGTAGAGGAAACACTCAGAGGCCCGGGGCTGTCTGTGTGCTTCTACCTCGTCCTGGATGCTGCCCCAACAGGGTCCTGAGAGCTCTGGGGCTGTGCTGTGCAAATGTGCAGCCGAGGGGGATGAAGGGCATTGTTCTGGTGCTGAGCTGCTTTTCTGTAGGCTTTGAGTAGATGTTCAGACGCTAGAAAAGAGGGGAATGTCTGCAAGTATGGTGTTCCCTATTACAATTTATTTCAGTGACTGAGGCCTGCAGGTATTTTACCCTCTCCCCCAACCTATCCTTTCTATTTATCCTTATTTATAATCACAAAGTTAGAATGATAACGGTTAATCTCAATCTATTCTGGGTGTGCTAGAAACAGTTTCAAGACCTCCCTGAAGGTGACCTGCACCTGAGTGCGCTCAGCAGGCACTGGCACAGGCGCTGGGAGGCATTGCTGTGTGCCTCTGTGCTCCTGCTCCAGTGAGCTCCTCCGTAACGGCCTGAGACAGAAGGGTGGCAGTCGGCACACGTGCCTCTCTGTAAATCCATATATAAAAGGATTGGGGGGCTAGTTTCATATTCTGGTAAAGAAAGTTCATTATTCTCTAGGGAGATCACTGCTATAAGTAGATGTGGGAAGTCTTTGCCTGCTGCCGTGTTCCATTAGCTGCAGGAGCCGGGGCTCTCCTCTTGGATCTCACAGGTTGTCAGGGCTTGATCTTTTCCCAGCTGAAGCAGAAGGCGAGATCACAGTGACCTGAACTTGAACAAAATCGAGCCCTTAAAGTGTACTGTAGCGTATGTTTGAGTTATTGGCTTGTGTGCCTGGAATACCCAAAATTCAGGCTGGCAACTGTGAAAGATTAGTGCTCGAGAAGTAAAGCGTTTGGTTCCAATTCTAGAAGTCCTTTTGATAAATACTTAATATCTTATAAAAAATAAATAAAAGTTTGAGAGCGTCTAGCTCTTTGTGGAGGTGTCCCTGGGCATCAAGCCAGCATGGCGCCAGGTGGAAGGATGTCAGCGTAGTTCTTGGCTCTGCTGTGAGCCCTGCTTCGTGGCATCAGACTGCGTGAGGTGGGGCTGCTGCCAGCGGGGAGGTGACAACGGGAGGTGCAGCAGGGAGGGGAGTGGGTGACTGGGAGGTGGGAGTTCCATGCACTGGTTTGGCTGTTGGGAAATCTTAAGGTATTGTTCTTGAGAAGACCCCTCTGTCTGATCTACAAAGGATACTAGTGGGGGCTGGCAAGCCAAAAAGGAGGTTGGGAGGAGCTGAGTGTAAGCCCACCTTTTTCCAGTGCATCTCTTCCCAGGCTTCTGCACCTCCTCAAGCCCTGGAGCTACCTTTGTGCTGAGCAGAATCCCGGAAGTGGCTGTTCCCAGGGTCTGCCCCAGATTCCTGACGCCTTTGCATAGCACCAGCTGCCGTGGCCAGGAATGTCGGAAGGTTTGGTTCCTGGGAGCTCAGCAGTGTTCTTGTGACAGGGAAGTGCAAAGAATGATCAGAGCAATTCCTCATTCAGGACTTGCTCCTGTTTGTTTTCCAGCAACTCTTGATTTGTGCTGCTTCAGTTTTGTTAAGGTTGTTCCTTATGGTTAAATACTATCGTGAATAATAGCTTCAAGATTTGTCCTTGGATGTTTAATTGATCCATACCTAGGACAAAATTCTTTTCCAGAACTCCTAAACCTTTTCTGTTTGGTAAGTGTAAGCTTGGAGCAGTAACAGACAATTCATTTATCAGACCTCATTTCTGGAGGGATGCTGTTAGGAGAAGCTGCTATGACAGGAACAGCTTTAAACACTTCTCTAGAAATTAATCTATTCCTCTGGCAGTGAGAGCTCATGAGGTTTGGTACTGGAATGCCATACCCATATCTTCTGCTAGCAGCTGACTGTTATCAGTTATGATGGCAAACTCGAACCTTCTTTCTTGCTCTGAGATTCAGGCAGCTTTTGGTCTTCTAGAAATTTTAGGAGGAAATCTGAACTGGATCCAGTATGTTTCAAAGACTGGTAGTCACTGAGGGCCTTATTCTGTTTGCTTCATCAGCCTTGGGAGATGCAACACCGTAAATTGTCCCATGGATTTTTTTTTTTTTTNGGAGACATTTGCAACTCAGTATAAATAACTTCATCAGATTAAGACTTGCTTTACTTCTGGGCATTCATTTTTGTACTTCCCCACAGTATGAATTAAATATTTATTTGTTTTTGCATTGGAGCTTGTGATGATGGGATCTTTGCTTTTAATGTTTAGGTTATTTAAGAATATGATTGGGATGAAGAAACGGTTTTAGTTCACCAATTTAGTCTTTGACTTTAAATAAACTTACAGGGTCAGCTCTTTGATGCCTTTCGTGGGGCTGTAGGAGTCAGAGAGAGAGCTGAGTCTGAGACATGGAAAAAGAAACCGGCAGCCGCATGGCCGAGCAGCCTGGGACTTTGGGTGCTGGCATGCTGCACACCTGGGTTCCCTTCTCATTTTTGCCAGGGTTTTACTTTTAACACCTTGGGCAGATTCCTTCCAATTTTCTGTTCACTTGCTCCTCACTGTTCCTACTTGCTGATCAGTCTTCAGGGCTGTAGGAGCCAAGTTCCAAAATGTCAGCGTAAAGGAGGGCACCCTCGCAGACCCCTGTGGCATGGCAGGCTTTCTCCTGCTTTGTGAGAAAGGCTGTGGCAGACTTTCTCCTGCTTTCTCCTTTCTCCTTCAGCTGCTATTCCTTTGCAGCTGAAGGATGATGCCGTGAGGGATTGTTCTCTCCCAGCCCCAGAGCTATTCTGCTGGTCATGGGTTTTAGAAGTATTTCCAAAGCTTTGGAGTTGTTTTAGGAGTCCTTTTTTGTAAGAAAAAACTGTTCTAATTTATTTCACATCTGATTAAATGGAGTCTTTTTGCCTTTTCTCTGACCTGTGATTATTCAGGTTTTATGGGGGATTTACAGAGTTTAGGGAAAGAGAGTACACGGATTCTGCCTGACTTTGGGATATTTCCCCCCTCAAAAATCAAAATAACCAGATGAAGCCTGCTGTCTCCAGAACAGTAACTGTTTGGCTATGGAAACTTGGAATGAAAAAACTTGGAATCTGCTACTGCCCTGAGAGTGCTTTTTTTCTTTTTTCCCCTCCTTCTTTCCAGATAGGCAGCAGCCAGCACTTGCTAGCTCAAAGAAAGTGCATCAGGCCTGGGCACAACACTCCACTTGAGGAGTGTGTTAAGGGTGATTCAGCTCCTGAGTGTGCCATTCTTTCAAACAATTCTCAGTGGGAAACTGAGGATGGGAGGGGGAATTTGTCCTTGCCTGGGGTCAGGCAAGGTTATATGGTGCAAGGGAGAATATTTGGCAGTAATTCTTTGTTACCCTGTCTCCGAGTTGCTGGTGGGAACTCTTCCAAAACAAATCCCATCTAACGGTCTAAACGCCGTATTTTGTAGTTTGCTTGGCATTGCTGCCTTTGACTTAATGCATTTCCTACTTCTGTCACAAGAGGCTCCTTTAGAAGACAACCAAAGAGTTATCCTAAAATTCTGGGCACCAAAATGCTCCTGTGCCTGCTCTGTATGGCCCTATTCACATGGGTCAGTGGTAGGGGCAAGAAGGCATTGCTGGAAGTTTCTTACCTGTTTTCCTGCCTCATGGTAGTTCTGTACCTGTTTGAATTTGACTCAGAAAGCTGATAGGAATCCTGGCTTGGACCTCTTTGGAAAAGTGGGGTCAACTTTTCTCCAGATGGGACAGCCAAAAGAAAGGAGATTGAATAGAGGAGCTCAGCGAGGCAGCAGCATCTCTGGTGAAAGCAGCTCCTTGGGCCTGGGGCAGCATGAACACATCTATCCTTTCCAGTGCTGTCTTTGAAAGTAGTAGAAAGAAAGGTGGTCATCACTGCTTTCCTGTGGGTGTTTAGTGGAGACCATATCATCGCTACAAAGCAGGAGTTCTCGCACTCAGAACTAACTGTTCTTCCAAGTGCTGTGGAGAGAAATACTTGGATTGCTGAAGATGTAAATATGAAAATGAACTGAACGAAAGTAACAAACCTAATGGAAACTTGCCAAGCGGCTGGTCTTGCGGAGGAGTCCCATTCGGAGTTGATGGATAGCATCTCAATGCAGAGGAAGAAACTAGTTCCAGAGAATGTGGGAATCAGATGCAGAAGCTTTTAATTATGTTAGATGTGCAGGCGTAATCTAGGTTTATATGCTTCTCTCAATTCTCAGTTAATTTGGTGCCAACGTAAGGCTTGTACAGGAACAAGAATTGATTTTTCTTGTTACACCAAAGCTCTTGTCATGATTGTTATTTGGTCTCTGCCTTGTCTTACATTTAGACATAACTCTGGGAAAATATGTTTTCCTTGAGAACCAGCACAGTTTCTATCCCTATCTAAATCTTTTTAATCCATTCACTGTTTTATCAACCCTTCTTTGGCATCTTGTGTCTTTTCTTCAAACAGTAACCCCCATTCCACTTCTTGTCTCTTTTCTCACTTTCAGTTGCATTAGCTAAAATAACCAGTGGCAGGACGTTTGTGCTGACACTTTGATGCCATTGTCAAGCCGTATGCGCTTTGTTTTACAGCGAGATGATTGGTGCTGGTCATGGCAAGATGTGCTGCTTGAAAGCGTTTTCAGGCTTGAGGCTTTTTACTGTGTTCTAAAAGTGAAATCTGTGTCAGCTAGTCTTGAAAATACAAATCATATGTATTTCATATTTGGGACAATTCAAAGCAAGCTTTCTTGCATGTGGTTTTCCCTTTCACAGTGTCTAGGTATGCTGTTCAGAATAGAAATGTGTCGCGAGGTCTGGTTCTAGCTCATGGGTTCCTCTGCTATAAACTGACTGATCTATTTAAATTTCACTGAATTTTGAGACTTCCTTGAATGTGCTACCTTAGCTTTTTTTGGGACTGCACACCTTGGCTTTTCTCGGGACAGAACACTACTCTGCACACTGTGGTCCTCCCTTTATTCCCAACCACTTCTAACAGTCTCTTTTATATCAGTAAAACCTAATTAAAAAAGGAAAAGTAAATCTTGTTCTTGTATCTCACCTTAAGAGCTCACATGTAATATCTCCAGTTGACACAGTTGTATTTAGTGCACAGATATTTCAGTACAGCAGGAACTGTGTAAAGAGTTGGAACAGCTTGAGGTCCCTGTAGGGATTTCAGGAGGTGTTTGTTCATGCAACTCATGTTAGAGGGAAGGACAAGAAGATGCTTTCCTGTAGAGGGTGCAGGTGACTTGTTAGATTAACTCACTACAGATGATACATTGCGTTGGCATCAACTTGCGTGTTTTTCTGGTTTTGTTTTCACTTTCAATTTGTCCTTTAAAGTTCCTAGTCCATTTTGCTATGAAGTGTAGCTTGCTGTTTAGACCATACCTGCCATTTGAGAAGATACCAGTACAACAACTGTATTCTTAAACAGAGATTCCTGCAAAGTGCTCGATGATTTCATACTGATCTTACAGTGTTGGAGGACTGGCTTCTATCTGCTGCTGCCTGGGAGGCCTCTTTCAGCCCCGTGGCTTTGAGAGGAGTGCAAGTGGGCCCCAGCTGGACCACAGCCTCGTTTCCATAGTCTCCACGTGTGTATGCAATTCATGTATGCTATGGCTATGGCCATTCTTGGTGCTTCTCTAGTGCTGTTCAGACATGATGATTTCATTTCACTTTCCCTTTTATTGTGTGTCCCCACAAGACCTGTGGTGCTTCGACTTGTGAACATCCTGGGAGGCTGCACCCACCACGTGCAGCTTGTTTGCAGCGCTGAGCTCAGAGCAAACTCAGCAGTGTCAGCACGGCCTCCACGGTTGGTTTTTACTCCGCCCTCCATCCTTTCTTAGAGTTGTCTATGGACCATTAAGTCACTTTCTTCTTGCTGGGAGTAATATGGTCTTAACATAAATGTTCTTGGTGAGAATTAACCTGCTGCTCAAATGTTTATTTTTTTCAGGGTGCCCTTCCATATGGAAGTGTGCTTTAGGTGTAATTTCTTATAACTTCTATCCCTTTGTGTTATTCCTTGCTTTAATGCCCTCAGCTTTTCCTTGTCTCGCTGTGTCTGCTCAACTTCTGAGTGTCATCTGCAATTAGGCAGTGATCCCACTGCTGTGGGACTGATGGGTCAGAAGACCTTTGGCACTTGTAAGCGTATGAGCCCTTGAGAAGGGAAGCCTTGCTTTCTTCAATGGTCAGCCAGATAAATCTTTATCTGATGCAAACAAATGTAGTGGAAAGAGCAAAGAACTGAGGCAGCTGATACAGAGATTTCTAACTGCAGCTCTGAGTCGTTTGGAGTTCTGGTGTAGCACTTTTGCAGCTCCAGAGAGCATCACTTTCTGATTGAGTTACAAAGCTCAGCAGTATTAATTCACGCAGCTCGCACTTAGAGGGACACTGCTTTCAAAGAACTGCAATACAAGTAATTTTCCCTTTCCAGACCTTACAAATCATATTCTTTATGTAACTGTGTATGTCTTGCCCATATCCCTACTGAAGAGTCTTAGCTTAACTGTAGGAATAGCTTCTATGTGCAGAGCGGTCATCTTTGGTCACCCCGTTGCCTTTTACTGAGCCTTTTTCAGCTCTACTCTAGGGAAGGGCATTAAATGCAGAACAGATTGATACAGAAGCATAGTGATGGTCTCTGATTTGGGATCTTTTACTTTCCACACAATCCCAAGCACCCTGCATACTTCTGTGTGCGTAAGCTGCTTGTTGCTGCGGAGCTGTGAGCTGGTGTCTCCATGGAACAGCCTGTCCCAGCAGCCAGACCTTTCTCCTGAGGAGCAGCGATCTGCGGGGGCTCCATCACTGTCTGTGGGGCGTTGGGATCAGCTTTCCCACGTGTTTGATTTCACTCGCTGTTCTATTATCCAGTCATTCAGTCCCTGGTTTCTTGGTTTTCCTCATTGACACTCCCTTGAATGACATTGAATTACCACCACATGGTCCCACCTCACTGCTCACGCCTCCTTCCAGAGCACAGGTGAATGCTGCAAGGCTCCATTCCCCACACAGACTCGTGAAGACCTGCACTGTGACCTCCTTCTTCCTATCGAAAGAATGGAAAGCTTACTCCTGCCATTCCCTATTTTCAGCCAAACGTTTATCCTCATAAGCACTCTTTTGGGCTACGACTGCTAATGGTTCATGTCATGGCTGCTTACCTCACCTATAATTTCAACAGCATGTGTGTATGTTTCAATATCCCCTTAGAGAATGGACTTCAACATTCTTTCATATTTAGCTGATACGCTCTGGACTGCAGTGGAAAAAAAAACAGCATTATAGCTAGTAACATGATTTTTTTTTTTAAAAAAAAAAGAAAACTAATTCCTGTATCTGGAGAGAGATTAACATATTAACAATATATTAATGGTTGTTGGTCCTCTAGTCAATGGTAGCTTGTAATAGATGGAATGTAATTTGGTGAAATGCAACACAGAGGTCCTTCTGGCAGGCTGGGGGAGTGGTAGCTCTTGTACGTGCTTTGTTAACGCGTATTTTGTGTATGTTTGAATGTGATTTTTTTTTTTTCTATTTCAGAGTTGTTTTGTACCTATGCAAAAAGGGCAAAAAAACCTGCTATGCATCAGTAGTGCTATCCAAGTGCCAACTTCATTTCAGTGGAACACCTGAATTTCCTACAAGTTCTTATTATCTGGAAGAGTAATTTAATAGATTTTTGTGAATAAAGCTTATATAAAGTTTAGAATAAATGTTTAGAAAAATTTCCGCTTACCAAATGGGCTTTTCTCTTCCTGGCATAACTCAGGTGTAATATCTTTGCTGAGACCTCTTTTGCTGGATGTGGTCCCAACTATTCAGCAGACCGCTGCTTTGGCTCTTGGGAGACTTGCCAATTATAACTATGACCTGGCAGAGGCAGTCGTGAAGGGAGACATTCTTCCACAGCTCCTGTGTTCCTTGTCTGAGCAGAATGTAAGGCATCATTGTTTTCTTAAGTAATGATTTTTTTTTTTTTTTAACTGTTGCACAGGGAAAGGGAAATCTTTCTGTATTGGCTATCTGCTGTTATTCCTAACGTAGCAATAAATGTATGGAAGTCAGAGAGAGCATGCATGTTTGAACTCGTGAGAGATCAGTGTGTATTGTATGTATAATTTTGACTTTGAGTAAGTTTGACTTCAAAGTATCATCTTACCTCCTAGTGCATTATAAGAAATACGCTCATGGCGTTGTTATGGTTTTAAAATGTTGAGCGATACATTATAAAAGGTTCCTCTTAGAAATGAGGCATTTGGAAAGTAGTAGTGAAAATTGGCTAGGATTTGTCAATAACACTGAGCACTTGTAAAATACATAGTAAATATTTCATTATAGATGTTCAGTTTATATCCCCAAATACAGCCATTTGGAAATCTGTAGCGTAAGAAATATCAAACCGCTGATACAGGAAAATACGCTAAAGGTTTTGATCTTTATGTTTGTCAAAACAAACAAAAAATTTGCCTTGCAAATAAATTTCGTGGTCTGTCTTTCTCCATTCTTGCCATTTTTCTTCATCGTTTCTATATATTCCTGTTTCTGGTTCCTAACCTCAATTAATAAAAGATACTTTCAAGTGCGGATCCTAATGACTGGAAAAAGGAAGAGACAGCGGACAGTTAAGTGCATTGACACCATCACCATGCTTGAGTTGCAGTTTTGTTGTATTAGATTTCGGAGAGTTAGGATTTCAATGGAAATATAGTTTGGAAAACTGTATTTTCATTTTCAGTCTTTTGAGGAAAACATGTAAGTACTCATTGCGTTTTTTTTCCTTGCACATCTGGTCATTGCTTATACAGTTTATCAAAACAACAACAATACCAAAGACAAACCTTGGTGTCAAGATACTGGTATAGTATGGAAAGAAAATTAAAGTTTTAGTTAGACAAATTTATAACCGTTTTGATTTATTTACTTATGTATTTAAGGGAAGGAGAGGAACAGCTCTTTATCCTCCTTTTTTTTAAATTTGGAAACTGCCCCCCTGCTACAATTCAAAGCAGTCACTAAATTAGCTCAAGTACCCTGATTTATCTCTTCCACGTTACTGCCAGTGCTGTCGCTACATCTGTGAGGTGGCTGTAATTCAGAATCACTTGGGGCAGCAGCAAGATTAGTGTGAGGTCATGGAAAGCCTACTATGCCTTGGTGACTGAGGGCAAGTGAAGGAAACTCATTATCCAGTTCATGCAGAGTTTAGCAATGCATGCAGTTTGTTACTTCCCATAGGCAAAAAAAAAAAAAAAAAAAAAAAAAAAAAAAAAAGAAAAGAAAAAAAAGATGCACTTCCATTCCACTTGCTCCTCCTGTATTAACATCTATGTTTAAGGAGCTGATTCTCTGAGCACACGATAAATACTGATTCGACTGGTTTATGGAGAAAAGTTACAGGGTCACATCCCAACTCGATGTTTTGTCAATTAAACTGAGCAAAACAGAGTTTTACAGTACGTTCTAACTGTGCCTGCAAATATAGTTTGTTTGTAAATAAATGTGTTTTGAATAACAATAAAAACAAAGAAGTGTTTTTCTTTGTCAGAAGTGTAATTACTTAACAGAAATAACATAACCATATTTGCACAGACATAGGCCAGTGTAAATTATCGTAGCTTCATTGAGGTCAACAAAATCGAAGGTAACTTAAACTAGCTAGGGGTTTGTCCACTTTTTTTTGTACTGTTTCCGTGTACCTCTCTTCCCCTAAGTGATATTTAATGTCTTGCTTGTAAATTATGTTCACTGCATCTGCTTGTAGGCCTTAATGTAGAAGTCAGGATTTCTCACAGTAGGGAATTGTATCAGTACGGGTGAATTAAGCAGAGCCAGGGCACGTGCTTGAGCACTGGAGGGTGACTGCTCTTTGCATGCTGACACAATGGGGTTTGGGCCCGTGCTAGCCACCAAAGTGCTTGGCAATGCCTGGATGTGGTTTAGGGGATAGCCCAGGGCAGGGACAGTGCTCTGTTGGATAGGTGAGGCCATTGTGCTTTGGGACAAGAGAAGTTTAGGTGCGTGCTCTTGGTACGCAACATTGCTGTCCTTGAGGGCCAGGGTCTGCTTAGCTGTGGAGCTGTTGCACATAGGCCTCTACTGCCATGTCTTAGTGCTTCAGGGGGAGATTTTTCAAAGGTGTTTGGACACCTTGCCAGATGTGCAGAAGTGTTGACCTGGCTCCTCGTCTCCATGGACTTCATCCCAAAGGGATGCAGGGTTTGCACTGTATAAGTTCTGGGAACGTGGACAGTAGGAATCCAGCACTGTTAACTGCCTACGCTCCCTGCAGAAGAGAATCAAACATCCTGGAATGAGATTAAAACCAGCTGGTGCATGGAGAAGGAGCCCTCCAGAGCCAGGCCGTGGTGCTGAGGCTCCAGCCCCCAGGCTACGGCGCACGCTAGGCACAGGGATGTGGCAGTAGCTTGTTTGTGCCCTGCTGAATCTTGCCCTCATTGTGGCACAGGGACTTCACCGGGAGCCCAACCGTTCTGCCAGCACAGTTGTATCTGGGAGGAGTTCTTTAACTGGGCTCTGAGTTTTGAAGCTGTATAGCAGGGAGGAAATAGAACCTCCAAATTCCACGTACCAATGATAGCTTTGAAACTGCAGGAGACTGTGAAATGTGACTTTAGGGGGAATGTGCTTTTAAAAGAAGCCACAGCCACCGCTACAGTTTACATGGAACCCTATGATGTGTGCAGCATCATACATTACAAGGATGCTCCGAACTGGTAGCTGCTCCAGCACTGAGGCAGATGGGTAGAAGAGCTGAGACAAGCCCTTGAATTTTGCTTGAGCTCATGACAGAGGTGCCAGGTGTAGTCCTGTTGGAAGTAAGCTGTTTTTGGACATGTGCAGTTGTAGATTTTCAGGTTGCTTGGTGAAAACTGAGAGTCATCCAGTGCTGGGTGTCTGCTGTGCTGGGTTTTCAGGATCCTGGCTGTGAGCTTAGGCAGTATTTAGGCATTTGGGGGTTCAGATTCTAAACTCTTTCATTGGATCATATTCTCTGTGTCTCTATTTCCTGTTTGTAAAATGTTTTCTCATAATGTTGTTACAAGGGTATACACATTAGAAGTTTTGAAGTTTTGTAAATGTCACAGATAGGTAGAATTATTTCAGGAACTTGCCCTGCATAGCCTATGTAATCTGGCTAAATATGTTAAGAACTATTGTTTTTGTAGCTCTTATCACTCACTACTTACTTAAGCAAACAGACTTATCTAGACTATTATCTTTTCATATCCTTTTAGTCCTCTATTTTTTTTTTTTGTTTGTTTGTGCACTTACTGCAAATTTTAAATCATGAGCTGTGTCAAGAAAGGACTGGATGTTCATTGTTTGTATGATGTCTGGTGGTCCTGATTTGGATCTGCATGAGATATTACTCATAAAGAAGTAAAGAAGTCTGATTTATGTGCTCAGTTAAGCTATAAACTACTTAATGTTAGTAAAAATCTTTTTTTTTTTCTAATTTGTATAGCGTTTCTACAAGAAAGCAGCTGCATTTGTGCTAAGAGCAGTTGGCAAACATTCTCCACAGCTAGCTCAGGCATTAGTTGAGTGTGGAGCACTGGAAACACTTGTGATTTGCATGGAAGATTTTGACCCTGGAGTCAAAGAAACGGCAGCTTGGGCACTCGGGTATATTGCCCGACACAATTCAGGTAACAAGTTCCATTTTTGTTGTCTTTCATTTTAATACAAAGTGAGAGTTGTAATAAATTGTGTTATTGTGGTGTTCATAAATCAGGACAAGTTACTTCTTCTTTTCTGTTATAACATTTAAGTTTTGGAGTAAAAACATGCTTTAACTTTACAAATCTGCCAATGCTGTACCTTCTGTGAAAAGCTGGTATACCTGGCATCCACAAAGACCCGTTATGTGATAGTTACTCCAAGAAGAGTTGTATTGGCTGTGTGGCCAGGAAGCAACATTCTGCTTTATTCTCCTTTTTGTGGAAATTTCAGAACCTGTGCTATTGTGTAACTGTTACCATGGACAAAAGTTTCTATTGCTTACTATTAGTTCTAATTTTATGCATGTAGTAAAAGGGAGAAGCCTGAGTAGAGCCAAGTTTTGTTCAGCTGATAGCACTGCCTGCAGGATAAATGTGCTAAATTCACTGCAGTGACTATGTTATCGTTAGGCAGTAGACCACACTCTTTCTCTGAGAGTCAGGAATAGATCCGAGGAATCTGATCTCAAGCAGTTCACTGCTGTCTTGCAGGCAGTTGTATAACTCACTGGCAGGGTCATGTTCCTATTTAAAAGCTGATCCACATGGTCAATAACTCTTTTACCAGCTATTTATATAGTAAGTAGAAGTTTTGAGCTATGAATCAAATAACTGTGAGAAAAAACTGCTGAAGAGAAAGGGTGGAAGTGGTCTGTGTTCATGTTGGCTAAAGTTAAAATTATTCCAGGATCACAACAATTTGGAAGCTGTTCTTTTTTAATCACCGTTGAGTGTTTGTCTGCAGAAAGTATGGGGGACTTCCTCTTCCCACTTAGAGGTGGTTAACTTACTGGGACAGGCTCCAAAGTTATCAACATCTTCCGTATGGGCTGCTTTTTACCAGAGAACAAATTCATTCTTGGTGCACCTCTGTGTGCTAAGGATCTTTTATCTTTTGGTTATTGGGTCTGAATCCCTGAAACTAAGTGTTGTTTTCATCTGAAATATGTTTGCTTAAGTGTCATTTGAAAGTGTTTCTTTGTATAAATGTGTGTAGTCTAAGTGTGCGTCTGTGTTACTCTTAACATAAACATTTCTGTAGTTTTGTTATGTCAGTAAATCAATATTGACTCACCTCAATTACCCTTCGTGCTATTCATTGCATGAATGCTGGCTGGTCTTTAGGGTGATCCAGTTTACTCCATGATGACATTGTCTGCAAAGATGGAGATGTGGAGGAATACAGCAAACTCCTTATACGAATTTTTATTCTGTGGTTATGAATTATTTATTCACTGACAGTGAATGGATGTATGTTTCATCAATTTATGCCAGCAATAAGAACAGCATTTTCAGGAATTAGGTTGAGATTGTGAGTGCTGCCAAGCTTCAAACATCAGGGCAAGGACAGATCACTTGATATAATAAGTTTAAAAATAAAGAAAAACTAACAAACAACCCCCAAAGCCAAAACACCAGTTCTTCCCCTGCTGTGGAGTTGCCCAACTA
Source organism: Penelope pileata (assembly GCA_013396635.1). Lineage (NCBI taxonomy): Eukaryota > Metazoa > Chordata > Aves > Galliformes > Cracidae > Penelope > Penelope pileata. The sequence goes on from WBMW01004897.1 coordinate 27,895, forward strand.
CAGTTAATTGTGGAAGTCACCTTCTTCTATAACACACTCCTGGGAAGCTTCTAAAATAGTGATTACTAAAAGTGGAGGGGTTATACTGAAGGAAGATCACTCTGTGCAGAGCATGTTTCTTGTGCTGCTGCAGACAAGCCTTTGCAACAGAGTGTTGTTGGAGATGGGATACAAAGCTAGACCTTTTCTTACCAACATCTGGTATTAAGAAACTCTGGACTGGACTCACACGCTTGTGTTGACAAAATTTGGCAGTTAGGATTTTCTGTCATTGACTGTGGACATATACTGCAGCTTAAACCCTAAAGACAGAGCGGGGTGATAAATGGCTTTCCTCACCCACAATAAATTTTTCAGTTTGGGAAATTGTTCTTGTTCCAAATAAGGACAACATTAAGACAAGATTTTTTTTTTTTTTTNATACTGTGTGGGGGAATTTGCCCCCAGCAAGAATAGTTCTACAATTAGGACATATGTCTGGGATATGGGAGACAGATTAACATCCTGATCTGTGTTAGGCAGGATGTGAACCTCTGTCTCCCTGAGTACATGCAAAGGCTCCCAGCATTAGGGAGTAACTGTGGTAACTGCTCTGCAGTGGCAGGGTTTCTCAGTTTTTATCAGAAATTCCATCCATGATCTGGTAAAGCTGCTCTCTAGGAACTGCAGTGCATGTTTCTGTGAAAATACTTGAATTTTGAGAAATTGGGACTACTTTTTTTCTTCTCTGATGATAATCTGATTAGCAAGTTTCTTTCTATCTTCATACAGCAATCACTTAAAATACAGTTCATCTGTGAACAGATGTTTCCAGAATGTCTGTAAGATTTGAGCTCAAGACAGATGTCTTGTGAGATTCCAGAGCACTAGAAATCCTGCTGGGTCCGTTTCTAAAACTTAGCCAGAGCTCTCGCCCTTAGGCTCATTCTTGAAGATCCCCTTGAGCTGAATTCAGATGCTGATTTTACTCTGAGGTGTATGGATCAGTGTGCTGTAATTTTGCCAGTCATTACTTTTACTGTATATTTGTGTTTAAAAAGACGTGCCCTGTTTCAAATACTGTCAACATACTATCAAGTCCATGAAAAGTGTTTTGTAAAATTTTACTTATGCCATATCCAGTTAGTTTGAAAATACAAAGTTCTTCTGTCTGACAGAAATGCGTATAAATTACCTTTCCATTTGCTTTGCCTCCACAGAAGGATGAAGTATGTGATTTATTAGTTCTCATACTTGCTTCAGCATATGATGAACTGATAGTAAAACAAAAATAAACAGTATTTATACTCAAGCATAATGCTGAGAGAGGAGTTCAACTCATTTTCTACCATTCTGTGGTGCCCTTAGGATCACAGGGGTGTTCAGGTTAGAATGAACCTCGGGAAGTCTCTAGCCAAGCTTGCTGCTTACAGCAGGTTCGGCTGCAACGTTGCTCACATTGTCAATGATTCGAGTCTCCAAGTAACTTTGTCTTATTCCAGGATCTAAGTTTGCCCTGTAATTAACAACCACCGTCCCACTGATTCCAGCTTTTCCCGTTGTTTCTGTGTTTGTAGTGGTCTGCTTAAATTGGTGATTTTGAAGTGCAGCCTTTTGGACTGCTTGTGGGGATTAGAGTCTTTCTGTGTGGTCATCACATGATCGCATGGTCTTCAGAAAAATACAGTATTGGTGGTTGCTTTAGTCAAAACCTGTTATTTCCTGTGGATACACCTGCCACCTGCCACCACAGCAGGGTTTGTCTGAGAACCACGCTCTGGTTTGAAATACACGTTTGTCTCCAAGCAAAGAAGGTTTTGCTCTTGCTTTCCAGCTGGGAACAAATGCCATATTCACACAGTGGTTTTCCTTCCCTGGGGTCTACCTGCATATTCATTTTTCTCCCTCATCTTTTTTTAATCCGTACTGCTAACTTGTTAATGTTAGTATGGATTTTTTTGTTTTAGATCAATCCTGTAAGACTTTCCATTGATTTCAGAGGGTAGGTAGTCAGGAGCTTATTGACTCCTCTTTGTTCACTTCCAACTCTTCCTGATGATGTAAACTCATGACTCGGTCTCAACTTACTTTGAATTAATTTCTGACTCCCTAGTGGCCACTTGTGTATTGAGACAAATCAGTACAACTCTAGTATGACTTCTAGGTGAAATGGTGACATCTTACACTCCAATGTCTTTATTAGTCTTCCTTTACCTCCATGTCATTCTGTCTTTCTATCTGCAATGCCTCTCTTTGCTAAGATTCATCTCATAGTTCTGAACTTTTACTTGTGGTGGGTTTTGAGTCTGAGCTCTGTTGTCTTTGTGTAGAATCACACCTAGCTACTTTCCCTCGTGCAGGGAGAAGTCCTGCTCTATCACCATGTAGTTGGACAAGTCCTTTGGTCTGTGTCCCGGGCTACAATTCTAACCTTGTTATTTTCATAAATTTCTGTGGTTTTAACTGATGTTCATAAATTAGTTTTTTCCTGCTGTCTTTCTCATTCTATTGATCTTGTCTTTACCATCATAACTCAGTCTTGGAACCGTGTTAAGAAAAGCCTTTTTGTAATTTGTTCTGTGATTCTGTTCCATCTCTTTAATTTCTTTGGCTGAATATTTGTTTTTAAAACTTTCCTCTTGAAAAATGTATTTTCTCTTTTAACTCTTTCTCAGCATTCTTTTTTTTTTCCGCATCTGTTTGTATTCTATCATTGGATAGCAAAGTTTTTTAAATCCTTTGCATAGTTTGAATTAAAGATGTTCTGCCGAGGTTAATTAAACTTCTTTTTGAGAAAAAGAATTGCAGTTATCATAGAATCATTAATACTTAGAATCGTAGTTTTGGGCTGAGTTTGCAGGGGAAAGTGGTGGAAAAATTTGTATTTTCTTTTGTCCCTGCTTCAGCTTTCCTGGTTTTCTGACAGTCTGTTTATTACTCAACTGTCTTTTGACACATGGTGCAGCCCTACATGTGGTAAGTTATTAGCCATGAACCTTATAAACACCACTGGAAGAACAACCATTTAATTAACCATGACCAACAGTAACCATCAGTATTTAAATGATATCAGGCTTCTAACAGCAAGGGCTGATCTAAATTGAATCAGATTGCTTGCTCTTTTAAAAGTACTTCTATGGTTACTTTTACATGCCTGGGCATTGCTGTGACCTTAAAGTATTGCTCTTTGCCTCCCTGCTTGAACTTCACAATTTCAGTTCATAAGGCATCAAAGAAACACCTTCTTCTAGTACTATCCTGTACCTCTTGACATTATTTTATGATATCAGCATCTTGTCAGCAGACTATAGGCAGTGGAGATGGTTGGTTCTGAGGCACGGCCTATAACTGAGGCACAGCTGAATGGATTAACGTCGGCCTTTGGTCAGTAGTTGATGGTGTATTTCTGTTGGTCAGTATACAGTATCAAAATACAAATTTAAAAAATCAAATTTATTATTTCCATGAAAGCTGAATGTAATTTATACCACTTCTATACCACTTACATTGGTTAGCTAGTTCTCCAATTTGTTTTAATACATGCTTCAGGTACATTTTGTTTCAAATCTGTAAAATTGCAGATAGACCATTTGGCAGGTTTTGTTCAGATAGTGTGATGTGTTTATTTGGAGGATGCACACTGTACACTTTCAGTCAAATAGTTACTTGGAGGTTTAATTTTGTATTCGTTTATTTAAAAAATCACTGCATTACTTACAATGTTTGAGATGATGTTTATACTTTGCTTAAACTGTTATATCATGTAAAATAATGTATAGTGTAAATATTGGAATTATTACATGTATTGAAGTGTGTGACCATAATTCACTAATTGAAAACAAATCTGGTCAGGAGCGTTATTTGGATGCTAACAACCTAATGATGACTTGACTTAGCGATTTTGTGAAAAACTGCATTAGTCTATGTATATTTAATGAAGTATGCTATATTTTTCTTAGTATGAAAATCTCTTTATGGATGGACTATAAATCAAAAGCTAAGTTAGAGTCTTGAAATACAACAGCCGTATGTTGCCATGGTACTGTAAGTCAAGATAAATGTTAAAGATAATAATGGATATGCATAATAAGATGTAGCAAAACTGAACTAAGACCCAATAGATTATTGAATTTGCCATGATTTTTACTACTTTTCCAACACTATTTTAAAACAGCACAGCTTTGTTATAGTACACATTTTGCTTGTGGTACCCACTAGTTCTTGTTTTAGGACTGTGCTTTATGCTGCGTGTATAGAGAGAGCTAATGAATTTCTAACAGCGTAGTTTTTGTCCGTGCCAGCTAATCATATGCTCAGGTTTTTTTTTCTTTTTTTTTTTTTATTTAAGGTGTGGTTAGTTGAGGGTATTGTACTAATCTCAGACACACAATATCCTGCTGATGATATTTCTCATTTATCTAATTGTGTGTGATAACATTTTCATGTCACTGAAGTATACATTCTGTATTTTCCTGTGTATGGTAGCAAAACTCAATTTTGATCACTGAGTTCCGTTTTTTCATTCTTTTATGTAAGATAAATCTTTTATGTATGTTTTTTCTATTTCTGTTTTTGGCATTTGATCTATGCTAATATCTGCTTATCATTTAAAGAGGGTAAAATGCTCTCTAATTAGGTGGTTGGTAAAATTTTGGTACTTTGGCTTTCTGTGTTGTTGTTAGCCATGCATAAAATGCTTTCCTATTGATCAGTGTAGAATAGCCAGGGTTTAAACAGCTGACATCTGCTTACTTTAAAAAAAAGAAAAAGAAAACAGAATAACAAACCATTTCAGCCTAATCTACCTCAAATGTGTGCATGTAAATGGGGGTCCATCTATTGACCTGCATTCTTTTCAGTTTTGGATTGGTCCACATGGTTTATGAAACCAGGAGGGCTGATTTGAAATGCAGATGTCGAGACAGTGAACTACACCCTCCCCTTTTTCCTTTGCTGTATCTGTCAGGGTGAAAAATGGCTTGCACAAGGGTCAGTCACCCATACTCACTTAATTACTTTCCTTGGACCTACAGAACTGTCACAAGCTGTGGTGGATGCAGGAGCTGTTCCTCTTTTAGTGCTTTGTATCCAGGAGCCAGAAATTGCTTTGAAAAGGATTGCTGCTTCAACTCTTAGTGATATTTCAAAGCATTCTCCAGAGTTAGCACAGACAGTAGTGGATGCAGGAGCTATCGCTCACTTAGCTCAGATGATCCTGAACCCTGATGCTAAACTGAAGGTACATTTAAAAATTATTTTTAATCTCCATTTTACCAGTCATTACTTGATACTAAATCATTGACACTGATGCGTATATTTATTTAGAAAGCTCTTGTTTTGAATGTTGACAAAATGTAACTACATAGTTAGTGACAGGGTTCTGAACGCGTTCACAGATTTAGCTGCTGGATAAAAACATAAAAACAGCTGCTCAATGAGGAGCAGCTAAACTAAATGCAGACTGGTGTATGAAACCCTGTCCTTTAACAGTTTTCTAAGGGATATTTTTAATGGATAAAAATTTGGACGATTCAGTTACAAAAAAGGTTTTGCACACTTAAGATTATACTATAAGTTAACAGTGAATGTATTATTGTATTTTAGAATGTGCTGTCTGATGTAGATGGTTCTTGTTGAAGATTTCATCACGAGTTTAATTGACCAAAATTTCTTAATATAATTTTCCTGTTTAGTAGTAACAAAAGGCAACAGAAAATTGCCACTTCAAACAAATTGATAAAAAATTATTTAAATAATTGATCTGGCAGACCAAACTTAGACAAATGTACTTTCTGTAGATGTCACTAAATTTTAAATTGTAATTTTAAATGTTGTTTATATATTTTTTTCTGTTACATAGCAAGTTTGAATGGCATGAAACAAAGGAGAAACTTTTATTCAGGAACCAGCAAATGTTCTGTGCCATTATATTCGTGCATGAATTGATTCAGTGAATTGTAAAATAGCTGTAATTGTTTTCTCTATCCTCTTTGTTTTCCTTGATGCAATAGATTTCTGTGTGCAGGAGGAGTGTGTGTTGCAGGCTGTTTGTACACTATTGATTTTATAACAATTTTTATTTACTAGCGTCAGGTGCTGTCAGCGCTAAGCCAAATAGCAAAGCATTCAGTGGATCTTGCAGAGTTGGTGGTTGAAGCAGAAATTTTCCCAGTTGTGCTCACATGCCTGAAGGACTCAGATGAATATGTCAAGAAAAATGGTGCAACTTTAATTAGAGAGATAGCAAAGCATTCGCCTGAGGTAAAACCTTGAAAATGCAAATACAAGGTCATATCATTAGATTTTACACTTTAAGTAAAATACAGGATTATTCTGTCATTTGCTTTTCGAAAGGGAGGGCAAATGGCTGTTTGGCATATTCATTGGAAAAATATGGAAATGCTTGCTGATATTATGAGATGTGTATTGAATATGAATTGGCTTAGGAAAATTTGGAATCACATAAAATATACCTGGCTATTTCATTCCATAAGATATCAGCACAAAGAGGGAGTTTTAGGCTGACAGTACTGTCAGTGTTAGCTATTAAAAATTCCGTGAGTAAAGCCTCACAGAAGTCGTGATAGCAGCTTATAAGTGACAAGAACATGTTGTAACAATAATACATGGTGTGTGTCTTTCTAAGAAAAAATCTTTTGGGGGTACTGGTATCACATTTTAATTATTTTTCTGATAGCAATTAAACTAAGAAATTCCCTTATTTATTAGTAAACTGATGATAGCTTTTGTGCTAGCTTGAGTCTGTGATCTGAGTCTCAGCATTTGCAATCTTTTTACTAATAACAGATCTGGGAAGGTGGCGAGGTTTAGCAAAGCAAATGCAAACTGCATAGGAAAAGCAATTATAACTATGTTAATCTGTCAAATCACAGAGTCATTTAAAAGGCTCTAAATATGATTCTGGAATGAAATACAAGCACTATATTTGTGGAATGCACTAGTGCTGAGCACAACCATCATGATACTAGCTTAACAATTGAGAATTGTTTAAACATGAGTGTTTTTTCAGCCTGCTCGTGTTTAAGCTGTTGGTTATTAAAGGTTGCAGTCTTGTCACATTTCCTACTTTCCCTCTGCACCTAATGTTTAATGAAACTTTACTTAAACAAATGAAGAAAGTCATTGTCAGAGGCAGAGGCAGGCAGTCAAGTCGGGAGTTGGAGGCCAGACTCATAAGACTCCAGGCTAAGGCATGAGAGCTGCTAGCACAGGGTCCTTGGTGCAAAGGCAGGTGGCTGTTCTAGCCACGCTCTAAAGGAGCCGTAGGAAGTGTCTTAGTGACTCCCAGTGGAAAGTCACAACTGACATTTAACTTTAGAAAGACAGTGAGCTCTGTGCATCTCTGAGCACCTGTCTTGAAGCAGCACATGTTGCAGCAGAGACAAACTGGCAAACATTATTTCTGGATGTGCCAGCTGTGTCTGTCATGTGGGCATTGTGGCTTTTGGATCTCTGCTTTCTGTCTGTCTATGCTGCAAAGTTCAGGTGAAGGCCGAGATGTGGGGAGACTTGCAGAGAGGGCTGAAGCTCATAGCACCAGAGAGTGCGTCTGTGTAGTAGCTCTGTGCATCTAAGTACACATGCTCGTGCCCAGATGTAGAGCATGGCCATCACTGGCTGCAACTGGCAGTTGTGTGAATGTTTTTTCCCCAAATAATGACTTTAAATTTAATGTAGCTGTTTCATGAATAAAACAGTCTCCTTTTAAAGGCTTAAGGGTAAGAGTGGATTTCATGTTAATAGAAGTCAACTGAACTGGAAATCCTATGTGCCTCCAACTTTTGTTCATTTAATTGCAACTTTTGAGTAGGTCTTTCTTTTGCTTTGGAATCTTTGGAAAAAATGTAATATACTCAACAATGTAGAAGGAAATCATCATAATATGAAATTATATTAATTTCTGTGGGTTGTTGATACCACATATTCTTTACTGCTGTCCCTCAAGTGATGTGAGAAGTGATACCATTTGGAAAGAAACATGTTGCATAACATAATATACACAGCAAGCATCACAGACTGTGGACATGATTAGCATTTATAAGCAAGGCTATGTAATTTGCCATGCTGGGGCAAGCTCCATTGCCAATTGAGTGTGCTCCCTGGACACATCCTTTAGAATACCATAACATGACAGAATGATGTAGTCCAAGTTGGTCTTGGGCAGCCATGGGAGTTGTCTTTGGCTTCGTGCCTCAGTGAGAGGGAGGAGGTTCACAAGGGCTTTTATGCTGCTGAGGTTATCTATAGAGTGAAGGTGAGAGGAGACATGGGCTTTTCCATCTTTCCTTGTGCAGAACACATGATGTTGGCTTGGACAATGAGTATGAAAGAGTATCTGGCTCAGTAGTTGTGCCTTCAAGGTCATTTGTGTATTTGGCTGTCATTTGCATAATTCTTTGATGTGTAATAATGGAGTTGAAAATGTCATTCCATGCTATACAACGTCAAGAATTCAGAATCCTGATTTCCTTGCAGTAAAGTGGATCAAAATCTGGGTAGCAAAACAGTTTAGTTCATGAGGACTTCATGCTTCAACAGTCAGTATGACACGTCAGTCTTATCCCAGTTTTATTTTGTAAGTCAGAAGCAATACATTTAAAGACTTTTATAATGTGATGCTTTATGCCTGTTGATGCTTCACAGTATCTAATCTGTTCTGTTTATCTTTGCAGCTTTCACAGTTTATAGTAAATGCAGGTGGAGTTGCTGCTGTGATTGATTGTATTGGCAGCTGCAAAGGGACTGTCAGACTGCCTGGCATCATGATGCTTGGTTATGTAGCAGCTCATTCAGAGAACCTGTCAATGGCAGTTATTGTCTCCAAGGTTAGCTATCACTTTGCCTTCTTCCTATAATTCTTCAGTGATATTCTGAGAAAGAGATACAAATTAACGTAGGCAGAGCATGTGTTTTGTGACAGAATTATATACTTGCTGTTGATTAATGCACTTTCTTGTAATATTGCTGCTTGCAATGTCTGGAATTATATGGTAACCTGATCAGAGTTGGTCCTTATGAAGCTGAACCTTTTCTGAAATGACCTGGGTTAGTTTCTGAACATCTATTTATATTCCACTACATTGTTTTTCTGTGTTGCAATTGAATGAATACAAAAAAAAAAAAAAAAAGTCAGTGAATTTCTATGGTCTGTTTCCTCTTAAAGTGAATATTTGTGGCTACATCAAAACTTGCTGAAACAAGAATGTTTAATGGCAGATTCTTTATTGCACTAACATAAATATGCTAGTATTCCTAAAGTAGTCTTGCAACAAAAATCTTCAGACTTACGAAGACCTCAGCTTCTGATGTGTAGTATAGTTTGATTCAATTGTGCAAGTCATATTTCAAATGAGATAAGCTATACGCTTTCAGGTTTAAATAAATTCTGCTGGGCAATGAGATAGAAGGGAGATTGAGGAGGGATATTTGCAATATCCTCAATAGGTGAAATTAGTGCCTGAGGTAATATTCTAATGTGGATGATGCTAACTGATGACAGGAGGAAGGAAGTGATTTCACTGAGCATTGTTGCCCATTTTCATGCTAGTGGTCTGAGGGAGGTGATTCTTCCCCTCTGCTCCACTCTCATGAGACCCCACTGACAGTACTGTGTTCAGCGGTGGAGCCCCCACCATGAGGAAGGCAGGCACCTATTAGAGCTGGTCCAGAGGAGGCCACGAGTATGCTCAGAGGGATGGAGCAGCTCTCCTATATAAAGAAAGGCTGGGGGAGCTGGGGTTGTTCAGCCTGGAGAAGAGAAGGCTCTGGGGAGACCTCGTTGTGGCCTTCCAGTACCTAAAAGAGGGCCTACAGGAAAGATGGAGAAGGGACTCTTTATTGGTGAGTATAGTGATAAAACAAGGGGTAATGATTTTAAACTAAAAGAGAGTAGATTTAGATTTGATATTAGGACAAAAGTCTTTACTCGGAGGGTGGTGAGGCACTGGAACAGGTTGCCCAGAGAAGCTGTGGGTGCCCCATCCCTGAAAGTGTTCAAGGCCAGGCTGGATTGGGCTTTGAGCAGGTGTACCTGCCCATAACAGAGGGGCCGGAATTAGATGATCTCTAAGGTCCCTACCACCCCAAATCATTCTATGATTTAAAATTTACTGTATGAATGGAAGCAACTAAGTAATAAAAACTGAGGAACAGCGATGCCTTCTAGTGGGAATGCAAGTTAAATAATGAAAATTGCTACAATGTAACATCAGTATGTGCGCAGATAAGGTAGGAATGGTCAAAAAATTATCTTCTGCATTTGAAGACTGAAGAAATAGGGTGTTTTGGCTTGCCCTTTGTGGAGGTCCATCTTCTGTGGTTGTGCCTGTGTTTCACCCTTGTGAGGGATGTCTAGAACAAATATGCTCCTGCTGTTAAATGTTTAAGTATGATCAATCCAGGTTTACATTCAAGAGGAAGCACCTAAGTGTTAAATTTTTGAAGAGTAATGATTGTTACTGTAACTGAATGAGAGTGCAATTTTGTAGGGATCTGTGCAAACTTGTGAAATTAAATATTTTAATGGATGATCCACGGAAGAAGCCAAAACCCACTTAAAAATATTGCTTCAGGGGAAACTAAACTTTGTCGAGAGGTGCATAATGCTGAGGGTAAAGCTTGTTAAACTGGAACCATTTGAAAGCTACACATCTAAGATATTATGACGTAAAGTTATAGCTCCATATGGCTGTACTGCATGATAGAAAAGATGGGTTTCAGAAAGTAACTTTGTGGGTCATACTAGACAAACACTTTAACATCGTCTTCTGCTGCAGTGGCAAAAAAGACACTTGAATCCTTTGCAGTATTAAAGAGTTGAAGATGGAACATTGCTGGAAAAAAGATGCTGATGTGTCTGTAGTGCTACTGCATATTTTTCTGTTGTCTGCTTGAAAAGAATCTTGAAAAAAACAAAGGGGGTACAGAAGAGACCAAAGATGATCCAGAGGATGGAAGAAAAAGGTCTTCTAGTTAGAGATTTAGTAGCCTTGCCTCACTTAAAGTAACGTGAAGTAATACCTATTGAAGCATCCTGGACATAAAATACTGGCTACTGAATGGCTCCATAATCCTGTGAAGAAAGGATAAAGATTGTGACCCTGAACCAGAAGAACTTCAGTAACTGCTGGATGTAGCTAAATATTCTCCTTCTCTTGATGTTTTCACATCAAGAGTTGAAACCTTTTTGGAAGTTGTCGGATGCATCAAATATGAACTACTGAACTCAAGAAGAAGTTTATGAGGTGAAATTTTGTGCTGTGCATAAAAATATTGAATAACTTAATGATTGAGCCCTTCTGGTCTTAAACTGCTGTCGTAGATTCACAAACACTGGAATTCTCCTTTATTTTCAGTCTGACAAAATGAAGCCTTTACTCTTAGTACAGCCTGAATTGTGATGCATTCCTTTTATCCCTAAGGTTTGTTTGTTGTTTCAAACCCACACGACGTTGAATCTGTTTCTGTCATTGTTTAACTAGATTTTAAAAGGTTTATGATGTAAAAATGTGACAACAAATAGCAAGTGTTCTCTTACAGCTTATTTTAGAAGAGTGTAAATAGAGAAAATTTAATAATAATCGGGATCAGTTTGAAGTTGCCCTTCCCTGGTGTAGATCTGTAAAGGCTGTGCTTTTGGTTAATGCTGCAGGGAATACCACCACTGTGTGCCTGCTTGTTAGAAGAACAGGAAGATCATATTAAGGCAGCAGCTGCTTGGGCCTTGGGACAGATTGGAAGACATACTCCTGAGCATGCACGTGCTGTTGCAGTAACAAATGTGCTAGTCACGCTGCTTTCTATGTATATGGACACACGCAGTTCAGAAGATCTTCAAGTGAAAGCAAGTATATTCACAGTATATGCAGTATGAGATATTTATTGTAACCAACAGATGTAAGTGCTTAAAAACTGTTAAATGATATATGCTTTTACTGATACAGAGTAAGTTATGGATTTCCTGTGTGGCGGGTGTCCAAAGGCTGTTTATCATTTATTAGGACTGGTTAGTCCTGATGGGTGTGCCTATGGTGCCTACCAAATCATATGGTACAGCCACAGCAATATAATCTCATTTCTTCCTACTTTGGATCAGAGCTGTGTAGACTCATATATACTGGTATTTCATACAAGTGACTAATTATCTGCTTTTTTTCAAGTATGAGCTTTTGTAGAAAGCATTATAGAGCTTATAGTAGACTTGTTTACATTTTTATTATTGTAATAAAAATGTAACATATACTCAAAGCTCTTGAAAACGTGCAACTGTTCATGTTTAGGGCTTTCTTTCCATTGGAGCTAGTAGAGCTGGACTTGGATGAAGTGTAGTTTTTAGCAACAGTAAATGGACTGACTGAGTAGTATGATGTGACAGGATATGTTCTCCCAGGTTGTACTGCGCCTCTTTACAGTTCACTAGTATAGCAAATTCCAGATCTGGAAAATAAGATGACAACTTTTGTATTGTAATTTTCAGTGCTCACAAAAATACCAAAACCAAGTCAGCTGTTTCTATAACCCTACCCAGTGAGGTCACTGCTGCTTCTCGTAGCCAGCACTGGGTCTGTTTTCAGAAGTCAGGCACCGATGTACAGCTGTTTCACTGTCTTCCTTTCTGCCTGGATGGTAATGCACTTTGCTGTCCCACACCAGCAGACTCTCCTAATAAGCCACTACTACAATACAATCTTTTAAACTGTATTTTGATTTAGCTTTCTTATTATATTGAAGTGCTTCAATTTACTTAAAGGGTCTGCTCCTGCTTCCATTGTAGCCAAAGTAAAATTGCCATTACTTTGACCATAGATAACGTAATAAGAATATGATGCACTGTATGTTTTGAGCTTTAATAAATCTAAGTAGAAAATTGATTCTTCATTAAGTGACCAGATGGATATCATCGTTTTTATTCAGAAAATGCTCTTTGAGAATTCTGATCAATTTGCTTTTTTGGTCAGACTTCAGGGGTATGTATCATGAATTCTTGTTGTTTTCATTGATGTCTTACTGTAAAAATTTTATTTTGCATTTCAATAGACTAAAAGAGCCTTAAAGAACATCCTTCAGAAATGCACATATCTTCCAGCACTTGAACCGTTGCTTCATGATGCCCCTCTCAATATTATGAAACACATTGTTGGGCAGTTTAGCAAGGTAAGAAGAGGCTCTGCTTGATGAGTAATTGTTTTCCATTTAGGCAGAAAATTATCTTTCTAAATATGAAGCATCTATAAAGGTCTTAGTTGTTTTCTCAGGATCTTCAAGCATCCCCTGCAGAAGCAGTTTGGAGCATTGTGCTTGGTTGTCTGATAAAGCTGGGTGCTGTTTTATCTGAAACCTGTGATAATTCATCCTAAGGCAGTGAGGAAACGGTTGATTATAAGCAAGGTGGTTTTTTTCTTCTTCACCTCTTGAGATTAAGTGAAATACTAACTCACGTGCAAGTATTTTCACTGAGCCAATGTATCATATAAATCCCAGTTACATCTGTTTTAGACAATGTGCAAGCTGTCTGTACAGGAGTGGCTTAAGTCGGGTGTTTTATGTTTATCTAGAGTGCAAAGGCTTCACCATTTCTGTTCTCTTTAATCTTCAATCTCGTTTAAGAAAGCTTAAAAAGTCCCACATCTTTTCTTATCCCTGTCAAAGTTTTTAACTGTTTATTGTTAATGGCATTATTGATTTAAGCACAATACTTTGTAAAGAGCAATGCAATTTAAATGAAATATTTCAGATTATTTAAGTAATTGCTAACTAAACAGGAGAATTCCAGTGTCTCTTATGTCACCAGCAATTGGAAGCCTTGCTTAACTATAGACCTTTCTTTTGTGCAGTACTGTGCAGTGTAATCTATTACCAGAGGGGTACCAGATTCTCTTGGTGAGGTGCTCTTTCTGGAAATGGCTGAGTAAAACACTCCTGATTAGTAGCCAGTTCTTCTGATCACAGATCTGGAAGTGCTACCGTTTGTAGTGTGTATTGGAGACGTACTCAGAATCCTTTGCTTCTGTGTTAAAGAGTTGAGTGTGTGCTAGTTGGTTATCCAGTGTACACATTTGAATGTTGTTTGCTGTTGAAGTGGTTTTCTACCCTCCATATCGGCTGATGTTTTAAGTTTTCTTCTACACTATATTAAACAAACTGTACTTGTCTGTATTTGTTCTTCTAAAGTATACATTTAAAATTAAGTTCTTTGCACTAAAAGCTTTTTTCTCTCCTGTACCATAACTTAGGAATTTCCTATTTTTAAACCTGCGATGTATTGGGTCTGTTGGCTTATTTATAGCACAGTAAAAGCTTTATTTCCAGGCTGTGCTTCAGGGTGGGATACTACGTGTTTATGGTGCTGGACTGTGTCATTTTAGCATTGCCTTTTCCACGGTCTTTGCAATTCTGTGCTATCTCAGATTGGACTGGGAGGGGGGAGAGATTAGGTCTCAGAGATGTTGTCTATCTTTAGAGCCTCTTCCAAGAGTCCTACCTTTCTGCTGTCTTATCCAGCCTGGGAGTCACAGTGTGGGAAGAAGGCAGGGAAGGGGCCATATCCTGTCTCCTTGCTAGTTCTTCCTTGGCAGTTCTCATATGTGGAAACAGCTGCCTTTTTAGTTCTCAGAATGAAACAATCACAGTTGTTCCCAGCGCTTGGATGGACCATAGAAGGGAGAAGTCTCTATGCTGTCCTGTTTTTCCCTTACCAGTCTGTTGCTACTGTGCAGCCTAGAGGGATCGAAAAAATAAAGGGTGTTTGCCTGTATGCATGACAGAAATCTTATCCTTCTTTTCCTTCAGCCTTTTGGGCAATCCCTTCCTCCTTCAAGGCTCATGTTTTACACTGACATACAGTCAAATTTATGGCTTGATTTGTCCCATCAGCATGAAGGCTTACAAAAAACTTTTGGTCCCATAGTATGTAGCTCTGAGTTGGCTTTAAACCCATCTGTTTTTGTTGTAGATGCAACTGACGCTGACATCTTGGATTATCTTTTTTTTTTTTAATTTATTATTATTATTATTATTACTTGTACTGCAGCCCTATGGACTACATGCTGTCATTCTGCATTGCCTGGCCCTGCCCCCCCCTCCTCCTTTTCGTCCTCTGGACAGAACTGCATATTGGCATCACTCGGGAGTGTGAATGTATTGTCTGATCAGTTCTGCTTCTCATCCCCTTTGGCTGCAGAAACTTAACATTTTTGCTTTGTGTGTGTGTATGTGTGTAAAAGGCTTCCATGGCTACACAGTGTGTTGTAGGATTTTAATATCCAGGAATTTAATAGTAGCATGTAATGCTTCGAGGCTGCATTGTTCACTTGCAACAATTCTCAGTATTGTTTTCACGCAATAATCTATACTAGATCATTATAACGATATAAAATTCTGCTCTACAATTAAACTGTGGGAATTGACATAAAAGACCTGAATAACTTGGTTTAAGTGGAACAGATGCTGTTGTTATTCCATGTTAGTATTCTGTTTTTATTATCTATTTAATCTCCACAATCATCTTGTCTCTGTAGGGATAATTCAAGAAATATTATTTATGTAACCATAAATGTTCAATTTGGTATTTTTATATACGTTACGTATTAAAGTACATGTTAAATTATGCTTTAACAATAAAGGGCTGGTTTATGATATTTGCTGCATAACCGTGTTAAAATACAGCAGTCGTTACAGATGTTGTCCCTCTAATGCGTTCCATTTTATCTGTCCTCTGAATTAAAAACAGGTTAGCAGTATTTGAGACTGGTAGCACAGAGACCGCTTTAAAAGCGTGTACATTTTTAATATACTTCTTTGTGTAGGTGTTACCGCACGACGGTAAAGCACGGCGTCTCTTTGTAACA
Source organism: Penelope pileata (assembly GCA_013396635.1). Lineage (NCBI taxonomy): Eukaryota > Metazoa > Chordata > Aves > Galliformes > Cracidae > Penelope > Penelope pileata. The sequence continues at coordinate 43,740 of WBMW01004897.1, forward strand.
AGTGGCGGGCTTAAAAAGATTCAAGAAATAAAAGCAGAACCTGGGTCACTTCTTCAGGAGTATATCAACACTATTAACAATTGCTATCCAGAGGAAATAGTAAGGTAGGGAAAATTAAATATCTATTTAAAAAATCACGTTTATAATTTTGTTAAATGTTCTTCATAGTAGCAACACAAAATGAGGATCTGAAATGTTAATTGAAATTCCACGTGACTTTTGTTCTTAATACAGCAGCGCAACATTTGGTTAAATGCCCCAGTGGTGAGCACAAATGTTAGATATATATTTCTGAACACTTCCTATTTTCTGATTGGTTTTGGAATTAATTTTCTTTGTCTGTAAACAAAGCCCGAATAATCAGGCTGCTACAGGAAACGGGGAAGAGAAGTTAGTCCTGCACTACCCAGACAAACTCTGAGGCTTCAGCATGCCCACTCGGAGTTACAAATGTCTATGGCAAGTTTAGTTTATCTCAATAACTCATTTTCGATTTCTCAGATATTGATGAATCTTTGGTTGCATCCTTGGCTTCCCTAAGAGCCTATCTGAACACTAGTATATTCAGAGCCTCCTTTGAAACTTTGTCTGATGTATTGAGGGTCCAGAGGCTCTCCTGCCGTTGCTCTGCCCACAGCTGCCCTTCCTCCCCCAGCCTCATCATGAGGCTTAAGTGTTATATAAAAGGACCATATACCAGCTGTCTGCACCAAGTTGAACTTTGCCCTTAATGAATACAGAAACACTATTAAATAGCTTACAGTCAAAATGTCACTATCCTAAATTGTAATAAGGAGGTAAATGCCCCCCTCGATTCTAGATATCCATTTACCAGTCCTTCACGCCATCAACACATTAAAAAGATGTACTCTTGCGCTCCCTCTGCAGGCTCTGAAAATCTGCATCATCCATTTTAATTATAGCAGTGGAGTTCTTTAGCTAATAGTAGCTACAGTCATGCAAAATGAAGGCCTGTTTGTCTCCACAAGGAAATCCAGTGGCTGTCAAATGGGTGAAAGCAAAATAATAAAGAGACTTTATTCTACAGCTACTAATAATTCAGAGGAAAGGAGGACATTTGTTTACACTTCTCTGGATATAATTAATGTTTCTGTGTTCCAACTATTTTATTTTTGTGTAAATGAAACAAGGTTACTTATGTAGACTGGGATGTAACAAAGAAAAGAGCCCCTTTGAACATCTCCTGCTTGCCTCTTTTTGGTGATGGCTGCTGGTGTTTCTGCTGCCCAATGCACAGCTGCTATAATAGATGCCAACTCTGGGTTTGTTTGGAGACCTGTTATTTCAGGCTGTTTGCAGCCTGAATATGATAACAATGCATTGAAATGTTAGCTTTACAGATGGAGAACTAATCTGAGTTTTTAAAAAGAGTTGCATTATACAGAATCATCCAGAAAATGAAAATCAGCAAGGTAAATGGATCTTTCTTGAATGTGAAAACGTTAGGGATTGTTACTTAAATACATTTTAGGCACGCACTGCGTGGAATTGTGTTCCTCTGTCCTTATAGTTACAGCTTCCAGGGTTCAGAAGTGACAACATGCCTGCAAAACAGGAAATATACTGTGATGTATGTTTCTAGAGTAACACAGTAATAATTTTCATATACTCCTAACTTGGAAAACAAGAACTAAATGCAGCTTTGATGTTTGCATGATGTTTGCATGTAATTGATCCATTGTGGAAAACAAACTGAATGACAGCAGGACAATAATGGCACCACAGAGTTCTACTCTAAAGGAAACTTACTGAATATCCTTGACAAAGAAGGTTGTTGTGATAATTTCTCTGTTGTTGTTCCAGAATGTCTTTTGCAGCGATGTAGACTTCACATTAACTTTGGTGTGTGTGGCTATGGTTCACAAACAGCGCTAGACTGTTGTTCTTTGGTAGCCTCTGGTTCTGTGTAAACTCATGCCGTTTTGTTAAATGCCATAACTTCAACAGAAGTTAACATCTACACTTCCCAGTAAAGACAATGCTTATGGCTGCTGAACCTATCTAAAAACTAGCCACAAACCCATGTGCCCTAAAAGAAACTAAACATTTTTTTTGAAAACCTGACTTCCAAATATAAATTATAATTCAAGTTGAAAAGCAGGCTCTTACAGCACTGTCAGAGAATAACTGTAAAATTCCTTGACCAATGTTTAATGCTAAGATTTTTTCCTGATCAATAGAAACATGAATAGTTTCATTACTTAGCACAGAACATGCTTTGTAGTCTAATGCACAAACAATATGTTTCTCTTTCAGGTATTATTCCCCTGGATATTCTGAGATGCTTCTGGAACGGGTGGAAAATTACCAACCAGTTTTATAAACTTCAATTTTTATTAGAGCTGTATTTCACATTTATGCTTTTATGACTGTAATATAAATACAGCTGCTGAAACTCTTGTTGGATTCTGAAATCTACTTCTACTGTTGGAACCACAGAAAGAGCTCAGTATTTCCAGCAAGCTGTGTTTTGTTCTTCATAAAAACATTGCGAAGTTTTTGTTTCTATTTGTTTTTTTCTAACTTTATGACCAGATACTGCAGCGTATATCAGTGGAATTTCATGCAGGGGTGATGATTTGTCACAGAAGCCTTTTTAGAATCAGTCATTTCCTTTTCCTTCCACAAGAAAGGTTTGTTATTATCTCATTCAAATTTTATCCTTCTCCGTACTTTATCAGTTTTTCCCCTTTTGTCTTTGCATATCGTGTAGAGCTTCCCAAGCTTGATGAGGGGGAGGAAAAAGATGTCCTCTCTGCTTTTTCTAATTATAGAATTCATTCTATACTGAGATTTTTCCTACCACTACCTTTCGGAAAGTGATGTGGTTTTGCATCCCCAAACATAGTAGTAGCAGCTAAATAAAGAAGTAATCAGATCTGATGATGATAAAAGGGCTGCATTTGCATGCTGCAATAGTGGGATGGTCCTGGCATAGTAGATAGTGCATCTTCTGCAAAACTCCCCCTGATTATGGCAGGATTCACTACAGAGGGAAGGAGCAATGCATTGTTTGGTGTATGCATTGCTGTTCCTCTTGGAAGGGATGGAGTGAACTCAGAATTTCCACAGGTACAAAAGGGAGAGAAAGGACCTTATGAGGTTCTGCCCCATTTGGGTTGGCAGTACTTGGGCAACTCAGGAAGAGAGGAAAATTGTTTGACTGCAGGAACACTATTAGCAAAGTTTGAGCATGTCCAGAGGAAACCTGAGGAGGCTTGAGTCCCATTGATTTGAGTGATGGGACTAAGACTGCTCAGTCCTTACTCCTCAAGAGATGAAATTGCTGCAGAATTGAGTTGTAACATGCTTGGAACTTAGTCTTGAACTTGCAGATTGCATTGACATGGAGGTTATTGGAGGTATGAGCTCTTTCATGTACAACATCCTGGAAATATTTTTGCCCTCCTCTGTTGAGTAAAAAGACTTCTACATTCTGGTTGCTCTGCTGGTGTACTGTGGCAACAGTGAACAGCATACAACCCTTCAGTATTCATCAAGTAATAGGTAATTGTCATTTACCATTTTTTGTTCTCTTAACCATTTTTCTCTTCCAAGTATGCAGCAGGTTTTCTTCTTCTTCTTCTTCTTTTTTTTTTCTTTTTCCCCCAGAGAGCAATAAGCAGTGTTTCTGGGATGAGATGTTGAAATACTAGCAGCTGCAAGGGAATACAATACTTGAAAACCCCTGCAGGAGAAACTTGTCTACTTTCTTAAATGTATTAGCTGAATGAGTTTATAGAGCAGGGATAGTATCTTCTATTACTTGTAAAACAAGAGCAAAGACTTAATGCAGTTGGAAATGATTTAGAGTGGATTTTCCTTGCCAAATTCCAAATTACCATTTTCTTCTTGTCAGCATATTTTTCAACAGTTCACAAAAACATTGGTGAACTATCTTCTGTTAAGGTTTAATTCTTCAGAGGGCTGTGCTCCTGGTGTGAGGTACTTGGTGCTCTCAGACTCGGTCTGAGGAAAAGCAGAAGATGCCCAATAGCTGGCTGTATGGAGCATAACTGAGACGGCAACTGTTGGCGTCATGAGTGCTGATACATAGACCAGACCAGCTGGGTTCTTGCCTTAGCCTGCACCAGAATGAGAAGTCTTGGAACTGACTGACCAAGTGCCTTTTCCTTTTTGGTATTTATATTTTGACATTATTTATGTTACAATCCGGGTGGAAAAAAAACTTAGATCTATTAAGAAGATTGTTGTAATACTCAATAAATTTTCTTAAATGCATTATGGGTATATAAAAATCAAACCTTTTACGTTCTCTGAAGGAAAATGTAATGCAAGGACTTCCAGAGAGTCTCGAAGGATCTGAAGCCTTTTTTTCCCTAATAGAAAAGAAATACTGTAGAATACTGAATGCAGGCAGGGTAGGATTTTAGCTGTGTACCCATAGCTGCATCAGATGTCTGGGAGCACATGCACAGCACACGATGGATGTGTTTAATGTGGAGAGAGCAAAGGGGCTTCAGTCTCTTGACAAACTTGTTACACCAGAGGGATTCCACAGGGTTAAATTTCAATGCCTAAATCGTTTGTCCACAGTCTTTTCGCATTTCTTCTGATTCCTGATGAAAGAAATGATTGCAGAAAGCAAACCTTCAAAGCGATCTGATTTTGTGGTGCACAGTCTCAGTCAGATGTAGCATAAATACATCTTTACACCAGTTACACAGTTCTACCCTGGGCCAGCGGAGCTGTTAGGCCTCTTGTTGCAGGTCTCCCTCCTGGATGGTACCACATCCCGTTAGGCTGTGGCTGTGCCAAGTTCTCTCCTGCATACTTGGAGAAGCCCTCAGCTTTCCTTTGCTGGCGGGCAGCTTCCCTGCATAGTAGTACATCCTGTGGCTGGAGGCTTTCCAGGCTGTACACATCCGCACAAGGCTGATGGAGGCCTTTGCAACAGAATTATCACTAGTTTGTGGTTTAGGCTTACTTCACTAGGACAAGAGTTGCTTTTTTTCCTGTAGCGTTTCACAGGTTCTGGTGTACAATGTTTCTATTCCATCTCATTTGCCTTAAGTCATCATCTAAAACTATATTAATGTGTGTAGCTGCTACTTTGTCAAGCTTTAAGTGTGTACCACTCCTCTCAATCTCATAGAATAAAATGTAGATTTGCATTTTAATTTGTTGTGTTAATGCTGTTTTCATACTAGTCTGTAACTGTGATACTAGAGAAAACGAAGAGCAGACTTATTTTGCAGCTGAGCCTGGCACCACCTCTGGGTGTTTGTCTCGGCATACCACTCAACAGTGCCTACGTTTCTCCTCCTGAGCTTAGAGACACATGAGGATTTTAACTAAGAGTCCCTCTTACAGAGGTAGCTTATTGAGACACACAAAGAAAATTAAGCCAGTGCTTTGGCAGAAGTAAATGTAAGCAGAGACAGCCCTTATCATTTTGCCAGTTGCTTTGACTGCAGAATGGAGACTTTTGAACCCAAATCTTTAAAGGTCTTCTCTGGGGGCCCAAGCTATGATTTTTGTCTATGTTACTGCATCTATTATTACATCTACAGATGCAAACTAGGGCCTTGAAAGAACATGTGGATGTGTAAAACTTCACCATATTTCATTCAGTGGGTGGATTAACTGGCCTACAAAAGCTCCATTCTTTATCTGAATGACTGGAAACCAAGAGGATCTGAAAAGGGGAAATTCAAGGAGTTCAACTGTTGTGCACGTAATATGTTCTGCATTTCCAGAGGGATTTACCAAGGCGTTGCTTTGTCTCATCTGAAGTGATCAATCTGCTGGAGATCTGCTTCTTAACAAACAAATGAACAAAATGCTGCAGGAGCTGAATGGAACTGGTGAAAGAACAAGTGAATCTCATTTTGTGAAGTAAAGCATAAAGTTACTGTAATTAAGGAAGTCGATGGTGTGTGTGTAGATCCTCAGTACTCTTGATTTGGTGTTGTGGGTTGTGAATGAGCTTGGCCAGAAGGGAGTTCTAGGCATGGAGGATGCCATGGGGTAGTTCACAGCTTCTGGTGTAAACTAGAGTTATCTGATTTCTGGGCATGTAGAGGTGGCTGGCTGTAGTCCCTTTTAGTGAGGAATGTGAAAGTATGCTTGTCTCCGTGTCTTCCTTAATAGCTGCTCGGAGTCCAGTTGCTTGAATCTTGGTTGCTAGAATTTTAGATCTCAGTATGTGACCAGGATAGAAAGGAAATACAGAGGAGCACTAGGCTGCAAAGCCAGTGATTCCACTTCTTGCACTGACATAAGACTGCTTTTATGGTCTTGAATAAGTATTACATCCCCCTATGCATCATTGTCTTCAGCTGTGGACTGTAACTGTGTTAACTTGAGGAAGTGCTGGAAATACTACATTCATATAAGAAGTCAGTGCAGCAGGACTTAAACTCCTTATTACTTTCTGAACACAGTTGTATTGTTCAAGAACCTTCAAAAATTTACCTAAGATATCTTTGAGATGCTAATTTTTAGGATTTGAGTTGAACTAAAAAACCAGTGGATTCTGTGAGTTTCCTCATCTGACACAATTTGAAGGAATCTTAGAGAAAGAGGAAATTACAATGTCTCTCACGACTGTGCTAAAACTATTGATGTCATTTTTGTATAATACTGAACTGTTAATATTGATATTGCTATGCTCCATTCTGCAGTCAGCTCTATAATTTAGCTAGTGAAAATACTAATTACGTTATTACTGCTGTACTGTATTTCTAGATACCGCACAAAAGACTGAATTAGAAAATACAAGCAATTCCAAAGCATATTTTGGTGAGTAGAATGCCTTTTAAACCAAGAAATTGTGCTGTGTTGGCGTTCACAAGAAGTTGTTCTTACTTAGGTTCAACATTTCTTGGTTGTTTGTGTTCCCTCCCACTCAGAGGTCTGGTCACAAGGCGAGCTGAGGGCTCAGCACAGGGCTGAGAACCATCAGATCTGTTGTCTGTACAGGAAACTAGTTGTGTTCCCTGTGATGCATCAGCAGGCTGCGGAGAGGAACAATGTGAATGTACTAATGTCATCATCCTAATGGGTTTCCACAGAGATCTTGATGGCTTGCTTTTTCTCCATAAAAATATGCTTGTTCCTGATAATTCCTCAAAACTAAGTTAATGGATAGGGACCCAGTTGAATTTTGCTGTTCTCTATTTTGCTCCTTCTATCACAAAACCAGCGTTTTAAGGTGAGGGGGAAATTGCACTAATGTCTTTCTCTAAATCAAAGTTTTTGATTATTTTTGTGTCAAAAGAGGTGATAAAATTCCCCATGACCTTATGACAAGATCTGTGCCCTTCGCTCCCCAAGGAAAGTTTTGTCTTTGTAGCTGCAGGCTAGTGGTGTGTTTCATCACTGTTGTCTTGTTTATCATTAGGTCTGATGTCCGCTGTGCATGTTCACCTTTAAATATTAGGTCAGTGTTAAAGCCATTATCAATCTAAAATGCTGGATTACTACCAAGATTCAGCTTTTGTTGCCCCACAGTGCTATAATTACATTACAGTCTATTGTTAAAAATTAATAATATGCAGCATAGAGGTCTGATGGAATCATGTTAATGAGAACACTGAAGCTTCATTGACTTGCAATATCATTAGAGCTCCGAGACAGGTTTATAGCCTTGCGCAAAGTGTATTTGTGTTGGTTTAGACACAGTATTTATTTGGTCACACCCAGCCAAATGTTTCCTTACTAAATTAAAATAAATGCTGGTTAGCTCAATGAACTACAAAGATATATAGTGTAATTTCAGGTTCTCAAGTCACAGAAAATGAGTCCCAGCAATGGAAATCAGTAGAGGGTCAAAAATGATGGATATACGAGAGTGAATGTGAACTAAGAGGGAAGGGAGTTTAAAGAGTTGAGGGAAGCTGTTTTTTATGACTGAGGCAACGTATAAAATTTGGAAAGAACAGCTCCTGTTGGTAGTCTGTTCTGATGTTTATGTAACCCCTCCCCATATACACATACACATTTACAATCATAGTTAATTGAGATGTAATTGTTACGATTTCTGTCTTTGCTTTCACAAGACTTGACCATGTAAAACATCTTCAGTGGCTGAGGTGAGCAGGTCACTGGCAGGCCCTCTGCTCCCTGGTGCTGGTTTTGTGGCCCTGATCCCCGTGAAGGCGTCAGCAGCACCCGCTTGATTTCCACTGCAATGAGGGTCAGTGCTGGATCCTACCCCAGCTTATCTGTGGAGGCTGTGATCATAGAATCATAGAATCATAGAATGGTTCAGGTTGGAAGGGACCTTAGAGATCATCTTGTTCCAACCCCCCTGCCATGGGCAAGGACACCTCCCACTAGACCAGGTTGCCCAAAGCCCCATCCAGCCTGGCTTTGAATACTTCCAGGGAGGGGGCATCAACGACTTCCCTGGGCAACCTGTTCCAGTGTCTCACCACCCTCACAGTGAAGAATTTCTTCCTTATATCCAGTCTAAATCTACCCTCTTCCAGTTTATAACCATTACCCCTTGTTCTGTCATTATCTATCCTTGTAAAAAGCCCCTCCCCAGCTTTCCTGTAGGCCCCCTTCAGGTACTGGAAGGCTGCTATCAGGTCCCCCCGCAGCCTTCTCTTCTCCAGGCTGAAGAGTCCCAACTCTCTCAGCCTGTCCTCGTAGGGGAGGTGCTCCAGCCCTCTGATCATCCTCGTGGCCCTCCTCTGGACCCGCTCCAACAGCTCCACATCCTTCTTGTGTTGGGGGCCCCAGAACTGGACACAATACTCCAGGTGAGGTCTCACGAGAGCAGAGTAGAGGGGCAGAATCACCTCCCTCGACCTGCTGGCCACGCTTCTCTTGATACAGCCCAGGATGCGGTTGGCCTTCTGGGCTGCAAGCGCACACTGCCGGCTCATGTTGAGTTTCTCGTCAACACACACCCCCAAGTCCCTCTCCTCAGGGCTACTCTCAAGCCATTCTCCGCCCAGCCTGTATGTGTACTTGGGATTGCTCCGACCCAGGTGCAGGACCTTGCACTTGGCTTTGTTGAATTTCATGAGGTTGGCATGGGCCCACCTCTCAAGCCTGTCCAGGTCCCTCTGGATGGCATCCCTTCCCTCTGGCGTGTCGACTGCACCACACAGCTTGGCATCATCTGCAAACTTGCTGAGGGTGCATTCGATCCCACTGTCCATGTCACCTACAAAGATGGAGCACGCCAGAGGCAGTGACATTTGGCAGTGGGAGGCTGGACAGGGCTCAGGGAGACTGGGCTCCATGTAAACTATCAGAGGCAGAGGTGGAGCTGAAAGATGGATCAGTCTGTCCATACAGCTTGCACCTATAGGGGTGAGGGACATATAGATTCCTCCCCCCTTCTCTGTCTCATGTCCAGCAGGGCACCGGCCTCATCTGGTTGAGTCTGGCACAAGGAGGATGTCCTCCTCCACCTTGGTATGTCCCAGTGTGTTGCGTGAGGGCTCAGTAGGGCGCTGAAGTTGAGGACTGGTGTGAGTGCTGTTATTACTGTTTGCCAATGTGATCAATGTGTAGCTGACCTTAATTCATTTTTGTGTGGTAGTTCCCTTGTTTAAGGTGGAGAAATTTACAGAAGTTACAGCTATGCCTGTCATACCTTGCCCTGTCCGACACCAAAGGTCTGAAGCCTGGCTCTCACCATGAGACGTGAGCTCCAGTTGGACCGTCTCCCCATAGTTATGCATCTTTTTTTTTTATCAGACATGATCAACTAGTAACAAAATCTGTCATAATTTTGCGATTGGCTTGAATTATCATGAAGTCATGAATCATTTAGATCTTACGTTCCCCCTTAAATGTTTTTTAAATCCTGATTTTATGTTTATGTTGGTGTAGTCATGCAATGGGAGCATTTGGTAAACTCACCGTTGAATTTACGATGGAAGAATGCTTTAGCAGCTGTTTTATAACAGTTGAACTACTCTGACTTAAATGTCTGTTCTTAAAAGATTAAAAACTAATTGAAAAGGTGAAAAAGTCCAGGACTGTCCTCCCTCTCTCTCTCTTTGCATTTCATGTGTTTATTTTTAAAGAGGTCTTTGAAACTGCTTTATAAACGGTTGGAGTTCCTCTGCATAATTTAGAGGGGAGAGGAAGGACTGCCAGTTTGCAGGGACTTGCTCTCTGACCACCTGAGAAAAATGAGTTTTTCATCCTCTTGAACATCATCTGGAGTTATAATAAAATGTGCTCTCAGCTGGATTCCTTCTGTGTGCAAATAGACAGAGCTACATCATTGCACACGCACCTTAAGGAAGGACACGAACTACAAAAGCAATCTGAAATCTGGATTTTGCCTGCTCCTCAGAGACCATGAGTAATTTTCTGTAATCTTAATGAAAATTATTTGAATCTTGAAGGAGGGATTATACCTCTCCCTTCCCCCTAGCCTGAGTAGTCCGAAGGACCAGAGATGGAGATCCTTTTCTATACAGCAAAGTCACCTGACAGGGTCAGTGTGAAAAACCCTAGCAAATAGTGATTGAAGGAAATTAAAAACCCATAAAACAAAAAAACTAATTGGGGGAAATTCAGTAGTAGGATCACATTTAAAAAACAAGCTAATTAAATTTCAGTCGAATTTTTGGTCCACTCCATTGCAGATGAACAAAATGTGGTGCTGGCATGGTTGAACCCTGGGGTGAGAAGCGCAGGAAGAACCCACCCGAGATGGATGTCAGTTTGCTGGTGCTGCAGCCAGGCCGTACCGCTTGTGCGGGGAGCTGATCCTGCTAACCCCCAGCCAGGAAAAGCTTTTGTTGACGTGAGGGTGCCTGTGTGCTCAGGGGAAGGTTCCCAGGCATATGGCAGTCAGATGAGGGCGGCGCAGCTCCCGGGATGTGTTCTGGGCTGGTGGAGTACTTAGATGACAAAACGTGGCAGCTTCACACGAGCGCGATGTAATTTGAAGCCATCCTGCAGGGAAACCGTAGACAGCAAGTAAAATTTCGGAGCCTGATATAAATTCCATCCTGTTTAACTGCCATCAGTTCTACTGGTGCAGATTAGCAAACCATTGTTTCATAGCATAATTGAAAAATTCCTCGTTAGAGAAGCATTTTCCATAGCCCCTGGACACATGGCATTAAGGTCTTGGTGTCTTCTGAGTCCGTGTTGCTGTGCCCTCAGCTGGGCCATTTGCTTCATTCCCTTTCTCCCACTGAACGAAACAGTGTTTCAGTCACTTTCTTCTGGATTTCTTTCATTTTCTCTTTTTTTTTTTTAAAAAAAAAAGAAAGAAAAAGAAAAAATCTCATTATTATTGTAATTAATTCATTTACTTTAACTCAAAATTATTGATGCGTGTGTCTCCCACATGACTTTATCTTTGGAAGTGATGCAAATTTCTCCTTAGCTCCTTCTCAATACTTTTCTGGACCTCAAATTCTCTCTTTTCCTTGCTTCAGAAAATGTTCTTGCATGCTTCCAGGTTGTGATGCTTTTTTATAATTTGTCTTGTTTGGCTATTTATATTTATTTATTTATATTTTATTATTTGGCGATTTATAATTAGTCTTATTTGGCTAATTGCTCTTCAGGTTTTCTTTAGCCCTACTAAATTACCATTCCACATATTCCCTGTCATAGCTCACGCTCCTTTGGATTCTCTTTGCTTTTCTAAGCAGGCTGGTTGCTGAGTCTTGGCAGAATAGTTTCAGCATCTCATAAACAGCCGCTTTTTGCTGTGACAATCGGCTGATGTATGCCTTCAAGTGAACACATACGGCTGCATGTTAAATGCTAACAGTGTAGTGACAAACACAATCAATTTTTTGAAATCCTAAAAAAAAAAAGAAAAAAAATGGAGATAAAAAATAGGAAATTATTGAAAAGCAGCATTCCCAAACTGAGGAGCGGGCACGCTTGAGATGAGCCACACAGTGTGATTCAATCAGCTCTGCGTAAAATCTCAAAGAAAATCTCTTGCAGTAAAAGATTTCAAGAGCAGAGGAAAATGTTACAGGCCCCGTGATGTCCTGTGCATAGGAGATGTTGCATGTGGATGCCTGCATGATTTCTGCTGGTTTGTATCCCAGCAAAGGATTCATGGAGCAAATGCCGCTCCCCTTCTCCAGCAGAGCAGGATGTCCTTATTTTAAGGAATTCTTTCATTCCTTCAGATAAGCCTTTTTATCAGACAACTTCATCAGGATCTCTCTGTGTGTGTCTGCTTTGTTTTAAAGCTGTGTGAAACCAGCTACTGCCTTCATCTTTCCCTCTCTCCTCTGCATCTTCCCTCCACCTTTCCATTCCTTTTCCCCATTACCTTCCGAGGCACGCTGCAAGGTCTGTCTGTCGGTGGGTATTACTTTCACCAGCTTTTCTTTGTAGCAGTGTGTCTATAAATGGCAGACAGCATCACTCCTAATTACACGTTGCCCCCAGATGCTCCGCGGGTGATGCTGATGGATGGCTGCGTGGGTGGTGCTGAAGCGGGGGCTGGGACTCGGCTCTTCTAAGTGGTAGCAGAGGTCTCTCTTTGGGACGGCCTCAGCAGTCCTCCCTCCGTAAAGGGAGCCCAGGAGCCTCCAAGGTCTTGCACCTGGGCATTGGCAAAGGGCATAAAGCAGGAAAGGTTTCAGGATGCAAACCAAACAAAGAAGAGGAGCAGCTGGGAGAGGCAGAGAATTTATTCTTTACCCATAGCTGCAGAAACGACACAGCATGTAGGGCTGAGGAGCTGTTGCAGACTGCGCGAGCTGCTAAACCTCTTCGCTCTCCTGATTCCAGTTCCCCCATGGTCCTTGTTTCTGAGGGTCTGCCCTGCTGGCAGCCTGGGCTTGGCTTCATTTCATTAGTGATATTTCTGACAGTGACCTTCTGCACGGATTAAGATATCCCTGTCACAGAGGAGGTCAGCCTGGGCTTCAGAACTGAATCAGTTCTGTCCTCCCTCCACTTTTCTGAGAGTCTTCCCTCCCATCCTGTGGCAAACAAGATTCCCAGATAATCTTTGGTGTGGAGACTTGTTGGAATCATTTCCAAAGTGGGACTGTCCCGTGCCTGCCAGATCCTCTCCCCGTGTCCTTGCTGACGCGTGTGCAGGGCTCTGATGGGCGAGGCACGGCTTCTCTTGGCAGCAGTTGTGCTGTGTCTTTTCCAACAGAGCATGTATATCCCTGTCTTCAGTGACTTTGTTTTTGTAGACCCTGCTGCCTTCAGCAAGGATAGATGGCAGCCTTTCTGGTCCATTGCACCCAGGATTCTTTCCACAGCCCTTTCTGTGGATGGAGGTGCAAGGCAGCTTGCTGGGCCCTGGCAGCCCGGCTGTGTGCAGCGGTGCTGGGTTGCATTGCTCATCCTGCAGCCCCCAGGGCTGAGGGCTGAGGATGAACAGCAGTCAGGGACAGAGAGGGGCTGAACTCAGGAATGGGAATCACCACGAAGAGAAATGCTGGTAACTCCTTATTTTGCTTCAAAACACGTTTGCTTAGTTTCTGAAGGGAGCACTGGGGTGCCAGTTGTTCTCTCCTGCACTGCTCTCCATAGGGACGAGGCATTTTGCATGGCTTCTCATGCAGCGGCCTGCAGAGTGCAGAGAATATGCATAGAGATAAGGTGGTAGCATCGTTTCTGTCATAGCTCTCATGCGTCATAGTTCTCTGTTTATGTTATTGGTAATAGATGGGGATATTTCTTGCAGCGTGGGGGGAATATCCGCCTTGATGACGCACTGGAGTAAAGAGGGAGAGAGTGTAACTGAAATCCTATGGATTAGGATTTAGCAGAAGAAATGAGCACCAAACTGCAGAACAAAGCTAATTACAGGCTTTGGGTTAGAGAAACATAACAATGAGAAGGCTTTGGCCCAACCATTAAACACGAATATTTCTTATGTGCCATCTGATGAGTGACAAATGCTGCTGAGGACATGCGGGGCAGGGCTGAGCCCCCCCGGTGCCTGCTCACAGGCAGCACGCATGGTTTTCCAGGTAACGTCCTTTACTTATCACCAAAATGGTCACAAAAGAAAAATGGACAATAATAACAGTGAACAGTAAATAAAAATGCAGGAGGCAGCGGTAAAAGATTCCATTATTTTCTTGGGCTGGGGGTGGCTGCAGAGGCAGCTTTGTTCCAGGAAGAGAAAGTCCCGCAGCATGACGAGAGCTTGGCTGGGGCGGGCTGTCATATCTGTCATCGTTATGGGCACGGACAGATGATGATGATCTCTCCGTTCTGTTTCTGGTTTTTCTCAGTCTCCTGAGATGCTCACCCAGCTGTTTTCACCACAAAATTTATTCAGCTAATCTGCCCCTTTTCCTTTCTTGTTTTCTTACAGTGCTTCTTACCTCCATCAAGCTGTTGCTGTCCCCTCTCTGCTCCCCGCTGCTCTCAGTCTCCGCTGCTCGTGGTGGAGCAGACAGCTTCCCAGTGCCCACCGGTGCCTTGCTGCCTTCCTCCAGCCCTGACTTCCAGCTCGCCGTCCCACACGACACGGCGGCTCTGTTTCTCAGTGGGACGCTTCCCGCAGGCCCTTCCCTCCCCTCAGGTGGCTCCCTCAGGTGCTGGGCCTGCCACCGGGCAGCCCGCCCCGCCCCGCTCTGCTGTGAGACCCTGGAGACTGGCACGTTCTGCTAAGCTGCGCTGTGGGAAACAATTCCTGGTTCCTCTCCTGAGTTTTCAGAGAAGATCTGTCTGGTTATCAGTGGGTGCTCTAAGTACTTGGTATTTTCCAGGTGCCGGCTGGGACACAAAGCAGTTACGTTGCTGCATGTACCCTCCGCGTGTTGGAGCCTGTGCCTGAGGGGAGTGCTCAGGGCCAGAGCTGTACACGGGCGTTGGTACAATTAGAGCCAGCCTAGGACTTGGTGCCAAGGTGTGTTGTGATGCCCAGTGCCTTAAAATGGTGACAGCAGGCACCTGCTCCTTGCTGCCCCTACCTGCTCCTGGCACGACGCGAGGCCGTAATGTAGGCGGCTGCCGGTGCAGCCCCTCACCTGCTATGGCAGTCAGAGACCTTCGTGGGAAGAGTGTGTGGCGGAAGATTATGGGATGACAAAATAGAAGACCAGTCGAGTGAAGGATTCTGGTGTTCGGAAGGTATTAGGTATTTCTAAAATACACAGCCACCTGACAGACCCGGCCACACCTGAGGGGCTCGCGATAAAGCTTGGTGGCTTGGTCCAAAGGGCACTGGGCGGGATGTGTGTGCAGAGCCTACAGCAGAGCTGCTGCAGTGCACGTGGAGCTGTGCACGCGGTCCTTCACCAAACAGCCGGCGGGAGCACGGCTTCCCAGCGCTGTACCACGCTGCTGTTCGGCAGCACGAGGCTCCCGCACCCCTCTGCTGTACCTGACACAGCACCACCCGCACCTGGCCAAATTGGAAGGACAAAGGCGTGGCTCTGGTACCTGTTCTTGACATTGCTGCTTGTAGCACTAATATGGAGAGAGGTTTTGTTCTTTTTTTAGAAAATGTAACATAGCACATGAGTGTTAGCTGTTGTCCTTCACAGTAGTTTTTATTCTCTGCTATTTCTTGACACTTCGATTGCTGCCATACATCCCTCATATTGCCTGGAACCAGAACCAGCTGCCGTGCTGGTGTTAGAAAATGTCTCGAGCTGCTCCAAATCCCTAACACCACCCAGGGTTTGTGTAGCCAGAATGAATATACAACAACCAGGAATGACAGCTTCTTAGTTCAGCCCCATTGCTACTGAAGTTGGCTTCTGTAGCTGCATCCCTGTGCCACGTGCAGGAGGTCTTGTGCCACGATTCTGGGTTTGGTCTCTGTTTTGCAATGCCACCTTCCACAGCCATGGCAGTTTGTACAATGCAGATTGCATATGGAAGAAAAAAAAGGTGGAGAAGGGGTTGTGCCTGTGATTTCCTCACTTCCAGCACTGCCTTTATGAAATGCATGCAGCCATGCTTCTTTCCCCTGTGGTGCAGCTACTATAACGTGCTTTGCGCCTTTAAATGTGTGGAGCACCACGTCTGTCTGGCAGGACCAGGAGGATTCAAGATGGGAGAGGCAGGCTTTGTTTTCTCTCTCATGGAGATTTTGCATTTGTTCTTTCCCCGTTATGTTGGCTTGTGGAGCGGGTTAGCAAACAATCCCATCTTGTTTGCCGGTTTCTTTATACTCTCCATACACAGGGAGCAAAACGCACATTTTCCTTCAGCACAGCAAAATGAGAGGAAAGGTAAACGCACAGAATCTGTCAGGGAAGCAGTGTCTCCTGCTGCAGAGCCTTCTCGCAGCAGACAGGCAGCCCGTGCTGTCTCACTTGAAACTGCAAAGCACAGAACACAAAACAGCAGCCGCATATTCTTGAGTGCCTGGTGACTATTTCTGTTCTTACCCATATTGCCAGTTTATTTTCAGGTTGTTTCTTTCTCCTGCCCAGCTCATCCCTATTCTAAAGTGTAATACAATCCCCCATGGAGGTCGTTCTTCGTCTGTGGTGGGTGCCTGGTTAAGCTAAGCAGTGCCCGGGCTCTGTACCTTGTGCACATGAGCATGTGAATGCGATGCCATCCAGTGTCCCTGGGGGCTGGGTCGGGGGCTCTGAGGCCCGAGCTGCTCTGAGGATCATGAGTTTCTGAGCAGCGCGGTGACTCGGGGCTGGGAGGAGGTATTTTGTGCAGTCCAAGCGAGTGGAGCCACATTAGCATTACGGCTTGTTTGCATGGTCAGAGGCTTACCCGTGCTGTCAGCCCCGATGAATTCATGAGGATGTTATGACAATTTGCGGGGAGGCCTCCAGGCTTGCAGATGAGATGTGGATTAACTGTGGTCAGAGCTGTGCTCTTTTTTTCCCTCAGTGCCAGTGACCTCTTTGGGAAAAGAAACCCAGAAGTTGTGTCAGAAGAGTGCTCTCCATTCATTAAATAAAGACACAGCTGTTGTGCGTGTGGATATGTGTGTGCATGTGCGCGCAGAAAAGCAGCGTCTGCCCCAACATCCTCCCTCAAGAATGAGGACGTTATAAATAACTCTGGCCGCTGCTGTTCATCCGGGACGAGCTGCCAGGGCAGCGCAGCAGCACAGACCCCAGCAGGAGCCTTCCCGGGTGCTGCCTGCCCTGCAGGCACGGCCCTGCGGTGGGTGGGTGCTGTGGGCTGCGGCTGGAGCCGGCTGGGAGACGCGCTGAGGGTACAAAGCAAGGCACAGACACTGGGCAGTGCTTTTTCAGCACCCCCGTTACAATTCTAACAAGCACTGCAGTGATGCTCAGGGTGTTTCTCCTGGAGGAATGTGCATTCCTCTTGGATCTCTGCTGAGCTAAGCAGGATGGTCTGGTATGGGTACGTGTTCACAGGCAAGCACCACAACATTGTCCCCCACGTTGATGTTCTCAAGTAAGCCTGCTGCCCTGGTGGCTCATACACCTCTTCTGCCCGCTGTAGTCTGACAGAACTGTGAGTTTTGTCCAGTGCCAGACAGGAGGCTACAGTCCAACTTTTTGCTGCTATTCCTCAAAGGATATCTTTTTGTTTGTTTGTTTGTTTGACAATTGTGTAGAAGATTCTTTTTCTTATTTTAAAAGTTACTTTAAAAATAATAATCAGGAAACTGTCGTCATTCCTTTTTTTTTTTTTTTNATCTTTGTTTTTTTTTTTTTTTTTTTTTTTTTTTTTTTTTCCCCAGAGCAGTTTCCGGGTGGAATAAAGAACTTACAGACCTGATTTGCCACTTAGAGCACCAAAACAGCTATAAATGAATTCAAATGTTTCTTGAGAAAAGGATTCCTCTGCTATACAGGCTCTGGCTGCTGTACCCCTCAGAGCCTGTTCTACCTGTGTAATTTGAAATTATTCAGGAAAAAGCCCTACCTTTTTTGTTTATGCAAATCTGTTTTACCTTTTTATTCCACTAAATCTCAGTCTCTAAGATGGCTTTTTCTACTATTATTAATTCTTATAAATATTTGAAAAAGGCTTATGCCTTTGGAACACCACTGCAACTTTCCAAGAACCTATCTGCACACGTACACCGTGTTCCTGTAGCTACCTGGCGGAATTTAAAGCAGGGCAACTGCTAGCTACATGTGCACGCATGACACTGTGCTGTTCTGCTGTTGCTGTATCTCTTGCTTAAAATGGAGATGGCATCACCTATACTAAAGCATCAAACATTTATATGAGTAGAACTGCACATGCAGTAAATGTTTTACCAGTAAAACTACCTTGGTAAAATAAAATTATACCCCTGCCTAATTATAATGAAATAAAAACAGGCTGTAGACCAAGACACAGTGGTTAATTCTTTATTACAGTGTGTTTCCAGCTGCAACTGAGTATAAATATCACCTTTTCCCATGTGGGTTATTTTAATTTTTTTCCATAATGTCAAGGATTTATTACTTCTAAATGCAATCATGACATCAGTTGCAATGGGAACATTTTTATCTTTGCCCTGTGTTCTGTATAGAGAAACCTCTATAGGGCGAGCAGTGAGCTTTCAAAAACGAGCTTATCTCCGAGGTTAAACAAGGTGTGGCCACGCTCACATGGGTCTCCTGCATCACGAAAGTGTTGTTTTTCCAGCCCCTAATAGCGGTCCTCAGTCTATAATGTGAGGAAAGTTTTATAGCTCTGTATTTACACATTTTTAGCACCGTCATATACTTTGTTTTCAATGGAGACGTTATATTTAGAAATTGCTCAAAATGTGGAGCATGTGTTAAATTTCTTTTGCGTAATCTGTCAAGACTAATTTGATTCGAGACCAGTGCCTTTTTTCCCCCCATCTGTTTGGAAAAGTGCAGTTGTAGAGACATCAGTCATGTAACACTTTCTGTGAAACAGCTTTACTGACAGTTGGGAGTTGTCAGTAACCATGTGCATTTCAAGCTCTCAGTCTGGCTATGGAGAGAAAAACCCTCTGACACATAATTTCCAGAGAGCAGCAGAATTTAAGGCTGGAAGCACCCAGGCGATCTTCTGAGTGACCTCCCGCCTCGCGACACAAGGAGTAACTCATGTTTCAAGCCTAATAGCTGCAGAAAACACCAGTGTTTAGTACAAACATACACTCCACTTAACAGCATTCACTCACCAGTCACCAGTCATTTATTTCACTAGTTAACCACCATTATTTAGTTCATGTTGCGTACATAACTGTGTCTTGTTTCCTGTTTAAACTCATCTAGCTTCAGCCCCTGGTCTCTGCAAAAGCTTTAAGAGATGTTGGATCTCTGCTCCTCACTCAGATAGAGAGACCAAGGCCTGCACTGAGGGTAGGAAAATGCCCCAGGTAGCAAATTGCTGGAAGCAGCAAAACATGAAGGGAAAACCATGACCCTGCAGCCGATGCCCACAGCCTTGCTTTGAGCTTGCTCCTCCAGGGCTGGGGCAGAGCCAGAAGCAGGGGCTGGCAGGGCTCAACATAGGCTCACAGGGCTCGCTGGTGCTGTCTGCGTGCAGGAGATGGGGAAGAGACACTGAAGTGCGCGTGGAAGCTGGCTGGCAGCCAGTCACCAGTGGTGGCTCTGCGGGGCTCCGTTTTAGGCCCAGTTCTCTTTAATGTTTCATAAATGCCTTGGATGCAGGACTTGAAGGTATGCTAAATCAGTTTGCAGATTGAGAGAAGCTGTTGACTCCCTCAAAGGTAGAGAGAGGCCTTGCAGGGAAACCTCGACAAACTGGAGGGCTGGGCAGCCACCAACCACATGAAGTTTAACAAGAGCAAGCGCCTGATTCTGCACATGAGACAGGGCAACCCTGGATGTGTGTACAGACGGGGGATGAGAGGCTGGAGAGCAGCCCCACAGATAGGGCTGTGGGGGCTCTGGCCCATGGTAAGTTGAATGTAAGGCAGCAGAGTGCATGGCAGTCAGAAGGGCCAACTGTACCCCGGGGGGCACCAGGCCCAGCACTGCCGGGTGAGGGAGGGACTGTCCCGCTGTGCTCTGTGCTGTGCGGCCTCACCTCGTGCACTGGGTGCAGTTTGGGCGCCACAATATCAGAAGGACATAAAGCTATTAGAGAGCATCTATAGGCGGGCTATGAACACGGGGAAGGGTCAGAGGGCAAGATGTATAAGAAGTGGTTGAGGTCACTTGGTTTGTTCAGCCCAGAGCAGAGGAGGCTGAGGGGAGGCCTCACAGCGGCCTACAGCTTCCTCACGAGGGGAGCGGAGGGGCAGCGCTGAGCTTTGCTCTCTGGGGACAGGGACAGGGCCCGAGGAAATGGCATGGAGCTGTGTCAGGGGAGGGTCAGTTGGATGCTGGGAAAAGGTTCTTCACTAGAGGGTGATGGGCATGGAACAGGCTGCCCAGGGCAGCGGTCGCAGCCCCAAGCTGCTGGAGTTTGGACAGTGCTCTCAGACATAGGGTTTGAATTTTGGGTGGTCCTGCGTAGAGCCAGAAGTCGGACTCGATGATCTTTGTGCATCTCTTCCAACTCAGGATATTCTATGATTCTATTTAAGAAAAAAAGCAAAACAACTAGGAAGCAGCCAAATTCAATCTTTCCCCTAAGCCACTGAGAAATTTGAAATTGTCTTTCTTGGAAACAGTGAAGGAATCGCCACAGTGTTAACCTTTGGAAAACTGACATGCTGAAGTGTTTCTCTCACAATAAGACTTTTTCTGTCCTCTGTGACTCCTTCTCTTCATTCATATTCTGAGCCAAAGGAGACTGAAGTCAGAAGTGATGTAGCTACCACATCCTACTTGGCATTTCCTTATATCTGTGGTGGTGTGCACTTATCTTTATACATTACCTCCTTTTGTGACAGCAAGGTGGTCTGCAAATTCAAATTCATTTACTGTGCTCTTCAAATATTTTTCCTGGGCAAGCAGCTCTATATGGCCCTGCTTGAGTAGGGAGTTAGACCAGGTGGTCTCCAGAGGTGCTTTCCAACTTAGAATCATTAAAGTTGGAAAAGACCTCTAAGATCATCTAGTCCAACCACTAACCCATCACTGCCATACCGAATTAATCATGTCCCTCAGTGCCACATCTAAACTTTTCTTGAAAGCTTCCAAGAACTCTACCACTTCCCTGGGCAGCCTGTTCTAATGCCTTATCACTCTTTCTGAGAAGAAATTTTTCCTAATATCCAATTTGAACCTCCCCTGACACAACTTGAGACCATTCCCTCTCATCCTATTGCTGTTACCTGGGAGGAGAAGTACCTCTCCTTCCCACCTCACCACAGCCTCCTTTCAGGGGATTATAAAGAGTGATAAGGTCTCCCCTGAGCCTCCTCTTCTCCAGACTGAACAATCCCGGTTCCTTCAGCCAGTCCTCATAAGACTGTGCTCCGGACCCTTCACCAGCTTCGTTGCTCATCTCTGGACATGCCTGGATGTTTTCATTCCATCAGGAACATCAACCATTCTGTGATTCCCTAACCTCTGCTGATCAGGATGGTATCTCTTCTACTATAGATCTTGAACATTTTTAAATGTCTGAGCTTCCTTTTGGCTATGTTGGAAATCTTACTGTCTCACTACGCCCATGCAAGTGATCACATTGACTCTTTGGGTGTGTAGTCTTTCCTTTTGGTTATTTACTCTACCCCCAATCTCTGAGTTTTTTTAAATGTTGCTCAGGACTCACTGTGTTGTTTTTCCACTGCAGTGCAAAAACATAAACTAGCACATGTACAACTATCTTTTCCCTGCAAATTGGAAACTAATCTGCTTAATCATATTTATAATTATATATTGTTATAACTTCATACAGTTTCTATGTCAATTAGTTATCACTTGAATCAAGGACCCTCTGAAGTTCATCTAGTTCAACACTCTGCTTGAAGAGGGCTATCACCAGCAGTGGTGGAGGTCAGCCTTGATCCAGCTAAATCCTGAAACATCTGCAGGAGTAGAAGTTCCACAACATCTCTGGGCAACTGTGGGCAGCCGTTCTGGCAACCCTTAGCCTCCCCTCGATCAGACAAAACAAGCACAACTCCGTCAGCCTCTCTCATGCTCCTCTGGCCATCTCAGTAACTTTCCACTACTCTTTACAGTTTATCCACAGCCCTGCTGGACAGCAGGACCCAAAAAATAGGAGCAAAGCTGTATAGATGGAGATGATAACTTCCCCCAATCTTCTGACCTCTGCCCTAATGTAGCTCAGTATGTCACTGCTCTGCTCAGATGAGAGCCTGCTGGTGATTCATGCTCAGCCTCATGCTCTCTGGAATCCCCATCTTCTTTTCACTAAAATGAGTCTTCAGCAAGGTGCTTCCCAGCCTGTAAAGGATGCAGGGGTTATTCTGCCCAATGTGCAAAGTTTGCATGCTTCTTTGTTGAACCTCATGAATTTTTCAAAGAGCCTCTGCACTGAATCTTTGCCCTTTGTCCTGTCAGTCCAAATAGTTTAGTGTCCTCAACATATATGTTGATGAAGATATTGAATGATGTGGATCTCAGTATTGACCCCATGGGTGATCTTCTGGTTACTGGTGACCTGCCAGACATTGGGCCATTGATCGCTACCCATTGAACCCAGTGCTTCTACCAGGTTTCAGCCCATCTTCCAGACTGTCCTTGAAGCTCACACACTCTGAGCTGCCAAATGACAATGTTGTGCAACGTGCTGTGAAAACCTTATTGAAGTCAGAGGAGATTACATGCAAAACTTTCATCTTCACACATTCAGTCATTTCTTCGGAAAGGCAAGCAGGTTGGCTGAGTCCAGCTTGTCATCTGTAAATCTATATTGACTGTTCCCAAGTACCTCTTTGTCCTTTATGGCCTTGAAAGGGGATCCCAAGAGGGAAACTCTCCATGATCTTCTAGTGACTGAGATGATGTTCATCAGCAAACAGTTTCCCGGTTTCCTTTCTTGTGTTTTTAAAGATAGGTGAAGTGTTAGATCTTCTCAGCTATTAGGGACTTTCCCAGTCACCACAGTTGTCACATACAGCAGACAGCTGTCACACCATCACCCTGACCAGCTTTTTCAGGAAATGGATGTCTTGCCTTGTGTCCATCTCTGGTATGCTCCCTTTCTGCTTTTTGTTTAATCAAGAAGACGCTCATGCAGCTGATCAGCTCTTCTGCCAAAACTCCATCTTCCTGCATAACAGGATTGTTTTTTGCTGAGCTCTCAGCAAGTGCTCTTTAAAAACTGTTCAGATTTTCTGGGCACATTTCCAGTTCATGGTTGCATCCCAGGGGACTGTGTTTAGCAACTCCCTGAGTACTGCGGTTTGTTTTTTTTTTTTTTCTCCTGAAGTCCAGAGCCTATGACTCTGCTGCTTACCTTCCCAGCCTTCTTCTAGATCCTGACTTCAGATATGGTCTCGTAAGAGAAGTCCAGGCTGACACTGTGATCATATTCACTACCAGCAAGTGGTGAGCACAACCCCTGTCTGGCCTCCCCTGCATTCACAGCAAGAAATTATCACCAGTGCAGCGCAAGAAGCTCCTGGATTGCCTGCTCGGTGTTGTGTTGTCCACTATGTCTAGGGACATGCCTGGATGGTTGAAACCCTCCATTAGGGTCAAGGCTTGTAAGGAGACTTGTGCCCATTGTCTCTAGCAAGCAATATGCATGGGAACCTCCTGGGTGGGTGCTCTGTGAGAGGCTGCCCCATCTTCACTGGACTGTTCTCTCCACTCAGCACCCAGGGACTCCCCTGCTCTCAGCTTTCTTGCCTGGAGCTTTGTGCCATTGGGGAACTCCTTAACAGCAAGCACAATTCATAGTGCTCATGTTTGATTCACAGTGACTCACATAAACTTGACTCATTCTGAATCTCTTGATTCACATCATTCTTTTTCCTAATCAAGGTGCCACCAGTCTCTAACGTTATAGTCAAATGCAGTTTAATCTCAGAAATTTAATTCCTCTCCTTATTAGCTGGGCTTGGTGTAGAACTAACTGTGATAATAACATATATTTCTTTATCCTTAAACTCTTTGAACCTGACCTGCACAGAATTTAGCACTCTCCAAGTCAAGACCCTTGTGCACGATGACGTTCGAAGATAGCCGCACTGGCCATAGACAGCTGCACTCGCACCCTGGCGGGCAGCGGCTGTAAAGGTGGAAGGTGTCAGAGGGAGATGGGAGCAAAACCTTGCACTAATGGAAGTACCACACCAACATTAACACCAGGCTGAACTGGCAGAATTTTGTTCTTTATTGGTTAATCCCCCAAAGACCCAAACAATCATGCAAAGAACAGACTCTTTTGAATGAAAGTCACATATTAACTTTGTGTTTAAGTTTTGCTTCCACTCTAATTGAGCGTTTTGGTTTTTCCCCTCTGTCCCCCACTCACTCATTCGACCAGGACTGCACATAAAAGAAGAAGAGAAGACCATAATTCTTTTTTTTAAATCAAAAATCTTGATGCAGAACTTGGGCTGTTCCTGCTGCCAGAAGGTAGAGCAGCCTGTCTGCACGGTGACTCATGGCCCTGTGCCACATCGCAAATAATGCTTGTATTAATCTCTCCTTGCTTTGTTCTGGCCCCCCTCCTCCTGGTGTCTGATTTCATGGTGCGGCATAGCCAAAGGTCACATAAACTACATGATGGCCAGAGTTGCTACTGAAGAAAGAAATCGGAAATGCCTCTCCCAGCATTTTCAGCAGCAGGAATGGAGAGAAAAATCATTTCTTTTGCTATCAACCTGCGAGATTTGTCATCTCTTGTTACTGTTTCAATATAGAAAGCTGCGGTACAGCCAAGGGGAAGTGGCCAAGCCCAGCTCTGTTAGAAATGTTTCTAGGTCTGTCTGGCTCAGTACATTTTTTCCGCAAAGTGTTCTTTCTTTAAGTGTTTGATCATTTGCAACAAATGACAGTCCCAAGCTAAAAAAGATGCTGAGCTTTGCCTCTGTGCCGATGTTAGTGACTGATTCACTAATTACCCACTTTTCCCCAGGTTTGATTCAACATACTGTTCACAAAAAGATAACTAGTCACAAATTAGTCAAGCTGAAGTTCCATGTGCTTTGCTGCAGGGTGAATTTTTTGTTATCAGTTTCAGATGACTGATTGCTCCTGTGAAACTCACAAGTGTTTCTCGCATGTTGTTTCTTTTCCTCCATGGCTACCGAAAGTGTTTTTATTCAAATGAGATGGAGCACAGACGCACCGGGCTGGAGCGCCTTGCGAGCAGCTAGCGGGGATGGATCGGATGCGTGTGCTTGCTGGAAAGGTTGCACGGTTTTCCTCACTTTCCTTTGAACCAAGCTGGCTTGTGGTTTCTGATGACAGCTGTCTCTGTGCTACAGGCACTGGGTAGTGCTGACACATAGAGGACTTATCTGGAAAAAAGGAGAGGAGCAGAAGACAAAAATCACTTCCTGTAAGCAGGCTTGTCTTTTTCTGTCAAATGTCGAGAGCCTGTTGAAGTTCCTTCCCAGAGAAATTCCCCGGGTCATATTTGAGTGACTTCAGGGGCCAGAGAAGCTGCTTGTGGTTAGGAAGATGTGGAGAGCAGTGGGTTCATTCTTCAAAAGCTTCACAAAACCGTGGGTAGGCATTTCAGCTCCAGCTTCATGTTACAACCTTCAAACGCACTCATGAGCAAGCCTGCAGCACATGGGGCTTTTTCTTGCAGCTGGGCTCTCCCTGCCCATGTGGATGTTGGGCTGCTGGTGGCTGCACCGGGCAGCGTTTTGTTCCCACCTTGCACAGGTGCGTAAGTGGTGGCACACACCGATAAGGAGGGATGGATCCAAGTGGTCCACGTTCAGCTTGGCCTCTGCAACAGCCGGGGCCAAAAAGGCTCTGTGGTGAGCAAATCTGGACTTGTCTGTCCACTGTCCACTCTCAAGGGGAGTGTCCCCAAGCTCACTGCCCCTTGTCCTGCAGCCAGCACCTGCCTCAGCTGATGCTCTGTGGGACCACAACTGGATGGTGGAAAAACGATGCAGGAGCCCTGCTCTCTTTGATTAGCTTACCTGGGGGGATTTCTTTGTGGAGAGGGGTTATTACAGCTCTGCTTTTGTTCTTTGTCATTCATTCTACCTTATTTTTATGTGCATTAACTGTTAATAATAATGGGATGTGTTAAGCTTTGGCAACCAGCTGAGCTCTGTGCAAATCCAAGGAAAATGCAGCCGTGGCCACACACGCAGCCCCAGTGAGCTGAGGTCCAGCCGGGTCCGGCATAAGCAGCACCAAGTACAGGCAGGTGCCAGCTCCTCGTGGGCCCAGGCATCTCCCAGCATTGCCTCGCAGGGCTCCACCAGCTCCTTGCCATTGCCCAGAGAGGCCGGGTCCTGTCTGATGCAGAGGGAGGGGGAGAAGTGGGAGCAGAGCCAGCCTTGCCCATGGACACTGCTGTGGAGGGAGGCATCAGCACGGGCATGTGGATGGGCAGGCGGGGGTGATTACCGGTGGTATGTGTTTTTTAATTGAGTCATGTTTGGCTTCTCGCTTTTGTCAGCACTCTATTTTTTTCTGTTGTGGTGATGTGAATTTGGAATTAATGTAAAGGATAACCAGAGTCCCTCAGCTGGCAAACACGGACGAGACTGAAAATTAAAATGCTATGTAAATCTCACAAGATTAGGGCATAAACTGCAGCAGGCGGTGGAATGGCTGAAGCTTGAAGATGCTGGAAAGCCTCTCTCTATATTAGTCCTGATAATACAAAATCAATTTACATTGAATACATTTTTCTCAAATAGCCATTCACCCCATGCTATTTGATGTTACTAATGAATGCAGGAATTGGATCTTAATATGTTCCATGGAAATATTCTGCAGAGGTTTTATTAGTTCTAAAAATACTTTGTGGAATCACCATACTTTGTCATTAAAATTGCCAGGTTCTGTGACACAGATATGCTGGAATTGTAATTAAAATGCTGCGGCACTGGCAGCATCATCATCATTCTGTGTTGAAATCCCAGGTCCTTTCCAAGGGCTTTTGAACCACCATTCACGAGATCCTCCCTCCCTCCCACTGTGGTCCCCATGGTGTTTCTTACAGTGAGGAGACTTGAGTAGACCCCTGTATGCCGAAATGGCGACGGCACTCCGGAAGGTGTCAGTCAGGGCCACACAGGGCGCTGACACGCACTCTTCCTTGGGGTACCTCGTCCTTCCCTGGTGCCCATGGCGAACAGGCCGCCACCACCGCCGTGACCTGCAGGTGAGCGGTGGCTGCTGGGGAAGCTGGCAGCCCAGCAGTCCTCAGGGAAAATCGGAGGCAGTCGGCCCGCCCATGGACACGGAGGCACGTGGTGGTCAGAAATCGCACCGGGCCTGGCGATGAGATGCAACCACAAGCTCTGCTGCACGCCTGCCACACTCGATCCCCGTGACGACCGAGATGGCTGCTGAGATTAAAACGTTCTGGCAGGGCGGCCGGATCGCAGGGGAGTTCAGTGAAACGATACAGAGCCCTCTGCTTGTAGGTCACCGGCTTAAACCTGCCTTCAGTTCCGAGGAGGTGGAAGTCCCCGCTCTTCGACAGTTGCTTGGAGCTCCATCTGCAGCACTGTTGGGGAAAATATCATTTCAACAAGCTGCAAACTCTTCTGCTGGCGAGGGGTTCGGTGTCGGCAGCACACGGCCGTGCTGCGGGGCCGGAAGCAGGGCCTGCCGCACTGCGGGGCACGCGAGGCCGAGGCCCTCTCTGCCCTGCCCCAGGGGGCAGCTACCCCTGCGGGGCCCGGCATGGGGCTGCCTGGCAGCAGGCCTCTGCGGGGCTTGGGCAGCCCCTGTCCTGCCCTGTGGGCTGGGTGGTCGCCCCTGCTTGCAGGACCCTGACACGCTGCAGCTGGAGCTGTGGAATGGGGCCATGTGTGGCTCCACTTCCCGTCATCGTTCTCTTTTTTCTACTTTCCATCCATAAAAGCAAAGCGAACTGAACACGAGGCACCTGGAAGAGAAAAATCCCATGGGATCTCAATGGGACATTATTTATGTAAAGCTCACTACTATCTTTAAATGTGTTGTTAGGCATCTAGGCCCAGATGAAGGTTAAGACCCCAAAATGAAGACTGTCAGAGGAAAAGTGGGGAGATGACTTACAACAGCAGCGTCAATATTTTCCAAATCCTTTTCAGCCATGGTTACAGCTCCCATTTATTCTGTCACTGATTAATTTGATCAAACATTGTGAACAAATAATTTGTATTAAAAATCATGCAAGTTCCACCCTTCATGTAGTTTGCTTCAGGCAGGTATTTATTGGATAACATAGTCTCAGAGTAGTGAATGTTGACATTTAATTAATACCGAAGCTTAGCACTGTGAATATGAAGAATAGAAAAGGGCCCAAGAAAATCCTGTGATAATGAAAGGAGATGACAACCAGGTCCTGCTAGTCAGACAGTTCTGTTGACATTGAAGGGTCAAATGTAGATATCTGGTGGAGGGCTGCAAATAACACACTGCGGGTCAGGGTTTGCATGTACAAATAGCTTCGTGCGACGCCTGACTTACACCTGCTTGAGCTGTTTGCATGTACACTGGCAGTGCTATGCTGGATATTTTTGTCATGCCTGTACAAGGAAGATGCTACCAAAATAGGAACGTAGTATAATGTACCAAGGCGGCACTGTGGCTATGAATATGCACTGCAGCTATGGAATTGCTTTCCAGAAATTATCTTGGTAAGAAAGCAAAATTAGGTGAGTAAAACTGCATCTGTATGAAGGGATTAGCCATCGTGACCTACATACCTGTGCCAGCAGAACTCTGTAGTAGCTCATAAGCACTTGTGTGCTGTCTGAAGTGGGACGGGTAACATCCACCCGCACAAAAAGCAAACAAACTGAAAGAACTTGATTGTAATGAAAGGAAAGCATTTCATCATAGAAACCTACAGGAACTGTTTCTCTTGTCATGCATAAATCAGGAGCATGAGGATGTCTGAATTTTCCATTCCATTAACTCCGTAGTTCTTGAGTTTAGAATAGTTCTGGAGAAAGGAAGCTGAGTTTGAGATGAGTTTGAGTTTAGAAAATAGTTTTGGAGAAAGGAAACAGAGCTACTCTGTGCTGCATGGTGATGATACAGCAAGACGTGCTTAATTGCCTTACCACTTTGTTGGACATAAACCTACCATTCAATTCGGTTCGTTCTGTGGCTTACCTTGAAACAGGAACTGTACGCGGTTTATTGTGTGTGCAGGAAGAATACTATTCTTTTCTTTGATTACTGGGCTTCATAACTACACCCCTGTACCTTCACCTATTCCATGCTGAAATTTGCCAGAAAAAACAACAGCAACAACAAAAATAAAATAAAAAAGATAAGTCTGTCTTCTTCTCTATGATGCACTGAGATTGGACAGAGAAGTTCATACTGAGTGGAAACAGATATTCCACTAAAAGTCCACTGCTGCTGTGTAATTTAAATGCTTTTTCAACACCGCAAACTACCTCAAGCCAAACAGCTGGTGTTGACTAAGAGCAGTGTTTCAGACTATTACATGCTGTGATTATTACTTCCCAAACAAGAGTTTATACTTCATTTTCAGTGAAGATTAAATTAATTAGGGTGGCAATGCGAGATGGGAATAAGGAGGTGAGTGAAATTAACAGTTTTCACCTACTCTGAGGTTTGTTTAATTAACTATTTCCATTTGGAAGTGTTCTTCTGGGACTCTGTTTTAGCAGTCATACTTCTTTTTGAGCAAATATTAGACTTTGCAGGTCACACTCAAAACCCACAAGCTCGTCAGAAAGAGTTACTTCTATTTTGACTACACGTAACATACTAAAACAAAAAAATCATGTTGAACAGACTTGGAAACACTGCCTTTTCATAGCACGTACTGAAAAGCAGCACCAATCTCCTGGTAAGTAGGAAGAATGGTAATGTGTGAAGAAACTGTATTCTGCTCCTTTATTATATTAGAGGACATTTTTTTTCTCTTGTTGCAGGTGAAGTGTTACAGGGCTACTAATTCCTCTTTTCCTGATTAAAATATAGTGAACATTGTCCTAAACCATCAATATTGTTTGGAATACTCTCTCCACAGACCAGAGATTATTCCTCCATCATCAATAATCAAATTTAATGTTTAAAAGCTTAGCTTGGCATTCATAATGTTGATATAAAAAATCTTCACTATTCTTAACAGTTGTCTCAGTATTCCATAAATCATTTAAAAAATAACATAAAAATTAAAAACATCTGCCTTAGAGATCAACCCCTAAGAACGTGCTTCTGCGAAAACGCTGGTTGCCCTCACATGCCCTTAATGGCCACTTATTGGCAGTAACATAACTTAAGGTTTAAATTGATGCTTAACTAGGCTTCTGACTTCACAATAGCATTTGTAAAAAATCTAATTATCATGATGCAGTAGAAATTAGAAAGCAATTTGTAAATCTTTAGATCAGTGTGATTAATACAGTAACACTACCGCAGCCTTAAACACGTATGTAGCATTACCGATGGGAGCAGCCTGCACCGAAGGGAACTATCTAAAAATAACTGCAGACTCAAGTCTTCAAAGGTAAAACAGCATTTGTCTGACCAGGTTTTAATTACCACAGAAATGTGGTATGCAGTATAACCAATATTCCATCAGCTCCATAAGAATAGTTTGTATTCCACCAATTATATGAACAATCTCTTTTCCTTTCTATAATTTTAAAGTTAGCTGTGAGTACATACTGAAATTTGAATACATTTATTTAAAATCATTTGAATAGTACAGAACAAGTACATCTTAGTTTACAGTTTCTTGACAAGAAGTTTCTGATGAGCATTTAGACATCTGAGCTGTTTGGACAGGACCCCAAGGAGTGTTTCTTTCCCCTGAATCCCAGCCTGGAACCAGAGTTTCCACCATTCACAGCAGTAAAATCCATATTCATTTTTCTGGATATTTTTCTATTTTTGGTTAAAAATGACTGCATCAGTGACAGTCTCACAGAAACTGGACACTATTTTGTCCCTCTGAAGTACATTTGGACACTGGACACAAAAGGAATGCAAACAGAGTGAAAACAAGTTAATTAAACAGCAGAAATATGTTTAGCATCCTTTGAATGTAGCAGCCTTCCTTATTCCAGTGCTTTAATACTCGTCTTTTCAAAACAGAGCAATTTAGAGGACATGCTTGTTATTCCAAACAAGTT
Source organism: Penelope pileata (assembly GCA_013396635.1). Taxonomy (NCBI): domain Eukaryota; kingdom Metazoa; phylum Chordata; class Aves; order Galliformes; family Cracidae; genus Penelope; species Penelope pileata. The sequence continues at coordinate 74,716 of WBMW01004897.1, forward strand.
ACGTATGTAAACTTCCTGAAAAAATTGTCACTTAACATTCACTGACTGGGGGCATTTTTGCTCCTCTGCCAGACTGCGCTCTGCCTACGCAAGAGCCAGCCATCAGCAACCCTCGGCAGCAGAGGAGCAATGCTTGAAGTCACGCTTCTTGACAGAATTCTTTTAAAAATTAGTTTCCTTTTGTAATTTGGATACAACCGGAGCCACCTATATTTCATAGAGACAGAGAGGACAGAAGCATTTTGTTTCTGTGCAGCACGGAGTACCTGTTTTGAGTTAGCTGTGGCTCGTCTGCCTCCCCTGAATGATTCTATTGATTTCAAGGGGTCTCCTCGCATGAGAAAAGCGAGCAGCAGAGACTGGATGCTAGTTTTATTGTTTCATCCAACACAGATTCATTTTCTAGGATCAGTTATTCTGCGTGATGAATGGGAAGTGCAACTAAAAAACTGAGCCTAGAAACCTAATGTTAGCGGAGACCCTATGAAAGTCTGGTTGTGAAATATGATCCAGAACGCATTTACTAACAGACAAAACTTGAGAATCATTTCTCACACAGGCAAGACTGTTAAAGTCAGGAATACTTTGCTTTTCCATTACAGCCAACAGGAATCCTGCTGCACAAAGGCTGAGCAAAGCAAAGACAGAAAGATCTGGTACTCGGAGCAGCAATACTTTCATTTACTGAAACACTGTGCGTGCAGAAGGTGGAATTAATTTAATTGCAAATAAATGCCATGAAATAAATTAATGGAACGGTGTGAAATTTTGCAACAAAAATATGTTATGGGTAAGATATTCTTTTGTGTCAGTCATCTTAAAGAGAGAGAGACAAAGGAAACAGGGCAGGGGAAAAAAGGCTGTGCTGAAAGCACATACAGAAATCAAACACAGGAAAACTGTTGGGGACTTAATAGTGCTAGAGGTAAATTGGCCGCTATTCTCTCTATCAGAAAGAGACCAGAGTATTTGATTAAGTTAAACAGGAGCCATTTCTTTGTTCCTGAGAATAGAGAAAGCAGCATTTCAACCAGACAACCGAGACACAGAACCCAGGAAAAAAATCTATTAAAGAGACGACAAAAGAGAAAAACACTTATACTAATTCTGTCAAAATTCATAAAGCATCCTGAGAGGCTGACAAAGGTGGTATTTGTCTCAGACACATACAGACTAGACTACAGCAGAATATCTGAGGCAGGTCCAAAGGACTGGTGATTTCTTGGCATTTTTAAAAGTTCAAGGCCCAGTAATGCCTATGAAATAAACTAAACAACTAAATCTATGAGGACCAATGAAACAGCACAGCTGAGTGGATCTGAAATCAAATGTTATAAAGACAAAAGCATTCCACCCCCATAAACACTGATTTTTTTTTTGAGGGGCACTGTAGAAAGACAGGGCAGCAGATCTGACGGATGTTTTATCTATTTTACCTAGAACAGGCGACCCTCAAATTGTAACAAAGGGGCCAGCACCGGCAGAGTTGTAAATAAGAGGGTAAAAAGCTGTGGTTTGTTTAAATCAGTCATATCACATCAGTATCCCTTTGCCTCCACAATAGTTCATAATGTTTACCAATCAGATTGTAAAATAAAGCAAAACCCTTGCCTACACGTATATTCACTTCGATCACTGTTCACCTTAAAGCAGAAACAATTCTAGCTGTCTGCTATTATTAATTCTTTAGAATTTCATACATGACAAAATAGTGATATACTTTAAAAAAAAGCCTAATTCTTCTATTTCTGATCAATTCATACGGAATGTATTTTACAGCAATCTGTATACTGAACATATTCGGTGCAAATACTTTGATCTTACTGGGACAAAATTGGAGTAGATAGTGATTTGAGAGCAAAATATAGCCCACCAGCTTCTATATTTAGGTTAAATGTAAAGATTTATTAGTCCTCTAGGTAAACATTGACCTTGGCTTCACCTTGGTCAATATTTACTTCTCAGGTTAATAAATCTTTATATTAACTGCAATTGAAGTCACTCTCTGCTTAAGAGATAAAGACCAAACAGGACCTCATATGAAGACAGCATTCATCAGATAAACTCTGCAGCTTGATTTATCTTCTTGCCCACTTGTCTTAAAAAATGCTAATCCACAGATACTGAAAGATGTTTCTCTCTGGAGGAACAGGGTTTTTTCCATCTGTAGTTTTGTGCATTTCACCTGCATTTTAAAGTGATGGCACATGTTTGTGTCTCTTGCGCTTAGGAACTGTGAATGCTTCCAGGATATTACTTGGAAATTTATCTTCATCACTATGTCATCTATTTATCTGTGGGCAAAACATGTAGGCTATTTTACCCAGTGAGCAGCACTCTCGGTCACAGAGCTGGTTGCTATTCACTCTGAACAAGGTGGCAGGTCTGACTTTTCGGAATAAACAGTTATTTTGGAAAAAAAGGTGCTCACTGGGGATGGTGAGAATGACTGCAATCAAACAGCAATGATAAAGGAACCAACTAACAGGTGGTGGTCTCAAAAACCGGGAAACACTGAACTTATCAGAAGAGAAGAGACATCAAAGACTTGACTCCACCCAACCACCAGGAATGGGGATCTCCATTCCTGTACAGGAAACTGCCGTGAAAAGCAGCCTGAGAAGTAGAAAATGGAGTTACACTTAGAGATTCCCTTGAAATTAGCAGTGAAAAGGAAAACCAGAAAAGAACAGCTTTATCCATCTTCTCTGTCCACAATTTCAAACACCACTGCACTGATTAAAATCTCACCATGCTGTTTTCTCCACATTTAAGATGTACTTAAAAAAACCCAACAAACAACATATGTTTTGTCCACGGGTCTATCTGATTGAATCCAGACTAGATTGTGCCTTATTTCACTTTTAAGTGGATTCTGTACAGGATGAAGTATTTCTGCTTAACCGTTGTCCAAAAATAGAGGACTTGTAGAAAGATAATTACTCAGATTACAGAGAAATTAAAATTGGAACTTTCTGAGAAACAGAATCAAAGCAGCATTAACCTTAGAAACCAAATAGCCAAGCTGTTCCATTTTAAAAAACATATTTGAGATCTCACTTAAATAAACATCAACCGCTTTGCTCATACAAGATTCCCTTTGAAGTCAATGGGATTAGCCATGGATAAAATTCAGCCTAAATTCTGTGTAGAAAGACAGGTACAAAGTCAGTGAGTCATTTAAATCCCACAGATTCTCAGCATTAGGCTTAATTCTGCAGAAGTCTCTTGTTGGCCCTTAGCACCGCGGTTCCAGCAGCTGCAGGTCCAGGGGGCAGGAGGTGTCCTCTCTGGCACATGCTTTACACCAGGAATTGCCACTTCTGTTCCTCTCCTCCACCGAGCTGTGCTTTCAGGTCCTGCTGGTTTCTCCATGCGGTGCTGATGAGTTTGCAGTCGTCTCGATGCCTTTCTGCAGGCAGTGCAGGGAAATGTCACGCAAACTCCATTAATAAATCATTCTATTGGCATAAACTATTTGAACGGCACACCCAGCCCTTCCAGCAAGACAATGTATTTTCGTGGTTACGTCTGTGAGTGGGTGTGCAAAATCTGTACAAACATACATAATCGTCTTCCAAACCCCAAATACATTGATCTGCATCCCTTGTTTCTTTAATTTCCCTTCGCTGAAAAGAGCAGCTCGCTCACTGGCGAGGAGGCATACAAAAGGACGGGAGCTGCACAAAGCAGCGCTGGCGGCTGGGGTGCACCTCTGCTCCCGCTGGAGCGGCACCCGACCGCGGCTGTGCTCCCCCTGTGCTTTCTTATTCCTGGCTTCTGAAAATCAAGCACAGACTGGCTTTCAACGCGGTTAAAAAATCAGCCAAGATTTTATAAGAATTCTTTAAAGGATGAATGATGATGGTTTTCCTTAATTTCCTGGCACGGTAGAATTAACTCGTCCCTGTTCTGAGCGGGTAAAGGGAAGTCCTGAGAGAGGGAAAAGCAAACAAATTACGGCTGCGGGCTCCCACTACTCTGCTTCCACCGGCGGGGCTGTCTCGGAGGCAGGCGCGGACCCTCACCGGCGGCACCGCGGTGTCGGTGCGCACAGACGCGGCCCCGCCGCACCGCTCCGCGGCCCTGGCACCCGCGGGGCGCGCAGAGCTGCGCCCGGACCACCCCGCCCCGCCCGGGAGGAGCTCGGCTGCGCCATTCGGGCCGGGCAGCGGCGTTCCGGGGTGCGCGGTGGCGGTGAAAGCCTCTTCCCCCCGGGCAGCGGCGGCCGAGCGGTGCCGCCGGGCTCTGCCTTTGTTCCGCCGCTGCGCGGGAGCCGAGCAGTGCCCGGTGTCCCCGCACCGTGCCCGGGACGCGCCGCTGTCGTTAATAACGTAAATGAAAGGGGTTTAAAAATTAATTCTCCTCATTTAGTCGCCGATCTGCTAATGAGGCGCGGAAACCCCCGGGGACCGATGATGGCGAGTAAAAACGAAGCGGGCGAAGGAGGCGCCTGCTGAACGGTAAGAGGTTGACAGAGGCAGCGCCCGTGTCTCGGGCGGTGCGAACACACCGGGAGGGGCCCGCACAACCCCCCCGGGCCGGCGGGGTCCGGCTCCCCTCAGCGCGGCGGAGCCCGCGCTCCGCTCCCCGCTGTCCCCGGCGCAGGGACGGGGCCGCCTCGCCGTGCCGGTCCCCGGCATCACCTTCCCGTAACCGCGAGTGCGGCCAAAATCCGGCCTGCTGCCATTCAGACGGCTCTAAATTATTGTAATTAGGGTGTTGTTTTTTTCTTTTTTTAATGCCAAGCGGAGCCCTGAGCGGGCTGTCAGTCCCCGCGCTCGGTGGCACAGCGCTGAGCCCCGCGCGATGCCGCGACATGGCGGGGCCCGGAGAGCAGCAGCGCCCCGGCGAGGCGANCCTTTGAGCCAAGCTGGGAGGGGCGCCCGCTTGCTCCTCAGGTGTTGAAGTATGGCTGGTGGTTAGCACCAACAGCACCACTGGAAGCCCCAACTGGGGATGGGGATATTGACTGATCCCCTGTGTAAATCTTCTGATTTGTGACATTGCACAGCTGAGCTGAGGCTGAGTGAGTGCACAGCACTGTGCTGAGGGGCACTGAGAGCAGTGCTGTTGTGCTCCTGTCAGTGCCACTCACAGCAGCAGCTTGCAGCTCCCTGGGGTGCCAGGGCTGCAGGACGGTGAATGAGAGGGGAGCCTGTAGTCCGTGCTGAGAGCCTTCTGCCAGAGCCACGGGAGCCTGGGCTGTCCGCAGTGAAACATGGGCGCAGTGGTTCCTACACCGAACATGCCAGCAGTCCTGGTGCCAGGTGCTGGAGCTGCCCGTTCGCCCAGGCACAGCCTGCTGGGCCTGCAAGGAGCCCTTCCTTATCTCCAGTTTACTCATTCCTGCCCTTGTGCTGCCAGCTGTGCTGCGCTCGTGGAGCTGTTTGGCTGTGAGTGTTGCAGAATGAAGAGTTGTTATGGCTATTTTCTAGGTTTTTCCCCCCAAGTCAAATAGCTCTGAATCCTACTGGAAAGCTGTGCACCCCTCTCCCCAAGGCACGCTCCAGCCCCATCTCCTCGCCAGCACGAGGCACATGAGGCTCCCTTGCAGCTTCTGATGGCCCACGCAAATGGAGCACAGGACAGGTAGAGTTACAATCAACCAAGAGTTTGTTTTCTCATGATTCTTGGTGTTCTCACTGATTTTTTTTTCCTGGGTATGGAATTCACTATGAAATACTGTTGAAAGAATAAGTACATAAAATCAAGCATTCAAAAATGAGGAAATGTGGTGCAAATTAGCACAGCTTTGTTCTAAAGGGCTTTTGGTACCTTTTTGAGGGTTTAGATCATCTTCGCTGCAAGACTCCTTCACTTAATGCAGGAGATAGGCCCTGTCCTTCATGGGAATGAGGCTGTGCTTAAAGCAGTGCCGTGTGGGCCGGGGCCTCGCGCAGACCCAGCAGGCCCCTCCAGCAGCCCCTCGGGAGGCGGCCATCCTGTGTTGCTCTCTCCCAGGGGTGCACCAGGTGCACCAGGCACCTGCAGCACAGCCTCAGCCCCAGTGGCTCCTCTTGTTCCTCAGCAGAGCTGGCTGAGAGATCTAACAACTCGGCTTCACATGTTGAGTTTCAAGCTCTTGCACGTACAGCTAAGAGAATAATGCCATCTTGCCTCACAGTGATGTAGTGCAAACAGTTCTGCATTTCTAACGAAATGAGCTAGCAAGGCGGGGAGGCCAGAGGCAAACCTGCAGAGAGGTGCAGTGGGGGCTGGGGAGCCCCAGCTGGTCTCGTCTTAGAGCAGCCACACTGGAACAAAGAACTGTGTGCTGATCTCGTTCCCCGTTGTCTTGACCAGCTAAACTGTTGAAAAAGAGGTCCTGTAAAAGCCGCCATGAGTGCCAGCTGTTCTGTAAGTCGCTGGAATATTTCTCAGTACATAGCCTTCTCCCCAGGTTTTCTTTGCAGGACAGGGACGCAGTGGCAGTCTGGCCCTGTTGAAGTCAGTGGGAGGTTCCCACTGGCTCCACGAGAGTCAGCACTTCATTCAGGACGCAAAAAGCTCCACTCCTTTCCTTCCTTAAATTAAGCCAAGATCAGTGCAGACTTGGTGAGCCTTAAGTGTTAGAGCTTTTTTTTCAAGCCTGCAGATATTGTCCCTGTTTTAGGTAAACCAAATTGTTTCAAACCCCAGTTTTGGTAGGTGTGATAATTGCCACCTATGAGCAGAATGCTATGATTGTGTGTATGGATCAACGTGCTGCCCAGGCTTGATCCAGGAAGGCAGTTGTTTATGTGATGGAAACTGTACTTTGTTTGGTAGGAAAGTTTGGTACTGATCTTAGATTCGTTCTTAATCTTGTAGCAGTGGATGTAGTCACTGAAGCTTATACTGTTGCTGGTTCTCAGTCTTCCTGCAGAGGTTCCATTCACTTTGTATTTTATTTGCTTTGTATGTTACTCATAACAGTATTAATAGCATGGTTGGCTATGTTAATAATTTAGGATTGCTGTAAACTTGTGCTTCACTGTGTATGTGAAAATATTTGGGATGGTCCTTACGCAGCCAGTCGCATTCCATCTGTGAATAGTCTTTTGCAGCTGTGTGCAGCCTATTTATTGGCACTTAGAGCATGGCCAGAGAGCCTGGCCGTGCCGGTCCCACCGCCCTCGAGCAGTGCCCTGGCCCAGCAGCAGCCCTGTGTCCCAGCGAGCAGCACAGCGGGAGGCATGCTCTAATGACATGCAAATGGCATGCAGGTGTCTCTGGCCCACCTGGTAGCAGAGGAGGAATGAGGGTGAGCTTCTGGAGAAGTGAGGACACTTTGCCTGAAAATGTATTTTTGCGCTGATAATGGCTTTCCCCTGAGAACCTCCACAAGAAAGGAAAAACAGTTAATGAGATAATGCTGAGATCCTTTTAGCCCAAGCACTCGTGTTGTGCTCACTGCCAGAGAGTAGCCCTTGCTAGCTGTGCTGATGTGCCTCATCAGGTCTCAACCCAGACTTTCCTTGGGTTGGAAAAAAAGCAATTTTTGTGACAAAGCCTTGTGCCATAGCAGCTCGGACCAGGAAGCCAGGGAGGGACCTTTTCCCCTGGAAACTGCAGGGGGCACAGTGTCATTGCTGGAGGTACACTGGGCCAGGATAAAGAGATGCTGCTAACTTGCCTTCCCCAATGAGAAACCAACATGGGATGCTTCGTGTCAGAAAACCAAGTCCTGGGTTTGATGACTCAGCAAGACGCTGAGGCCTGAGGCTGGTGTGGTGCTTCAGCCCACTGCCAGCTGATGAAGCGATACGTGCTGGAGTACCTTCTCCACGTTTGGTGGCAGTAGGTCATTCAAGGATCCCAACTGTCCAGGCAATCCTTTGGCCTCGCCTTGCGTAGCACAAGGTGGGACGTCTGCAGGTGTGCTAGCAGCTACAGCATCGTAGTGGGCCATGAAGCGGGGGCCAGCCGCTGCAGACAGACAGCACTGCTGAATCAGCACAGTGCAATTCCTTCAGCTGTGGAACCTGGTTCTGAGCCAAGAGGCAGCTCCACAGGCACCAATGCAAGCTGGCGGTGAGGCCTGTCAAGAAGCCCCATGTCACATCAGGGACAGAGCTGCTGTCACCCTGTAACACAGCATTTGTTCCTGTGCTCATCAAAAGGAAAATGCGATGCAGAGGGATTTGCTGAACGCTCAGTGTGAAGAATTTGAGGGGAGAGGTTCACTTCACCTTTTCAAAATGCTCAAAAGCATTTTGCATTGACTATAAATAAAATAATTGCTGTTTATTAGAATGCCTTCTGCTAGTAAAAGATTCTTGGAAATATGTTAGTTTGGAAGCTGAATATGTTCCATGTTACTTTGGGGGTCTTTCTTACACGCAGCTGTGAGAAGCACATCCCTCTCACCTGTTCTGGTACAGCAGTATGGGGAATTTGGGCATGCTTTCAGTGTGTGGCTATAGACACAGTCATTCCAATGGCATCTTANATCATCAGTTCAGCAATCTACAGTGCTGAATAATCGTAAACATGTTTGTCCTACTTATTCCCCTGGAGGATTTTCTCACTTACAATATTTAAAGCAATATGTACTTGCTGTGACATAGGTTTATTTCGGGGTCATTTATAGGTTTATTTCAGACATACTCTTAAGACTGATTCTGAAGGTCATAGCTTTAACTAGGATTTTCCAACAATTAAAACCCAAAAGGTTTTGCCTGTAGGTAAAGAACTCTTTACCAGTTCAAGATATTGTAACTGGCCAAGCAAAAACATGTTTAATTTGTAGGAAATCATCATCTGAGATTAAATACTTAGGTTTTAAGAGGCTGTTTTGTGGTCTTCAAACTGATAAATTAACTGCAGAAACACTGGTTTCTTGTTGTGTGTCATCTCTGTGAGTACAGCAAGGTAAATAACCAGCTCAATACTGCTTTTGCTATGCACTTGTGATAGTGTCAGGTTGTATAAACCTTTTGCCTCTAACTAATAATTGTCTGAAGGGATCAGAACTGAAAATGTAGATTAAAAAAAAGTTCTATGAAAAGGAAAGTTAACAAGAGAAAAATCACTGACAGTTTTGAGTGACAGTGCTATGATTGCTTACTGTTGTGTAACCTTAATATTTATCCTTGGGAGTAAAGAAGAAAAGGGAGACTGGGGAATTGGTGCTTCCAGAGCTGCTGGGAAGCACTGTTAATTACTTAATAGAATTTATTGGTCAGTGCTTCAACAAAAATGTTAAGAAAAATTTAAGGTCAGTACTGGTGTTGTTTGCAGTTTATCAGTCAAATAAATGTCCTGAAAGCGTCATGATTTATTCACAAACTTTCCTACAAAGCTAGTTCATTAAGGACAATTGTGAAATACTGCCTGAAAAATACTGTTTGTATCAGTACAGTGGTTGGGATCGTACATCCTCCTGGTACAAAGAATGGGGTTCTTCCATGTCTCTTAGTCCTTCTGTGATAGTTCAACAACAAAGTACGTTGCAGTTGGGAGAAATTTCCCTGTATTTAAGTGACCACATTTTTAGGTAGTAAACTGATCAAATCGAGAACAATCTGCCAAGTGCTTTCCAGAGGTGGAGTTACTTAGAATCTGGTTTTAAACTAGAAAGGCTCCCGTGATGACAGGAAAATGATTACAGAAAGAATGCGATGGTGACTCCTGCAGGTGAGCTGTAGCTTAGGGCTTTGTGGAGGATCAGCCCTCGCCTTGAAGGAATGCCTCACCCCGGCTCCAGCAAGCGGCGTAGCCGTAAGCGTTTGAGCAGCTGCACTAGGCAGGGACCTGAGGGGATTCTTTGTTCCACCTCAGTTCTGTGCTGTCAGCACCTTTCTGCAGCTGTGGCCAATCTCTGGTATTTCTGAGGAAAACCAAAACAAATAATTCTGCTAATCTGGCTTCACCAGTTCCAGCGCTTTCTACAGATCGTGTTTTGTGATTGATTATGAAGCTTTGCTGCGATGAGTATGTTCTTACTGTGCCTTGTTCAGTGCCTGTTATCTCACGGAATCATACCACAGCTTTCCTCTATGTTGGGTTGCTTACACAGTTTCCCTTTTCTACCTGAACACCTGTTTGAAGGGAAATGTGCAGGAACTTTGTAGCTGAAAGTGATCTGCACTCCTCAGTCACGTTGGGTTAAAGCTGGCCAGAAGATTGCTGGGTTGTATGCGCACGCAGACACGTGATGCCTGTGCCTCCCTGCTTCCTTAGGAAACGAAGCTGCAAATGACATCCATATCTTTTCCTAAGATCAGAAGCCAAATTATTACATCTGTGTGCATGGGGAAATCCTTCCTTTATGACTCCTGTGCTTAGTGGGAGAAAGCTTATGAGCCCGGCCAGTATCCATAAAGGAGCTGGGTTGGAAACGAATTCCAGGGCAGAACAGGACAGAGGCCGCCTGGCCCAGCCTCGCTGTGTGTTTGTTCCTTGGCTCAGACTTTTACAACTTGTTTTCCAAATTTTTATCACTTCTTTGGAGCTGTCTATAAGGAAGATGAGAGGTTTTTGAGAAGTGGACATCAGGACTGAGCATAGCAGTGGTCTCAGGAATGCACTGCACTGCAGCAAAATGAATTCCTTTCACTCAACATTCCCATTTGCACCCTGTGCCACAAGCTTGCTTGCTGGTTCTCATTTGAGCTGACTCTTTTGCTTACCTGAGAGAATAATTTCCTGAGAAACTGATTTTCAAAGTAGTTCTCTCTCCTTCCAGCGTTACCTGTATTTCAGATTACCATGTGCCTGCTCCAAAACATCCTGCAGGGCTGTGACCATTTAGCATGGCTTGTAGGAATCACACCACCTTTATTACTTTCTGCAGCTCGTAGTGCCACGTGCGAGCTGTGGTTGTGCAGACCATCGCTAGGCACATTAAAAGCAGTAGGCTGAGAAACAGTCCCAGAAGGTTCACCCAGGAGAGTCTCTATCAGATACTTGCTCATTAAACTACATCTTATATTTTGGTATTTTTCAGTGAGGTAGTTCTGTTCTGTTTGTTGTATGCCTTATTAACTTCAGGTAAAGCAGATAGGTTGTGTGGCAGTGGGTCAGATGCCTGGGGGAGATCCAGCTGCAGGATTCCAGTCCAGCTGAATGCTGCTTTCCCCTCTGCTGCCTGGTGATGGATGCTGAGCCCATCCATTTGGAGTCATGTTTTTGTTTCAAAATAATAAGGACCAATTTGGCAATTTTCTGTATTTTCCAGAGCACTGGGACTGTTCAGGCAGAGTCCAGGGTGAGAAGCTTGTGCTGGCTGTGGGCTGGAGGACAGGGCAGGAAGGGGCAAGCTTGAGGAGAAAGAGTGGAAATCTGCATTCGCTCAACCCTGACCCTGTTCAAAGCAGGGCTGGGATTTGAGGTTCCTCAATCTCACCCTTCTTTTGCTATCACCGAATAGCTGAGAAGTTTTCTGGTGAGTTGTGCCTTTTGTTCCCTTCCAGTGTTGGGCTGCGCGGGTATAACAACCTGCTCTTGCTGACAGTTGCTTCCTTCTCCTGCGGGTGTTTGTGGTGGATCTAAGGATGCCAGCCCCAGCGGTGAGCCTTGTGGATCAGTATGAGTCCACGTGATATATATGTATATATTTAAATTAAGAAACTTCAAGCATAAAGAATGTATGGAAAAAGTATTAGTGAGAGTGCAAGGTCAAGCGATGGAGAAGCTGTACTTCAGAAATGAGGCTAATTTGCAGAATTTTAATTGGGCACCTGTGGGTCATTCCCTATGCATGGATTTTGAATTCATGTCCATACATGTTGTTTTCCACGAGTCTCGTTGAGCAAGATGCTTATCCTAGGGAATACACAAGGACACGTGGTGAAAGAGGCGATGGACTGCAGTCCAATTTCTTCATTCGTTGAGATGTTAAAACATTGTTTAATGTTTACAGCAGTTGAATGATGCTCTGGAGAGCTGGGCTTTATCCTTGCCATTGCTACAGGTCTCTACATTTTTCTGGCCAGATTATTGAAGTAAAAAATCTTCTATAGGTAATCACTGTTCTCATATTTGTGAAATAAGACTTGTGGGAATGCTAGATGCTCAAAGGTGAAGGCGACCTAATGAGAGCTGTGCTTTGAATCTGTGAAGTCCTATGATGTAACATGAAGTCCTTTGGAAAAGCAGGCTGCTGGCATCTCAAATTATTATTTATTTTTTTCCCCTAAGCTGTCTCTAGTTCAGTCTGTGGTCTTTAAAATGGGAGTAATAATACCATCTCCCCTCTTCTCACCTAGGAGAAAATAGTAACAAATTAGCAAAAAGTTCTGATATAGCAATAAATGCTCTTTAAGAAACAAATGATTCGTTTCTTCCACAGTGGAATTTTAAAGAGCGTGTAAAGGTAATGTCTTGGATTTTACCTTGGGTAACAGGAAGAAAACAAAATTCTAAGCTGTTCGTTAATTTACGCTGTTTTCTCTGCACTGAATAATGTGGAGATCTTGTGGAAGAACAGCGTGTGATTGTGTAATGAGAAATCATATGAGAAATCTGATAAATATTAATGCTTCTGGAGGCAAATCAAAGTTGCATAGATACTTTCTATTCCTCTGTTCTTTTCTCAAATTCAGTGTCAGTAAGCCAATAACATGTTAAATGTTTTGTTTCAGGAAACTACACGGAAATTATTTGTCAGGAAAACAGTATAAAGAACACCCTGTGCCACTGCGTGTCCGTTTGCGCATACTCCCCTCCCTGCCTGTTGCCACATACATATCGTAAATCCTCGGCATTGTTGCTCTCTAAGGAACTGTGCAACTGGTTCATTGTTCGTATGTCAGTTTGCATATGCAAATGACACGATGCCATACATTTCAGCAGCAGAAAAAGCTGTTTCTATAATCAGGAAAACTAGCAATTAATGAGCTGGGAGTAGGAGCAGATACTGCTATAGGCAGGAACAGCAGGCTTTTGTGCCCTCTCTCTATGACTTTCTGTGTATCTGCTTGGTTTTTAAAACTGCGACACAGCCGAGACAGCCCCCGGTTGTCCTTCTGGTTAATTCTGCCTTCCAAGGGCTCAGCACTGTGTAAACATGCAATTGAAAGCTCATTGACTCCAATAGTGAATTTAAAGGTGGGGAGGCTTGGTCTGAAAAAATATGTGACAGAACAGCAAGCTTTTAGAAATCTCGTTTCCTCAGCAGATGTGTTGCTCTCCAGGCTGTCTTACAGCTGAAGGGGAGAACATAAGAAAGCAGCAAAAGCTGAGGCAAACTTTCACCAGAGGTGAGCATGTGTGTGAGCTGGGAGATGCTGCGTAGAGGAACGTTAAGAGGAGATGTTGCCTGCTGGAAGCTTGCTTTGCCATACTTTCTGTATATACTTCCACACAGTCCTTGTGTTCTGCCACTTTTATCTAATAGCAGCTTATTCTGGTACAAAGTAACATATTTTACAAATGCTTTTGGATTGTAGCATGGTATTTAAAAGGAAACACAGATGTTAGCGAAGGATTCAGAGAGGAAATGAAAAGAGGAAGAGCATCTGGAGACTTGAGTCTGGGCTGGAGCTCTGTTTGCTGGTTGATTTAGTACTGCTGCGCCTTTGCAATCAGGTCTGGCCTTTGTGCTTTTGAGTAGGTGCCCCGAAGTATTCCCCAGCATCTCTGACTTTGCTCTGCTCCAGGTACGGTGCTGTGCACAATGCTGATTTGAGGGTTTGGGGAAGGACAGCTGGATTTCTATGGCACCAGCTCTAACTGCAACAGCCACAAGGTTTACGTCCCTTCAGTTCTTATCAACCTTCTGGCAATGTTGATGCCCAGAAGCAGCTGTCTGCATTCAGAAAAGTTTGGCAAAGGACAGTCATCCAAGGGAAGGGGAGGCTGGGAACTCTCGTCTACCCAAGTGTGTTTCAATCACTTTTCTGACTTCAGGTAAAGATGGTAAACCTGTTCCTTTTATAGATTTAATGGAAAGGTTTGTGAGTGTCTGTAAAACAAACTGTTACACCACCTGTGGTGATAATAAATATTTTACGCTCTGCAGAAGTGAGTTTGTCTTAACAAAGCTCTTGGTTACAGTTACCTGCATGTTTCTGTTTAGCTTGCGCATGTTTACTGCATCCATACATCTGAATGGACTTGACAGAAAATTCTTGCCTTTATTCAGCTTCTCTTAGACAGGGAAATACAGAGTTTGGAAGCAGTTCTGTGTTGGACACAAAGTAGTAGAATTTCATCGCAACTGCTTGGTATTTCTCGTGGGTGCTGTTGGCGTAGTGTCCTGGCACCCCTGTGCTCGCTGTCCCTCAGCCTCTCTTTGTCTCTGGTGGCACATGAGAATCAGTGAGCTCTAAGGCTTACATACGTAGTGGGTCTCTCTTTGGATCTACGTTTTATTATTTAAAGAAACAGTTTTATATTTTGCACCCTTCCATTGATTTGTCAGTGTGTCCTGGAAATACTGAGTTATCTCTTGCTATCAGGGATGTAGTTCGTGTCTCCTAATAAGCAATGTGGGTGTTATCTGTGTTTAATATAGAGAAGCCTGCCTTTCCTTGAGCTGTGCTGCTGTGTACTGTATGCTGGCTAGATCTGGTCTGACTTAAAAGCAACGTAGAAGACGTTTGACGGAGATCAGCCTGAAGGTCAGCTCTTTGTTGTCTTTGGAGCTTGACATGAACAGTCTGAAGGAAAGAGCAGAGTCAGTGATGTGGGAAGGGGCATGGTTTTTTTTTTTCAGACTTTTTTTCCAATTTGTATTTAAAACAATCAAAAACCTTCATTAATGTAAACTGTAAAAACAGAAATCATCCCCCCTTCCTTTTTTTTTTGAATATAGTGATTAGAGGGACATTTTATTCTGCTCTGGGGTACTGACCATTCTAATCCTCAAAACACACCATTCAAACCTCCGGGAGGTTTCTGCCAGTGCAGCTAATTCAGGCTCCTAGGGCTGCAGTGAGAGAAGAGTATTAGAATACATGCAACGCTTGTGGAGGCCACAGGTATTAGTGGTTCAGGGAGGGCTGGGCCCGCCGAGGGCTGTTAAGTGGAATGGCCCAGATGCAGTTGCTGTTAGCGGAGATGTGGGCCCTAAACGCAGCCTGCTCGCTTGGATCGGGAGATTCTCAAGTGTTACGTATTGGCGTTTGAAGATATTTTTGTTTAGCGTGTGGCGGGTGTCTAGAGAGCAAAATCAGATACGAATGTTACAAATGTACCAGCTTTTTTCCTTTCTCAATAGACAGAAAAGAAAATGTGCCCAGCTGTTCATGCCCTTTATGAAGCTTCCTCTAAATAACGTGCAGGAGAGCATAACAGCTTCGGGTTCAGGCCATCCAGACAGCACTCTTTTTTGAGTGCCACTTTTGTTCTGTTTGGAGCTCTAGTACAGTTTTACCAAGATGAGTAGGGCTGAGCCTTAGTGCACAATGCATGAAATTTAGAGAGATACAACTTACGTACGGTAACACAGCTGAACTGAGTCGTGCTAGCAGAACGAGTAGAGGAGCATCCATATGGGCTATGGTGAGCTACAGTATTTTGAGGAAAAATGATGAAAAGAAAGAAGAAAAGCAAGCTGCTTATGGAAATCATTTTCCAGCTATCCTGGGTCATAAATAATTTGTGCCAAAACATGAAGAACTAAAAATACTTCTTCAGTACAGGTTTGACTTTTCTAGTATTGGTCCAGGCAGCTACATCTGAACAACTGCTGTGTGCGCAGGTTACACAATAATTATAATTTTTTAATTATAACAATTAATTATACCATCCCCTAAGATCGAATGCAATATTTGTCAGCTAGTCTGGTTAGCCTTTAGCATTTTACAAATGAAAAAAGAAACTGCATGCATATAAAAAAATTAATTTCTTTATAAAACCAAATGACACCGTTGTTGACTCCATGTGAACAAGAACTTTTTTTTATTTTAACCCATACTCATCGTCTTTTAAAGATAATGCCAGTTTTGATAGTGCCTTTATGTGCCATCATTTTCTTCATCATGTGAAAAACGCTTTCATGTTTCTGATAGGGAAATGATAATTTGCAGTCTTGAAGAGATTGTCACATAAAGGAGACTGCGTGTGCTAAGCTGCATGTGCTGCACAGATGAGGTAATGTCTGTGGTGCACACCAGATTAACCTGGTTGAAGCACAGAATACCATTTTAATGATGAATTAAAAAAACAAAGGGGTGTGTGTGTGTGAACATATTACTTTGGGTAAAAAGGTGAAATCCTTCTCGGAGAAGGTTAAACGTGAGAGAAAGAAACTACGCTGCAGAAATGAGCTGGAGAATTAATGCATTGTCAGAGGGAGTTTGGAGAAAAAGAGTGCCGTCCTGAGCAGACACATGACTTAATGAGGGGCTGAAGAAATGCAGTGGAGGTGTAGAGGGGAAACAGATAAAAATAATTCTAGTTTCCTCTTACCATCAGAAAGCCAGGTGTTATGTATTTTCTTTGCCTCTCGAGTCTAATAAAAGACTTGTGGGAGTCGATGAAAATATTTTTGTCTCTGTGTTCTATTTCTCCCCAATAATAGAAATTTTGAGAAAAAAATGAAACACCGTTGTAGTCCTCAAGGCATTTCTTTAGATGATGCAGATTGGAAATTATTTCCTTACAGGGCAAACAGTACAATCCCAGATCATAGTTCAGCTTTTAAGCCAGTTTTGATCTATTTTCACAAAACTAAGAAGAAATTTAATTGCCAGACGGTTTCAGAATCTCCTTGCTATTGCACGTGCTAAGCTGGGTTGAAACACAGCCTTTCAAGAATAATTTGGGTGCAATCAGTGAATACAGTACCTGAAATAAAATGCTTTATGTACAGAGTGGAGGAAGAGCACGTTTCATAGATTACTGCACTGAAGATTTAGAAATGTGGCACAGTATTGAGTATCTATATCATTTTTAGCAAATGCTGAGCCTTTGTAGCTTAATGATTGAGAATATTTACATTTTCCAGATGGCAGGAATTTTGGTCTCTGTTGTGCAGAAAAACTTTTTGCTTTAATTATATGTATTTCTTTTAAACTGAAATCAGAAGCTGTTTCACTGACATGCTCCATTTATCACTGGAGTCCACCTTCAAAAATAGATTTTTCATAACTGCAGAAGTGGAAAGAGAAGCAGAGAGATCAGTCTTTATTAATTAAAGTCAGCCAGTAAACTTGTGGGGACGATCAGAAATCTGAGCAAAACCTCACTTGTCTGTGAATGTACCAGTTCTGTGATTTATCATGAAATACATTTACATTAGCAGTCTGAGTGAGCATGTTAATATTATGAAGGTCTTTAAATAAATGTTTATAATTGTCTACCATTTCTTGATAGCCAAGTGGTTGTTAAACAACTGTATTTAATGTCAGTAGTTTTATGCCAGTGGATGCAAATGCTTTCCTCTAGGGACATGGTAGACTCCAACTCAAGGATTTTTCTTGAAGTCAAGCTGCAAGTGCAATTGAAAAGTGATTTCCTTTTTAATGCCCCTTCCTGCAGAACATCTAGAGAAGGAAGGGCAAAGAGGTGCAACTCCTTGTTCAGCTTCATGTTAGGCTTTAGAATATGGGTGATTCTCCTCCTCTCTCCCAGCCCAACACCATCAGCAAAGCAGCTGCCATGACGTGTTTCATTTTAGCAGCTGACTTAAGGCTACCACCACATCTTTTGTGTGCAGGGGATTTCCCCGACAGCAACCTCTGAGCAGAGCATGTGCAACGAGCCTGAGGCTGCTGGGAAGTGTTGGAGTTACTGTAAATGTGCAATAAATTTGGCACTCGGGGGGTGTTTTGGACTTGCTGCGAATGTGTGAATCAGCCATGCAGTGTATTAATGGCAAATCTGAAGCTTCCAGGCAATGTCTGACTTGGTGTGTGTGAATGTACAGATGATCTGGACAAGGGTGTCAGAAAGGCACTGCCTTCGTGCATGACGAGTAGCTGGAGAAAGGGGACGTGTCTCCTTTGGGGAGATCGTGGTGGAGCAAGGCAGTGCCTCTGGCCACCGGGGCGCACAGGCTTTGTCTTAGGCTCATGGTTCCGTGCAGTGAAATTGCGGAGTATGGCTGCATAATGTCAGAAAAAAATAATGTTTTTTTCTGCTGTGGTTTTTGCGTTATCTGCCCATAGGCTGTGTGTGAGCCAGTGATGGGCTGAAGAACACAATGGCAGCTGGGGGACCTGCTCTGGTGTGGGCACAGACTGGTTCCACCGACAGCCTCATGGTGCTCCTGGGGTCTGCCTGCTTTAGTGGATCTGCTGGAAATGGGTATTTTATTTTATATTTCATTTTATCTGATTGAGAATCATTTTGCTGCCTAGCCCTGAATCTTGAAGCTATTTTTAATTGTAAAAGAGTTTCTCAGTTAATGAGGTGATAACCCCAAATGGCACAGGAGGATCTGGTGCAGCGTGTTTTCATTCCTGGTCTCTGTTTTACAGTCAGGCCTTCAGATGGAAAAAGGAAGCTCAAAAAGAAATCCTGAAGTTACCTTTGTAGAGCTCAAGATGTGTTCAATTTCTGCACGTGTGTTTATACAGTTTTGAACATCACACTACAAATTGTGTGGCAAAGAAATGCTCCAATCTCATGCTGTCCTCCAGAGCTCGATGGCTTGTACAGGTTTTCAGAATCTTATTACACATGGAGAAAAGCACATATTGCCTAAAGAGCAGCTCCGGGAAAACACCAGGAAAAACAGAGGGGATGTGAGGGTGGAATCCTAGCAAACTGCTGGAGAAGATTGGCAGTAATTACAAGGCTGAAGCACAACCAGAAGCAAAGGACAGAAGGGATGTCCCCACGTTTGGAAGCAGCCGATGCTGAGTGTGCCTCGCGATGGCTGGGGGCTGCCCCCGCACCAGCACATGGGTGTCCTTCAGATGGGTGGTGGCACTGCTGCCCCGATCTGCATGCTGCCACCCTGTTCCTTTCCCCTTACTATTTCCCTCCAGAGTGATGGTTATTTCCCGAGGCATCTCCGATAATGTTTCTTTGGCGCATGCTCCAAAGACATCTCTGATTTCTTTTTGCTTTATTTCAAGATGAGCTCCCTACTTCTTTCTGTTTGCAGCCCTGGCCTCAAGGACATGACCACAGGCTGTGAGCTTCTGGGGTCGAGGATCTGTCCCTTGACTGCCATAAAAAGCAAAAAACCCAACCTTGGTGAACTTTGGCATATTTTTCTAATTGAGGCGAATGAGATGAAAGGGACAGCTGACTCCTGTGACCTCTGTGGGATAATTGTGTATCACGCGTTGCGCGAATGAAGGGGTGTGCCATAGCTGCAAAAATGTGAATTGACACCGGTCCGCGCTTCCACAGCACCCCTTGGTGTGTGCTGTCCAAGTGAACTAACAGCTGCCGCCCTTCGTTCCTCTTCTGCTTGCCTCCCACATACTTTGTTCATTTGCATGATGCAGCTTTGTGTGCTAAAACGTTCGGAGCTTAGAATTGCTGAGAGTCTTGGTCCAACTTATTTTCACCAGTGCAAGTGCAGTTGTTATTCTGCTGATCTTTTTTTGCCAGAGCAAGGCAGCAGGACAGAGCTGGCAGGTTCTCACGTGTTTTGCTGTGTTGTGATCTGCAGGAGGAACGTGTGGATGTAGGTCTGCCTTACAGCTAAGCCAAAGGGAAGCGCACACACAGTCGGAGCTGGTACAGACTGCCACGTGCAGTTGGGATGGAGATCTGCTCTCCAATTCTTTTTTCAATAAATTCCTTTGAGCTGATTTTGTGGATTTCTTTCTCAATCAAAAATGAGTAATGCTGTAAAGGCTTTGAGCATAATTGGTTTTACATTATACATTTGTGAAAGAAGTAGGCTTCCCATGTTTTGATTTCATTAAAGCTTTTGTGTCTGGCTCTAACCCAAGCTTCTGCCATATCTTACTCCTCAGTGAAGGCTTTGGAGCAATCCAAGCTGAAGTGCATCATATTACTGCATCGCTTCAGTCAATTCAAAGTTGAAATGTTCATGCTTGTGTTTTAAATTATGCATTTAAACCTCTTTCTGCTGGAATTGAGAAGAAGGCCTAACACAGCCAGCATGAGCTCGCTTTCCTTGCCCTCGGTTGGGATGAAGAGCGATCCTGTTGCACAGAGGAGCTGTATGGTACTAATTACGCCATAGGAAAGCTAGCACATATTGTGTGTGTGTGCTGGAGCCTGGTTTGTTCTGCCCTCATCTGGTCTGTGGGAATTTCTTTGACAGTTGAAAGGATGTTTGAGCCGGCTGCGCAGGGCTGTGGGAGCATTCGACAAATGGGGCCAAAGACGCTGTTCAGGAGATGGGCTGTCCAAACTGCTGTCTCGCCAACTAATTGCACTTAATATAGTTATGCTCAGGTAAACCTTTGGTGAGAGCTCTGACTCGCCTTCTGCAGCTGCCCTTATGCTGTAGAGCTTCTAGTACAGGCACACGTGCTGCGCAAAGCAGGGTGCACTTCAGTGAGCATCCTAAATGAGTACTGAAATATATGTGCACTTTCACCATGGTATGTCCAGATCCATCATTAGAGAAACTGGAAACAGGAGTTTATGCTGACATTGTCAGAACAGCAGCACCTCTTGGTTTCACCAGGACAAATTGGTGGGAGTTGCTGGTGATGGAAACGCCATGCTTGAAGGGTCCGGTTCAATACCTATTGTGTTTAGAGAGAGCCTTTCCTGGGCTTTGGATCAAATTTTAATTTCTAACTTAAGAAAGCTGTAAGTTAGAAGATATTTCAAGTGCCTTTGGATTTCTTTTGATGTGTTGAATGTGTTATAAATAATGGCTTGAAGGAAGGGCTTGTGCTTGGCAGAATGGACTTCCAGCTTTAGAAACAGTGCCACTTACATCTTAACACTGTAAATCTTTGCTATAGAAAAGTCATAGTTACAGCAAAACCCGTCTGTGGCTGCAGGATGGCCAGTGCAAGGGAAGTGGGTGAGAACTGCTGCAGTGACTGAAAAGCAGAGCAGGGCACTCAGGGCTGGGGATTGGTGTGGAGAGGTAATGGTACGCGCTATGGAAGCAGCAAGAATGGGCTGGAGCGCTTGTTGTGAGCATCTTGCTTAAGCACAAAGTCACGCTACGTGGGAGGTCTGCTTAAAGCCACTTTGTTTAGCAGAAAAGCAGCAATTAGGATTAAAAGCAGTTTGTCTGTTAACATCTAGAATTAATTTCCTGGCTGTGACTTCATGTTAATATCTGTATTGTAAAACAATTGAAACCAAACTTCGGTCAAACATCCAGAAAGCATCTAGAAAGTAGGAGAAGAGCCTTTGTATGGGGTCCCTGGCTGGTTTCTTTCAACTCACTGAACTTTTCTGCCTCTGGTTTTCAGGGCGGGCTGTGAGATGCAGCCCCCAGCAATGGCTGCTGCGGAACTGCAGTTCCTAGCAGCTGGGAAGCCCTGTAAGTGTGCGGACTCTCTTCTTCAGGCACTGAGAGTGCAGTTCCGGAAGCATCACGCCAGGTAAGCCCGCTGGCCTGCCTTGTGGCCACTCCTTTCCCCAGACATCCCAGGCGCTGCTGTGGGCTTTGCTCCAGGACTGCTGTCCTATTACATCTGCAGTCTTTACGTGGGCTGCCTATAAAGCGTGGATTAATGTAAACTGGTAGTTTTGATGTTTAAAGCACTTAACAGCAGTAGAGCTTGGCTATGTTTGAAGATCTTCAGCCTTCATGTTCTGGGCCTCTGGTCGGCTCATTGCTTAATGCTTCCAACTTGCCTGCTCTAAGTCAGGACATACACTCATCTTTACCAGGGTGCAGCTTGCTTTCTCTCACACCCTGCTGAAACAGCTTCTTTTTCTTTTTAGTGTGTAATGGGATTTGATTACTAACAGCTCTGTGCCTTTTTTCCCTCCTTCCAAGCCATGTTTGGCAGGAATTGGACAAATGCTGCCAGTATTCTTGTTAGTAAACTTGCAGTCCCTTGGTGGTGATGTGGAGCACTGTGCCCTTGTAGGGAGTGGACAATGAGCCCTGCTCACTGCACATGAGCAGAAGGGAGAGCAGCTCTATTCTGGAGGTTCGTAACTGCAGAAACTCTGGTTTAGGAGAGCCATTTGTGTTTAAAACATTTGTTTTGTGACTTTCCAGAATAGCCACGTGCTCAAAGCCTGAGCCTGCAGCTGGGGTATGTGCAGGGCAGATGGGTGACGGCCTGGCTGCCAGCCCCAGCCTCTGTCACAGGGCGGCCATTGCCCCTCCTGAGCTGGCTGGTGCCCCGTGGAGGCCTTGGGTCCTAACCTAAGCCCCAGTGCTTGAAGAGGAACAGGCCACTTCACTGAAGGCCTTAGGAGGAACGCCAGTCCTTTCACATCCATCTTCTCATCTGGAAACGTGGTTCCTTAGGGATTAGGCCCTGTCATTCCGCTCTCTAGGATGAACTCCACTCTGCTTTGCTCTCCTTCTCACCTTACACCACAGCCCACTTCACAGCATTTCAGGTGAGAAGGGCACTACTGCCTTATCAAATTCTCTGTGGTGCTGTGGGTTGGGCATTGTACGCCAAACATGCTGTAGGCAGAAGAGTGGCTGAGATTTTCCCATAATGAAATGTTTTCTATGAATCCACTTAAAAGTACATAGAAAGTAAAGAGCTCTGGCCTAGGGCTGCTTGTGCAGACGCAAGGTGAGTAGTGGAAACAGCACAACTGGAGAAAGGTAATGGGTTAAAGCACTGCCAGTCTGGCATGGAAGTGTGCAACTGCTGCAGAACGTGAGGCGCTCACAGGCTCCATTTACTCCAATGTGGTGCACACGGCTGAGTAAAATGGGTTGGTGTGAATCCATCAGGCTGGGTGGGAGCTAAGCAGGTCTTGATGAACTCAGAGCACATTGGGCAACAACTAAAACATCTGAGAATGTCACAGCACTGTAAGCGTGAATTTATGCCAACTCACAAAGACGTATTATTTGTACCTTAATTACCTATGGCCAGATGATGATGTTATGTCGTTTCACTGACAGGGATGAGATCAGAAGCCTGGGAATGGGGAATATCACCCGAAAAGCAAAGATCATGGCATCGTTTGCTTTGGGAAAGAAAGAAAGTGGTCGGTATTTCGTTGCAGTTGTAGCAACAACGGCAGCCACGCAGTGTCTGTGTGCTCACTGTAGCACTGCGTGCTGTTCAAACAACCAGCACCACTCATTTTGGGGATTAGGTGGTACAGGGATTCCTAGGAAATCCTCAAAATACAAACGTGTAAATCTATTTACAAAATGTGACTGACAATTGAGGAGCAACATTTTAATATGTGATTTTTTTTTTTTAGTTTTAGGCATTAAGAAAATGGAATAGGCCATTCTGTCTGGCTTAAACTACTTTGATTATGTTGTTAAATAAAGAAAGGGAATATTCAATTTATAGCATGTGCCAAAGCTAATATTTACATTGTACAGCACATGAAGGCAGGATCACATTAAGAGAAGCTGAAAGGAAGAGAATAAACTCGTCTCAGGGTCCACTGTAGATAGAACAAATATTAATGGACTTAAATTGTAATAATGCAGAGTCAGGAAAGATGCCAGAAAAGATCTGCCAATGCTCTAGCTAGGGAGGCACGGGGAGGGCAGCCGAGGAAAGCCATGGAACTGCTCTCGCTGGGAAATATTAACCCACTTCTTGCCAGTGTTTGCCTACAGCTGAGCTGCTCTAGGACAGACAACTCCCCAAGTCCTTTCCAGCCCTATTTTCTGATGCTTTTAATAAGGCTGTTGCTAGACTGTGATTTTAATCTCACACAGACGTCTTTGCCACTTGAAGGTGCTGCTCCCAAGCTCTCCCTCCATCCCTTGCTCACACACATTCCCTCGCAGCACAGCAGCTCTCGGCCAGGCCCACGCAGTCGCTGCTGTTGGGGCGAGGCTGAAGGCAGCGCTGCTGGGGCTGTGCAGCCTCTGCTCCTGCGCTGCATTGGGAAGGGGATGGGAAGAGAGAACCATGCCAGAGAGGAACCATGATGGAAAGGGAGATGAAACTGATTTATCCTCTAAGTTAACTGCTCTTTGCTTTTATTTTTTTTCCCATTACATGAGAAATATGAGAGTTGGAAGGACACCAAGAAGCAGGGACAGCACAGACAGGACAGACACAGGGCAACGCTGGGGTGGGACCATCAGAACGCAGTGCTCCCGTGGGGCAGGGACTTGCTAACCAGCACCACGGTGCAAAAGGAGGGGTAAGTGCAAGAGACTGTACATTTACAGTACATAATTTATGTAGAAAAACACTGTTCTCAAGAATTTTTGATTTCTTTTGCTGCAGTCCCTGCTTTAACAAGCCCCCTGGATCTTACATGAACATCATCATCACTGCTTTTGGGTTTTCTTCAGATTAGAGGGAGAGAAAACAATCAGAAAAGAGATTCTCTGCCTATGCTTTATCGTATACATGCATCTCCTAAAGACGAGGTGCTGTCAGACACCGGGTGCCCAGCAGCAAACTGCAGGAGGAGATTCGGCAATCCTCCGCCCTTACTGGTGCAGAGCAGGCAGGGGGATGGGCTGGAGAGAGGCCCAGAGACCGGCAGGATGGAGGCAGCGAGTGTCAGCTGGGGCTGGTGCTGCGTGGGGCTGCGGGGGCAGCTCCTTGCTGGGAAGCATTGCTCCAAAAGCTGGGCTGGCTAGAGATTCAGATGCACTGCGCTTCCTGGAAAGTGGAATTTGAGCATGTCCAGAAGTCTTAGAAAAGAAAGAGAGGAAAGCCTAATACACTGCAAACAAGAATTAACACTCCAGCTGCTGGGCAGCTTGTTGGTGCAGGGCTGAGCACACGGTGCTGGTTTTGTATACTGGAAACTCTCATTCTCTGTTGTGAGGGAGACGACGCTGGGAAATTACCTACCAACAGCCCATGCACATCCAGTTAGGAAGGCAGACAGGAGCGAGGCCGCCTGCTCAGAGGGCACTGCGGATGACTGTTAGGAGCAGCACAGTGACCGGCTGGGAGCCCACAGAGCGCGAGCAGCAGCCCTGGAGCACGGCCGTGCTGCTGGAGCCTGAGCAGCTGGAGCAGCTGTGCCGTGTGCAGGCCTGGATCAGCGCTGGAGACATCACTAAATGAGTAATTAAGAAGCTGATTGTCTCCCCTCCCCATCACTTCACCTGCTCTTAATAGAACAGCTCCTCAACAACCTTCCCTGCGGGGAATGTCTGTGTTATCATTAAGTCTGTCAGGTGTGTTTTATAGGTAGAAATATTTCTGAAAACATTGTCTTGCTACGTCTGTGCAGTAAAACAAAAGGAAGTGAAAAGTGACAAATGTATTAAGAGAATTAAATCAGAATAAAGAAAAAAGACGCTTTGCTGCCGTTTGGGCTGTGCGGCGCAGGCTGCGTCGTGCTGGGAGCCCTGACAAGCAAAGCCTTGAAATTCCAGCACACAAAGCCCTCCCTCCTCCCATCCTATCCCAGCTTATCCCCACGTATTTTTTAAGTGACTCTTTTAGCTTAAGGTCTTAAACATGTTAGCAAATTCTGCCAGTCTTTCCACCAATTAGCTATTGTGGATCATCTTCCTTTTTCTGTAGTAAGATCAGGATTTAACCCATTGAGTCATCACTCCCAAACCTCTGTGCTCGTTCCTGGAGCACAGCCTAAGCACAAAAAAGCAAAGGCTAAGCATTTCAAGCACTTAAGTAAGCGTGCAAGAAGGAGGGTAAAATCTAATGAAAAGGTTTAAAGTTTCTTATTTTCTCTTTACGATATCGGCTACACGCTCGTTTCAACATCCCAAATTCATCTGCAAGCGATCAGAAACAGCTGAAACACGAGACCAAAGGAATTACCTAGTGAGTCATCAAAGTGCTTTATTTTATAAAGCCTTGCTCATGGTTGGAGTGTAATCTAAGCACTAACATATACAATAATGAGTCTTCCTTGCCCTGTCCAAATAAACAGTTTATCAACAGTAATGAGTGACAAAACTGCTACACAGACAAAAAGAATGCTTTGTGGTAGACTTCTGAAACTGTCCAAAAATGCACACTGGTTGGCCGCAATTAAATATCGACTCCAAGGACGTGTACCTCCTTTTTGCTTCAGGGTCTCGCTGCGGCCTCGCACTTTGGGAAGCCACAGGAAATGAAAGTGGGGTGACAAATGCAGACATCCGGGGTATACAGGAAGGGACAACAAAATATCAAGCCACAGTACCAACTTATTTAAATACACACAATACAAAAGTATACACATACATTACAGTGCCGCAGACATCACTAAGTCAAACGTAACAAAAAGTCCTGTCGGAAAGGTAGGGGAAAGGAGAACAAAATTAGTACACAGCAAGAGGGAGAGTATTGCCTTTGGCCACTGAAGAGTGTGAGGGGTTGCTATTGTATAGGCTCCTCTGAAGTAGAACGCTACGCACGTTACGCACGGGTGCGGGCTTAACAGCGCTGACGTTAGTGATGGAGAAGGCATGCTGGCACTCCTGACTCCAGTCAGAAATGGCGAGGGGGAGCGCTCGGCTTCTTTTAGACCGCCTACAAAATCTAACAATTTCAATAAAGAAATTTCAAAGGCACAGCTTTAGCACAGTGTATAAGTAGATAAACTTTAAGCGTATGTAAATTTGAAGAGAAGAAATACAATGTTGTTGTTTAAAAATTTTAAACAAGTTGAACATGATCAGCACGGTTTTAGGCAACGCACTATACAATCAGATTGGAGTACGTGGTAGGACAGGTCGTTCTGATGACAAAAGACGACCTTGGGAGAAATCCCTCTGGAATATCCTTTCTGGTTTTATTGTCAAAGAGTCTATGGGGGAGGTGAGCGAGGCAGTCACTGTGGTACGCTACCGCACGTTACGCTGGAGGATGACAGACATCCCTCATCTGCACTGCAAAGTAACTTTACATGTAAACTCAAAAATCATACATTGTACACAGCTCTAAAATTCAGAAATATCCCTGCTTTCCTAATAATGTAAACAGTAAAATCCGGGGTGAAGTTTTAGAGGGATAATCTAGAATAAAATTCCGCTGTCGGAACAGTACAACACAAGCGTTTGAACTTCAAATTCCCATGGAGTCACAGGAGGATGGAGTTTCTGTCGGTACGCCCATCTCTCGCGGGTGAAGGATGCAGCGGCTGTTGCCCAAAACCATGCGCTTCTGCAGATGAGCTTTTTTCCACTTGTAACATTATTAGTTCCTATATCGCAAGAATACTGAACAAATGAAAACTTCAGGTAACGAGGTGAAGTAAGCAAGGTTTTCCCTTAATGTAAGTTTACCGTAGCAAAAATGTACACACAGCATGAATTACACGTTAGCTCTTGGTAAGGTAAGAGACATCAGCTCTCAGGAGCCTGAGAGCCTGGGCTTCCTGATGCAATGTGCTGAAAAAAGGAAAGAAAAAGGGAGAGAGAGGGAAACAAAAAGGAAAAAACCCAACTGCACTGAACCTGATGGGAAAGCCTCCGGCACCGAGGGCTCACTGCTGCCGCGGTGCTGTGAGGAGTGCCGGGGTGCACGGCGCACGGGTAACATTCGCAGTAAGGTTTTTATTATTATCATCACCATCATGAATACTGCCACGTATCTTTCAGTTCAAAAAATAAACTGATCCACAGTTTACAGTTTGCTATCAATATTGTAGGTTTAGCATGCATTTGCTCTCCCCCGCCCCCGCCCCACGCCTCTGCTCGGTTATTCCGTTTCAGCTGGTAGCATCAGAGTAGGACTGTCACAGTGCACTCTGAGTAAGCTGTTCTATTTATTTAATTTAATTTTTTTTTTTTTTGCACACACAAAAGAGTCAGAAATAGCTAGAACTATGCTGGGAATATCAGGCAGCTGTTAAAGCGAGTATTCCACCCCACTGCAGTCCTCTTTGCCGGCAGATGTAAACAAAGGGGTTGCTTTCTGCAAGATGAGCGCTTCTCTGAGTTCCTTTTTTCCCTACCCTCGTAGCCACGGCTGCTGTCCCCAGGTCTCGTGTCTGTCCCGTGTGACATGAGAGGTTACGTCAAGATGTTGGCAATAAAGTCCAAGAAGCGCTTTGAATACTGTTCGGGATTAACGGTTGAAATTTCTGCACCAGCCTATAGGGAGAAGAGGGAGGGAAGAGGGAAGAACAGTGTTTTACTTGATGCTGTCACCAACAGCACTTCTTCGCGAATTACACCTGCAGTCTCAGAACCAGGTGGTGCACACACAAGCAGAATGGTACAGGGATGCTCAGTTCTCAGCACCGCAACCCCACAGCGTCCGCCTCCCACTCCTGAGCAGCATTCTTTACTCCCCTTCCTTCCCTTCCCTCTCCTTTCACTGCCTTTCAGTCTCCTACCCAACCTGCACTGCACGCACGTAGCCATGCTACCCCCCGACTCTGCTCTCTTGAGCAGCCGCGTCTTCGAGCAGCGCAGACGGAAGCCCTGCAGTGAGACGCGGCGTGCCGCTCCCTGGGGAAGGCACGCTGCTCTGAATGCTAATGGGCCCCCTTGGAACACGTGGAAACAGGGAGCAACATTGAAACCTGGACTCCCTGAATGAGCTCTACAACTGCTGTTTCAGCGAGGTCACAATTCCGTTCATATTTTTACTGGATGTTTTCACAGCCTTAACCACATTTCTATTTATATTTTCCTCGTTTTACAGAAGGAAAAAAATGCATGCATGCAATTACTGAACCAACTTCAGTGTCGGGTGGCTGAGGATGCGGACAATGAAAGAAACAAGCTGGGTGTACCAAAGTCGTGTTCTGTAGGGAGTTCTAATCGCAGTCAGCTTTCATAATCATAGCTGTTATTTGCAACATATCTTAATCCCTTATTTGAGCCACAAGCACGATTTTTTATAGTTTGCTACATTAATTGCCAGATAATGGCTGCAGATGGTCTGCATCAACTTTCAGCTGCTTTGTGAGCAGAGGGCAAAGAGCGCATTCTGCGAGCCTGCCCAGGGCTTACGGCTACGCGCTCTGAGGCAGCTCCTGTGCGAAACTCAAACGCCCCAAACTCTTTGCTTACAACCACCCACAGTGCCCCAGTCCTTCACATACTTAGAGGAGGGACCTCAGCTTCATAAATGATTTTGCTCTTTTAAAAGAGTTTATGAAGTGTGAACCTTACATCACCACACAGTGATAGTGGAAGGCACAAATCTTAATTCTGGAAGACCGGGCTGCTTCGCCATAACTCTTCGGTGTCTGCTGCTCGGCAGCAGTTTCAGCCAAAAATGAAGAAACCCATGGCAGTCAAACTGGAGCCTTCACTAAATGGTATCCAAGCACCTCATATGTACATTTTATACTTAATTTTGCAAATGAGACTTTTCAATATATTTTTGTAAGAAGTATTGTAAAATGAGGCACATTGTATGCTGAGGAAATAGCTTTTAAGTGGTTGCACCCAATACTGAGACCTTCTCTAGGGCCCTGTGTCTGCAGTACGATTCAGGTCAGCTTTCACAGAGCTGTGTGCTAACATAAGTGCCTGCTGAACAGCTTTGTTTGCAAGAATAAGGTGCATCACACGCACTAGGACAAAGCCCTAAAAGGGCAGCATCCCAAGAGTCTTCGGTATGGGTAAGAAAAACCTGTACGCCTGAAAAGGGATTTTTAGTACGTAATGTGTAGAAGTTACCCTGCGCTGTTGTACCACATCTGAAACCTAGACAAAACAATCTGTTTCTCCTTTCCACAGATCTCTTGAACTGAGCTCTGCCAGTGCACCACACAACAAAAATGCAGAGTATAAATGGTATCAGCGGAAAAAAACAGACAGATACTTACCCCATGCTTTACTGTTTTTGCAGCATGGGCAGCTTTCTTTTTTGCATCATAATGAGTAAGAATGTCAATAATGGCCATAAAGTATACTTCCTTCCTAGGTGCATCTGCAAAGGGCAAGTACATGAAAGTAAGAATGACTTTCCAGACATTTTAATCATGACTCCTCCTTCCAACAAAGGAGACTCAGCAGCTCAGGCAGGTTAATGTCAGCCACGACCACAGTTCTGTAAGACCACAGGCTTGAGATGTTCTTAACTGCAAGTTTAAGTGTGCTCACACACAGTGCGAAACCCCCTGAACCAATGGAAAATAAACCACCAGTGTACAGAAGTAGGAATTATTGCTCACTTGATGTGGATTTCACATTCCTTTATGGTTGTATAAACAAACAGGGAAAAACTAAGTTTTATATGAGACACACTGCTTCTGAGCCAACAGCCACATATTTTATTTACCAATAAAAATATATATTTATCGATGTAAATGCTGATGGAAAAATCCTTCCTGTCCTGAATAGCCACTGAGAACTGCAACAGCTAATCCAGGCCAGGAGTTGGTTTTGCAGCAGGTGAACCATCCGACTGCATCCTCACACATCACTGCACCTGCGAAATATGCTCAGTAACAAAGCTGAGCATTACAGGTGTCTTTTGCTTTCTGCTGCACCAAAGAACAAATGATCTCCTCTTCTACAGAGCGAATTTCTATCGTGCAATGTAACTTTGCCTGTATGTTGTTGTGAGAATGTTTGGATTCTGGTGTAAGAACCAAAGCATCTTAACATGCAGCTGTTTATTACTGCTTACTTTCATGGGATTTGATTCCATAAACATCAATAGCTGGATCAAATTCCCCGGGAGCCAAAGGCAGCGAGCTGTTCAGCGTATTTCCTGGACTGTCTGGAGGAGTTCCAATAGGGTGGGTCCCATCGCTTTCACCTTCATCTTCTCCATCGTTCTCTTCACACTCTACTTCTTCCTGTTCAGCTCTTTCGACATCATGAATTCCAACTAGCAAGCTGTAGTCCATGAGTTTTAGCTGAGCAAGGAACTAGAAAATGATAAGAAGCAATTTATCAAAATCACAGAAAAACGTAAGCTCCACTTTCAAATATGAGAAGTTACAGAAAGATGTCATCAGTCGGGAAAAACTGGCACTTCTAAGAAAGAACAAAGTGGAAAATTAAGTGATAAAGCAAGAGAAGAGAGACTTCTTTTAATTATTAAGATGTAGTACCGGCACACAGGTCACTTGCAACTGATATTAAAAAGCTGTAGGAGACTGCAGCTGTGTTTCAGCTAGGGCTGCTCGGCCAACCTGACCAGGCTCCGTGCATCAGGTGCGTGGGGTGCATGGTCTGGTGCCACACACGTCCCTGTGCTCCCTTCTCAGCCTTGTTACAGAATCACGCAGAAGCGTTTAAATATCCTTGCAGTGGAAATGCAGTGAAGTTTGACACCATGAAGAGATGGAATGATGCTGTATTCTCTTCAGAGTGAAAGTTTAAATCACGTAAGCAAAGCATGAACGTGAATGAAAGGAAAAATTAAGGCTGAAGATGGGGGTTTGAAGAAAATTGGAAAATGAATACAGTTGCTGTACAGACAAATTGTTATTTCAACTGACGGGAGCAGAATAAGGCAGGAAGGAAAGAGAGGAAGACGGAAATAAGAAATGTATAAAAGCAAGAAGGGATAAACAGTTCAAGGGGTGAAGCTGCCAAAGGAGGACCTGTGGGACCTCTGCTTATGATATGCACAGAGAGCCTGAAAATACAAATTGTTTTGGCTTTTAGAAATGCTACAGGGTTATAAAATGTGAGTTAGAGCAGGCGAGAGAAGGGATTTAAGCCAGACTTTGGAATAGTGGTAGGGCTCAATGAGATGGGTATAAAAACACCAGGAAATAAAACCTGAGTTTGTCAAAATCCTGCTTCTGAGAAGAGAGAGGAATTAGAGATAACATGACTCTGAATTCAAGTGCTAGAAGTACATTAGAAAGAGTGAGACTGAGAAGAGGTTTTAAGGAGTAACCATTTCAATACAATACAGCAAAAGCTTGTTCACAAGACTAGAAGAGATCTAAGTTGGAAGAGATGATGTACAATGATATACAAGAGAGACAGATGAGACTGGCCAAAGGCAATGGGGTGGAAAGTAGAGGAGTGGAAAGACTCCAGGCACATCATTAGGTACTTGATAAACATCAGGAGAGAGGAGAAAAACCTACCAATAACGATAAAATATAGCAAGAGAACAGACCCTTGGGAAGAAGAGTGAACTGCAAATTAGAAGAAAACAGGTTTTGCGAAAGCACAAAGAAACGATCATCTGATTTAAATCGGAAAAAAATATCCTTCTGTGCTTTTACTTGGGACAGTTTCAGTGGAATGAGGTTGCAGGAAAATGAGGCAGGAACAAACTGAGAAAAGTCACGGACAAGAGGCCATCACGACATCAGCAACAGATACAGGCCTGCTTGAACACCGGAAAGGGACACAAACCTTAGTGATGAGACAAACACAGTACAGCAAAAACATTTAATGACCAACAAGAACGGATACAAAGTCAGACACTTTAGAATACTGCGTCATAGTTTGTTTAACTGTGAATACTGTTTGATAAGATAACCAGTGCTAAGTGCTGTGCATTTACTTTCATTGGAGTAAAATCCGTGTCCAACATTGGGTAAAAATTGCATACTATTAGTTATGTAGGAAGGGCAGAAGAATCACTAAAAGCAAAATAAGAAGAATAGCTGAGGAACAGCTCGACATCATTAAGATCAGGTGTCAGATCACACTAGTGGTCTACGTGTATATTTAACGACACTGTATAAGTTTCAAAACCATAAAACACGGCCTCCGAAGATATTATCTGTAATCTGCCATTGTATTCACAATCCAGTAAATGATGTAGAAGGTAGCATGCAGCCCACGTGCTGCAGCAATAAAGTATCTTCTGCATTCTTTATACATGTGAAGATCTTGTCTGCAACCTACTCCACGCGAAAGCTTTAGTCAGCAACTGCAGTGCATTAAAGGAGCGCAGAAACGGCGCTCCCATAAGCCCAGCTCTAGAGCTGTGACACTGACGGAGCAGTGTTCTAGCACAATGTTTCAAATACAAAATAAGCACACATTGGTATTTCACAAAATACTTATGCTTTCATAATCATCATCACCATTAATTTCTCATCATTATGATAATGGGAAATCACATTTCTTCAAAAGCAAATTATTGCAAGTTCTAAGATCCCAGTATTTTGTACAACTGCTGAGCTTCTGAACACCACTCAGACACAGACAGAAAAACTGGACCAGGCAGTTCACACAGCCATCCTGACAGAAACAGCTGAAAGTCTCATTACGTCACAGAGACATTTTGCTATCAGGACTCTTCCAACAAGGGAAACGGATTGTAGGCTTTGAGTCTAGGGATTGCAAAATACTGTGTTTAGTGATAGCATTCTGAATTATAGAAACTGAAGCTATATGAATTAGATAGCCCAAAATTTATTTTCTTTATTTGCTGAGTAGTTAAATCAGTTATAATAAATATTACATTAAATTCACTTTTCTGTTAGGCAATGACTATATTCAGCCAATTACAAATCTGTAAAGCTGCGCTCTGCCAATGCGTCCACCTGCTGCATACAAATTTCTGAAGCGCTCTGCTGTTGTGATGCCAGGATAATTTAAAAGGGTAATCTTAATCTGGATTACTGATATGAAACAAATAGAGCATGCATAGCTGTGAGCAGGGGAAGCTACAGTCCATGCATGGCTCCAGCTAAGGTCAGGCAGTCCTGGCGTCCCTCCACCCGTGAAACACAACCAGCAACACTCACCTCTGGCTCGGGGCATTTGGAAGGACTATGCTTGAAAAGCGCTTATGCACTAAGCAGAGCCATCATTTTAACATCACATCACCAAGGCAGGGACAAAGTATGGCAATCAGCCATGGCATCAAGCCATTTATCACATCAGCAAAAGCAGTGACCAACTCCTGAAAGTTTAAATCACGTTTCACTTAAAACGGCCAGTGCTTACAGAACAGGAGTTGTCATTCATGAGTAACAGGTATGGTTTCCTGGGCTGTCTGTGGTTTGCCATCCATTTTAACAGCACATAACTGAACATGGGCGCTCTTACCTCAACGTCCTTTTTGAGTTTCTCAAGGAACATCTTTTTGTTATTTTCATCAATATGAATCTTCTGGCCATCGTTAATAAAATCATTGTCTTTGAATGTCGGCAGCTCTTTGGCCTAAAATAAACAAAAACCGCTGTAAGAGTAAGAACACAAACAGAAGTGCAGTGCAGTTGACGGTTCGGAGCAAAAGCTTCTCCCCAGCCCCACCAGGAGCTAAACCTCCAAACCTTCCAAAATGCAGAAGGCTCTCCAAGGCCCAAAAGAGGGCATTAGTGAGCTGTCACAGCTGAAAGCCCCACCGCTCCTTCTGCCGTGCCAGCAACTACACCTCCGCGGCACGCGGCTGCTCACAACTGCGAGCAGCAATCTGCTTCCTCAGCTTATCTGTGCTGTGAGTAGCCAACAGAGTGTGCACTCACTGGGAACGCAGTAAATTTAACTAAGACAAATATCAAACCCAATACTTCATTTGCAGCTAACATTCAAGTCCGTGCTTCTTCCAAGATGTCATTTGTCAAAGTGACAATAAGTGAAGTCGAAACACAATCTATACCTCGTAACAAAGTGCTACTGCGTCAGATCTTATAGATCAAGCCAGACTGGATTACATTTTACATAGCTACAGTGAATGTTTCTAAGTGCCTAATACCAAATAATTGTTTATAAAGTATAAAGTGAACATGAATTATGCAATGCTGCTTAGAAGTGGTGATTGCCAGAGAAGACCGCTGCCTTTTAAATACGTAATTAAATATTCTCGATATTGGAGCATTAGTTGATTATCTTCATCTTTAACTCTCCCATGAAGTGATTTGCAACAGCATTAAGGAAAGCCAGAAACTGTTACGTGGCCACTGCAGATAAAGTAACCACTGGTTTCAGTACTAAGACCCTCAGGTGGGCTGTTTTCAGACGGCAATGGCTGAAAGCTTAAAGAAACAGCCGACCAACAGAACGAATGACAAAACCGTTCCTTCAGGGTATTTGGTCAAGCAACCCAGAAGTAATCACAGATTCTGCATTCAGAGCCTTGAAAAATATCACCCATTCAGAGTGATGAACAGCTGTTCTCCCTGCCCTCATCTTTAATAAACATGAGGGAAGAAAAAGATTTGTTTACAAAGAAATGTCGTAGAACACCTGAGAGCTAATCCTAATTTACAAGTCCTCCTACTAGGAATGAAAGGCAGCTAACATCACCCCAATGGAACATCCTCCATGAGCTTTAGCAACAAGACATAGCTTGTAACTTTACCAAAGACAGTATTTTTTTATAAGTTTATTTTCTTTCCACAATATAGTAAGGAAAAGATCTCAGAAGTACTTTTCTCCCAAACATACATTCTGGAAAGCACAGCATTAAAATGCAAGTATCATAGCAAACCCCGCAATGCCTTTATGCATCTTCCCAATGGGCAAAAGCTTTTCCTGCTGTTGGGCTGTGCACGGAAGTGGTCGAAATGCTCAGTTCCCCAACTATCCAAATTGATTTTCATGGGCCTGGAATTTACGAATTGCTCAAGATCCCACAATGCTCCATTTACATAGAGAGGTGACAATTCTCTTCTAACTATTGCCCCAAACACTTAGTTATGAATCCATGTTAAATCCATTGCATCCCAATGCCTAAGAACTTTGGAAAAAACTAAGGTCCAAGTATGGCTGCTCTGAACCACTACCATGTTGCACCTAGGATGTTTTGATGTATTAAAATACCCTCTAGTGTTGCTCTAGGAGCTCTTCATCTATTTTAGCTTAAAGGAAAGCCCTGCCTTGGGGTGCTGCTTCTCTGGACGAGCTGTTCTGAAGCACTTTGCTTACAGGCAGCACAGATACTTCCTAAAGTCAGCACTGAATTGGTTAGTGCTGTATGACAGCATCAGTTTTCTTTCTGGCATACTCAATATGACGTTTAGGATGAGGAAGAGTAGGGGAAGTTTCAGATAAGGATTCTGGACCAGCAGCTGCAGGGAATGTCACAGACAACAGAGCAGCAGACGAGGGCTGGCTCTGCAGGGGCGGGCTGGGGATGCAGGACGCTGCCAAGGCCGGCGATGGAATCTGGTGCGTGGGATGTTCAAGAATGGAGAGGAGATTTGGATGAATTCATTTAGGCTGAAACAATAATGAAAAGAATGCAGGAAAACATGCTCCCTTCACTGCCAGCACCAAAATAACTAAAAAATCCTCATCTTGGGTTATGTTTGCACCCAGTTATCTCAGTTATATATTATCCTCATCAGAGGTTAAAGCGAAACAAGCCCATCAACACTGAAAACACCCTATCAATGCTGTTTAAAGTCGAGGGAGGCAAGGCGGAAGGATGTGCTTGTGGCTCAGACCCTGACACGTGGGTCCATGGGCAGGCCCTGCCGCAGACTTCCTGCAGGGTGCCGCAGCTGAGCAGGCCCCGCTGGGCCGGGAGGGGACAGGCCCGTCTTCAGTAAAAACAAATTACAAACGATTTTGGAAGATAGTAGAGTTGGGGAGCCAGTGGTGCAGGTGCCATGCTCTGCTCTCACCTTGCCAATAATCTATTTTCAATAAAGCTAAGCCCACAATGCTGACAGGGCCATATCTCCAGGCTGCCACCACCAGGCAAGGGGCACTGCACCAGTTCCCAAAAGCTGGACGTGTGGCTGCGTGGAGCGGGGCCACCCGGGCCCCAACAACCCGTGAGGGTTTTATCCGAGGGCATGTTTCTTCACCCAGACGCCTGGAGCAGCGAGAACTTGGCAAATACAGGCACAAATTAAAGGCCAGTACTGACACATGTAAACAGAAAGCAGGAAGAAATACAAGCAGCAGGTACAATACAAGAAACTGGAGCTAAAAAGCCACGTGTCAGTGGTTGCTCTCACCACATTACCTGAACGATGCCCCCAGCCTGTACCCTTCCTTCTTTCTAGACAAAGCTTTATTTTTTTTTCTGTGGAGGCAATATCACTCTCCCTATTTACTTGAAGCTGAACAGCCCAAGGACTCTGTTGCAATCCCAAACACCACTAATGACAGCCAGCACTAGTAGCAGTTCTAGCAGCACACTCACTGAAATTAATGGCTTAAAATTGACCTGAGGATTTAGGAATTAAAACTTACGAAATATGCAACGAGAAGGGGCACTAGCAGTTATTTAAGATTTGTAATGTATGTGTTTATATTGAAAAATTCAAATATGAACATTTTGTTCTTATGCTCTGAAATAAATACAAAGAAAACCACTTTGTGGCAGTTTGGAACACTCTCTGAATGAAAAAAATGAGACTTTGCTTTAATGAAATAATTGATACAATTAATTTTTAATGAAGTCTCAAATATTTCCAATGAAGCAAAATCCTTGTTGGAAAAAGATTCTCCCAGAATGTAATTCATTATAATGAACATATTACTATCATTAAAGAACTAAATATTTTAAGAGCTGCACAGGAGATGAACATCTAACTACTTCCACTAAATTAATAATAGATTTTCTTTCTGAACCACCTCCATCATTTTTAATCCCCTACTTAAAGATGCAAGAAAGGCAGAGTAGATTTTACAAAGATGAAGTATTTATTTACTAAAAAGCATGCTACTTACACACTCAGGTTCGCATTCTAAAGTTTATCGTGGCCACAGAACTTTAATTATAGGAAAGTTTTACTGCCTTTGAAAAGGCTGAAGAGCAATACATTTTTTTCCTTACCAAGACAGGATACGCAAAGCCAGATTCAAAACCTAAAATTGCTGTGAAACAGCCCACTGACATTATTTCTGAAAATAATCAGAGGCGAAGTTTAATTTCAATGTGAACATGGATAGAGTTTTTGCAGATTTCTTATACATCTCAATTCAGCATCCTATCCTAATATATTAAAATGAAGATTACTAATTTTTTTTCCAAAGGGATTTTTGTGCATCATGACCTAGTATAACAATCACGGCCAGTATTAATGCTGACATTTTGGAAGAAGCTTGCTAAAGCAGCTGTAGGACAGTTAAGTTTAAGAATAATTCTTGGACTGAAGAAGAAAAAAAGACTAAGTTCACAACCTGGCAGCATTTTCTCACCTAGCAAAGGCAAAGAGTAGGTTGTAGGAGAGGTGTTGCATAGCAATCTTGTTTGTTTGGAACTAGTCACCAGCCAACTTATTCACATAGCTCATCTCTGGAAAAACTGGGCTGACAGTTTATAAATTTTGGAAATGGCAGAGAACATCGGCCAAGAATTAAGTTCCACATCCTAGGCTTCTTTGCACAGTGAATGGCTCATATGCACTTAAAAAAAAAATTAAGTAAGGTATGTGAACTCTAAACTCACTGTGCTTACCAGTATACGTGGAAGGCAGCATTTTTAAAATAAGGATATTCTGCTTTATATATTATATATTTTTATTCATTTATTCATATTTAGTTTGCAACAATTTGGCACAGGTGTCTTTGAACTGAGTCAAAAGTTTGAAGTCACCATACCCACAAGTAGAAAGAATAACTAGAGTCTCCTTTGGAAGTCTGGAGATGGTAGTTTCTTCCCTCCAATGGTTTAGGAAGCCAGGTCCAAACCTCTCCTGTACAATTTGCCTTGTCCTAGGCAGCTGTTTCTGACCAAACGAGGGCCTGCAGCAGCATTTGGAATAACAGGACTGGAAATAACAATGAAAATAAAGATGTAACCCCAAAAATGGGGTTTGAGAGGGAACGCTGAGATGGCTTTTGAAGGTACAAAAGGGATTTTTGTACGACAAAAGATTGTGCAAGTAGTTGTAGCTGGATTTGAGCATGTACCAAAACAGTAGCTATACAGCTTTTTAACAAACAGGAAAATGCATCCAGAATTATCCCTACAGTTAATGTTTTCCTGCTGCAAAATGAACATGCAACAT
Source organism: Penelope pileata (assembly GCA_013396635.1). Classification (NCBI taxonomy): domain Eukaryota; kingdom Metazoa; phylum Chordata; class Aves; order Galliformes; family Cracidae; genus Penelope; species Penelope pileata. Next base: position 113,380 of record WBMW01004897.1, read on the forward strand.
AAAATGCAAGACAAAGATTCCCTTAAAAAAAATTGTTTTAACACACAGAATACAGACTTTTAAACTAAAACAAACAAAAACCAGCCAACCAGCTAACCATGTGTGGTATTTATGGTACTTATTTTTATGTGTTTATGCTTATTTGTGAAAAAACATATACGACAGAGGTAGCAATGCAACCAATCTTACATTAATTTAAAGACATATAATTATCAGCCTAAGAAATTCTCCAAGGAAGACGAAATATGGTAGGCTTCACATCAGTTGGGCTTTATTTTTCTTTCTGAAATTTCCTTCTGAGTTGCTCACTCGCTAGCAACATCCTAAAGTTCTTTATAACTACAAGTACACTCAGCTGCAACTGCTAATCCAATGTCATACTGAAAGTACAGCATAATTCTGAGCAGACAGACCACCAGGGGAGTTCTGCATTATCCTCGCTTCACTTAAGAGGGCAAAATTGTCCAAGGAATGAATAGAAAATGCCCACTATTAATTTTTTTTTTTTTTAAGAGCGAACGAAAGACTAAAAGAAATAAAGGAGCAGCTGTCAGAACTTGACAACTGTTGAAACATATTGTTCTTATTAAATTCAAGACATCTGTAAGTGCATGTTATGATACTTGTTGCCAAGAAAGTGATGACTTTATTATTAGAAATATCACTTATAATGCAAATGAGAAGAATTGTGTGTTAAGGTGAAATCTAAGGGATGGAGCTTGTCTCCACACTGACTACCATAAATTATTGAAATGACAGTTTCAGAGCTCACCATCAATATGTTAGGATATTAAACAGTTGAAAACACTCAAAAAGAAGATAAACTGAGAATAAGATGGAAAGTAACATTCTAGCATTCTCAGAGCCATGGAACCAGCTTCTCTTCCTAAAAGCTGATGAAAACGTTTGAATCTTAGCATGTTTTATGCTACAACACTAAAATAGAAAGATCATTTTTCCTGATTTCTTATGGTCCAATAAATCTTTCTGCGTAATTGAATGCCTCTTATTAATAAATATTAATAAATATAATAACATCAATAAACACAATATTATATAAATAAATAATACTAATAAATATTAATAAAGAACTAAGTAAGAAAGAGTAGTTTGACAGGAAAAGGTTTCTAGAACACCACCATTTTATACAAGTTTGCCATTTCAAAGTAATTTATTAAACATTTGCAATCAGCATTTGAAATTAAATATAAATTACTTAAAAATCCATTAAAACCTACAGCATTGCCAGACATTTTTAGCCATATAGTTTAGCACCAAAAGCTTCTTGTCTTTTATTACTTTTCTGTTTTTCAGATGTGAATAGCAATGGATACATCTATAATAAGTAATTAATTAATATTGCCATTAATTGGAATTCTTTTATTATTAATGTCATTGCAGGGTGGTATTAATAAATTGATGATTTAATTTGCCCCTGGCTAAAAGTTAGCGAATAAGTTACAACACCAGACAGGTATCTGAGAATTTTTGGTTTTGTTTAGTTCTTCAGAACAATTTCTTCAAGCTTATCAGATTTCAACACAGTCCTCAAGGTCCTCAGTTCAGTGACACACATGCAAAAATACATCTCATGATAGCAGGTATTCAGCACTGCTTAGATAGCCCCAAAAGCCAAGCTTTCCTTGTCTGTTCATACCAATACACAAACACTTCAATTAAAAAAGGTTATTTAGAAATACTTGAGGTAGTTTACACAAGGAAACTAATGCCTATTGCAGGAGAGATTCAGATCACACCCATCTGAACCGAGTTCCAACTATCTACAATGAAGACACTTGATAGCGTATTCTTCTGATCCTTTCTAGACCAAAAGACAGATTCCAAAGTTTAAACAAAAGGCACACAATAAGCAAAATATTATTTTTTCCCTCGCTTGGAATTATCTCAGATTCTTTCTTAAACTGTTTGTGCAACGTTGTTCCCTCTATGAAGTTAGCAGTCTACCCAATTCATTCTCTTGCTCAGAGATGTTTGTTCTGGGTGGTAGCTTGCCACCTCCTTGCTGAGCTGTATTGGCATTTGAGGGGAATTATGAGCGATAAGAGTCTGTTCTAACAGCCTGAGACTGTCTGCTTACAGCATGGATAGGCTTTAATGTAGTTCTGTCTCCAAGAAATCAAATTCTTTTGAAAAGAAAATGATGTGTGAAACTTGAAATATCAGGAGAATTTGGGGAGCAATTTTTAAAATATCTTTCATATACGTATGCAAAATGGAAGGGGAGGCTCTAGATGTATAGAAGTTCATAGGAATTTTGTCACTGGCCTCACTGAAATACAAATTTCATGTTACATATGGAGAATAATTTTTCTTTATAGTTATACAAAACTACACAGCTTTGTTTCAACTTAGCTATAATAAAATTCAATAGTAGTTTTGCCAAGGACTTGCATGAGAACAGAATTAAGCCAGTGTTTCTTTCAGATTCTCACTCAATTTACTATCTATCATCAGTGCATTATTATTTATCTATTTATGACTTTGACACTTATTTCTAAAACTCCTCAAAAACGTAAGCACCAAATATCTGCATGGTATCATCTCTTGTATAGCTGAATGTTTAATACTGATAAACTTTATTATGCCAAGCATTAACGTTGCAATCTGAAGTACTCCCATCCAAACAATTTGCCCTCCTCCTTTATATCAGATTATTTAGTACTACCAGCAGATGCTTTCAATGACACTAGGTATCACTCATAAGAAACCTGAAGAGTTAATATCTTTGTTTTAAAAACACTAGAGTTGTGCCACTAAACAAGAACAAAAATAGACCACAAGAAAAGAATGAAGACCATTCAAGAAATGATCTTAAGGGCCCAGTACAGCAAAAGAGAGCTAATGCAGATTACTGCAAATGCAGCTGGCATTTGTGACATCTTAGTTGCATAATGCTGGAAGAAGAATTTTAAGTGTTCAGTCATGCCTTAAGAGGAAGTGGAAAAACTTGGCAAACAGAGTTTTTCTTGCAGCTAGAACTGCAGCACTGACAGCTACTGCATGCCCCTCCCTCCTTACTGCAGTTGTGGGGTTCATAGAAGAGTTAAAGAGGCTGGTATGGTATGACTAATGCTTAGGATAAAAACAAGTGATTGGAATGGAATTTTGGGACAAAACAAAATGAAGTCTTTTAAGCAAATTGCTGAATGATCTTATGCAACAGCATAATTCAGAAGAAATATGGAGAACTTAGGAAAACTAGTGTCATGGGTTCCTAGACCATTCAAAATTTGGAAATCTAGGAAGTCTTACAGAATGGAGACTGTGCCCCACTTTCAATTATCTGCAGAACCTTTAGACAAACGAAGTGTCATTGTATTTCACTGGAACCTCAGAGAAATGTTTATTTTGAGAATGTTCAATTTTCCAAATGAACTCAAGTTGCAGATGGAGCGAAACAAAGTGACCAACTTCCTTTTACAGAAGAGTTCCAGCTACAGAATTTGAGGGAGACTCACTGTCATTATAGCTACATGTGTCCAAGCCTGTCAGCTGCTGGCTTGTTTGTACAACCTTCATGTAACCAACGATTCTCACAATTCAACCTCGCATTTACATTAGAAGTGGTGCCATGTCAAACAATTCCATTAACTGACATGGAGTAACCATAAATCTCTATATGAAAGAGCAAGAAAAAGAAGACGAAGAAGCAGAAGAGAATGAAGTTCCTGATGTTTTCCTACCACAGGGCAGGCCCTGAAGAAACTAAGAAGAGAAAAAAGGAGAAGGAGGAGGTAGAGGAGTGGCTCACTTACCTCTGAAATTCCAACACCATTGCAAACCAATAGTCAAAGGTCTGCAGTAAATTCATGAATGATAAAGGAGGGAATAAGGTAGAACTGAAGAGGGAGAATATGATAGAAAACAAAGAAAAGGGGCAGAACAGCGCTAATTATGCTTGTCCTGACACTAGCTAGCAGTTTAGATAACTGAAAAGTAAACAGAAATGCACCATACCTTTTCTTTGTCACTGGCTTCTCGAGCCACAGTAGAGCCCTGAAACAGAAAAAATGGATCTAAAAATGTGCATATGTCAGAAACTAATTTGAAAACTTTACGATAACAGGTCAAAAAGTGGATGAACTGCATCCTTCTGAAATTGAGAAGGTGATACAGGAGGTAGAGTGTCTGGAATTTCTGCCATCACTTGAAGAAGATGTATCATCAGAGAAGGAAGATGGATTAAATCCTGAAATGCTCTACCTCTATTGTCTGTCTGACTGCTGGAGTTTCTTCCTCAAGTCTCATCCTAATTCTGAGACAACCTTGGAAGTTCAGTTGGCTTGGCAGACGTCTGATCTTTTTGTGCCAATTTAGCTGTATAATTGAGGGATAGCCTATTCTATGTAACTACTCGAGCTTATGTAATACACATTTGAAAAGAATGTCACACAATATAAATACATACAGATATTAAAAAAGATCACAAACAAGAACAATGTACCTCACAGCAACATGAAGTCAAAAGAAGAGATGAGATCAACAGTGGATTCACAAGATTTACAGCGTTTGCCAATGGCATCTTGGATATTTTAAGATGCTATGTTTCAAATGATTAAAACTAGTAAGTAATTTGGTGGTTTCTGAATAAGATGGAGGTGACCAAAAAATGCATGTATTTCTTTGCAAATTTCTTGGAGCAGGATCACACTTTTAAGTACCCAGAGTTTATCCATCAGGTAACAGCACTGCAAGAAATCGTAACTCTAGTTCTATATTTAAAAAACAATAATGTGATAAGCATTGGATATTGAAAGATGGGTAAATCTGCTCTCTCTTGTTGGACAGTATGCATTGCGTAAAGAAGTGCTGGAGTGGAGCTGCACTAGTTTAAAGAATGTGAGGATTCCCAATCACACCTTTTTATACCATGTTTTGTTCTGTTTGCAGAGAAAACTTAGAAATGCCAGAGAGAAAAGATAAATGGACAGTAGCCCTTCAGTATTATGTATGGTCCAGCAAGCACAGATCTCATTTCATTATATCTTTAGCTGGTAAAAAACTCCAGCAAAAGTCTATGATATTTTAGTTTACTGATTTTCTTATATTGTATTCTGCGCTCCACCTGCAGAACTATTGGGCCTGGACAAAGGTCAGCAGAAAATCAAATGAGATAAAAAGAGGATTTGCAATCGTAAAAATTATGGAGATTGCCAAATTTAACATTGAAGTAATTTTAAGAAAAAGCCTCAGTAGACAGGAAAATACCCTTGAAAGCCTACGCTGATCTGTAGTGGAGACTTTTAAGCTGGTGTCAGAAATACCTACAAAAAAGGAGTCTGAATCTACAACTGCAGATGCTGTATCAATGAAATCAAGAAAAAACTATTTATAATCTTTGCAGTGTCCCTGTAAACAGGCTGAGAGGAGTTCCTTTTCAAGAATAATATGGCATTGATCCTCTAAGTCTATCTTTAAGGCAATTCTGCCTAGCTGGACAAACTGACCAGTGTACAGAAGCATTCACAGAGGTGAAACAGCAGCAAGTGCTGCGCTGTTTAGACCAATGATAAGAATGTATTATATGCCATTTACATTTTTATTTTTTGTTGTGCTTTTGTCCCATTTTTTAAATGCATATGGTCATTATGATGCTCTAAAATACTTAACAGTTCTCTCAAATTTTTGGAAGTTACTCATCACCAATTCAAGTATGAGATTGGTCACTCAGTGGCACTTTTGGAGAAAATCCTCCCAAAGAAGGCAGGTTATGACTGAATAGTCGATTTCTGCCCCTCTACTAGTCATGTTATGCACCAACTGGTTAATTTCAAATGAAAAACAGCTTAAATCTGCGAGGGTAAATTCAAAGAAGAATAAAAACAAAATTAAAAATATCATTCTTTGGTAAGCTCTGTCAAATACTGAAAACCATAAATCAACAATCAGGAAATCAGGTTCAGTCAACTATATAACCAGTTGCTAGGTAAACACCTAGAATGGATGCTGCAAAATGTAGCATTACACATCTCTAAATATGGAATGCTAAGTAAATAATATCTTAAAATAAGTATGCAAATGCACGTAGTGATTAAACACAGAAATTAAATGCATTAGAAAGAAGTAGGTTTCTACGGGAGACTTTATGGAGGAAATAAAAATACAATCCCTTAGGTAGAAAGACTATGAATGTATTTCAGGCATTTATTCTAAGTGCTGTATATTAAGTATCGACACAATTGTATTTTGGAAGTAAACTAAAACACACCTCTTGATAAAAGCAGCAGAAATTCTGTACTTTAAGAACAATTCTTTTTATTTTAACTATTTTTAAAATGCAGAGCGAAATAAGAAGCTTCTGTAGTAGTGCTGTACTTTGTTAGTTGCATTTTGTTGGTTTAAATAATGACATTATGTAGTCATTTTCTAAAAGTCCTCTGCATAATCAGCCCTGGTTTTCCATAATGTTCATAAAAGCCTACAGTAAGCAGGATTATTATCTAATTGTGTGAAATCTTTTACCCTTAGCCATTAGTTATATTCCACAAGCACACTTGGTTAAATCGCTCCACTTAAAGCATGCACAATACAGATAAATCTGTAGTTTCTAAAAACACATTCTTCAGCTTTTCTAAACCTAGATGCTGAAGTACACCAGCTAATGATGTAGTTACATAACACAGTTTTAAATTAATTAAAATTCTGAGCAACATTTGAGCATCAGCAGAATCCAACACATTAAAGATTTTCTGCTACTTTATCAGTTACTTCATCTGCAGTTATTTCTCACCTTTAAGTCATATTTTCTATAAACAGATAAACGATGGCTGAACACATTTCTTGTAACAATCATATATATTTCAACTCCATCGACAGTGAGCCGGTACATGCCCAAAAACTGGGGAAGAAGTGTATTCCCATGACACTCCACAATAAACTGCAAAAGCAAAAGCAAAAACAGGAATGAGGATGTATATACAGGATATAAATATGTATTTACACATTTTAAAAGACAAAACAACGCATCTATTTGTTGAATATAAATTTGTGTGGAGACAAACCTTTGAAAATTCAAGCCAAAACAAAAGCCTTTAGCAGGAGGCTATCCTGCTTTTAGATCAGTGTTCAAAAAATAAACTTTTGAGCTGTTTAACTTGTAACTCCACTTCTGCAGACGATGTCACTGAAAGAGCTGGCCCCATGGGACAGACCTGCCCACTCTTACGGTCCAAAAGCACACCTAGTGTAGACGCTAGGTACTAGGATTGGTACTGGTGTCAAAAAAACAGAAATAGTTTTTCAATCATCACACTGCTGTATTTTATACTCTGTTGTCCCTTATTCAATTTGTATGTTTCTCTGTTCTCAATATTTGTTTATTATGATGACCCTGTATGGAGTTGTCACCAGCAAGGGGTATTATTTACTGTCACCAACTGTCTGCACTCTGAGCACTTTGCTGCTCAGAGCTGAGCAGTGCAGGCCAAGGATCTTTTTTTAATTTAAGAATAATCTCATTTCCTTAAGGTTGCCATACTGCATTACAAATGTGCTATCAACCTTGGAAAGTTTCACCACCTGCACCCAAAGCCCGACTTCATTTAGTTATTTATTTATAATTTAAATCACCTGCCTTATAAACAATAGTTCAAAGTACTACTGAGCGACCACCAGAGGAAGCAGAAAAAGCACAGACTGCGTGGAAGATGAGAAGTATTGACTGAATATTTATTCCTACAATAAAAATGTTCATACTGCATTCATCCTAAAATCAACTTGAATATATCCACTGTAATTTTGTGGAATCAAGGAAAAGTTAAGCCACAATGATGTAGAAGAGAAAAGCAATCAAGAGCTTTCCTTTTTCTGTTATTACCAAGTCTCAAACAGATGAACTTGAAGAAAATTTTAAAATTAAAGCCCTTAATAGGGAACAGCTTTTAAGTTCTTGTTGAATACTGAAACCTCTGTTTCTTTTGTGCCAAAGTGACCTGGTTATTAGAAATATATCACTCTAAAATACAGGGGACTTCAGAACAAGTTGACAGAATAAGCAATTCTAATTGTTTAACAAAGGTACTTAGCGTTTGGTGACAAATAATAGAACAGGAGCTCTTGGAACTCTTTAAGATTTTGCAATTTTTGGCTCTGCTAGTTTAAAGGAATTTCTCTCACTAACTTTACACGGGAATCTGCAAAGACCAAAGACATACTTTCCTTTTTTAAAACACAAAATCAAAAATAGCTTTTAAGAAATATTTAAGAGTCCTGAAAACAACCTTGTCTGGCAAGAACCAAGGCAAACGAACAACGAAGCTCGAAACTGTTGGCTGTGAGAAGAACAACATTTTGACTAACGCTGACACACAGGCTCTTCAGGCTTTAATAGTTTAGGTTATAACATTTTCTGTCTGCCCTGTAGCTTTATTGGAGGTTACAACCATTGGAGGTTACACATCCCACGCACGCTCCAGTCTAGTATGTGAAGCTCAAACTGCCTACGAATGGGCAAAGCACCCTAAGCCACCACAGAGGCTCAGTGAGTGCAGATCAGAATCCTATGAAGGAAAGATGTTTGTATGCACAAAGACTGATCGTTCTGCATCTGAGAAGTACTTCTGTTTTTAACAGATGCAGAAGCAGAGCTGTTGAATTAAAGGCTTTCTGGCCACAGGATTGTGCACAGGATACAGACTTCATTTTGACCACCAGCAACTTCTCCTACAGATCTGATCATAAAGTGAAATTACAACCCTTAATGCTAAGGTCACAGAAAATTTATTTAAAACAGTAATCTCTGTCATTCGAGCTGCACCAATCACACTGTTATAAACATCAAGTATTTGGCATCTATCCTAAAGATGAATGTCTTTCTCATGTTTTAAGTGGTAAGGACTGTTCTCATAACAGCATTCACTAAATGATCCCATCTATATAATGATTAGTTTCTGCAATGATGACAAAATGAATCTAGTTTCCAAGAAGAGCTCAATGTCACAGAATTTCAGGCCGCTCACCAGCTTAAAGGACCCCATCCATTTCTAATCATACAGCTCTTACCTACAGAATCTGAATTCCTGTGCAGTAAAAGAAACACTGTTATTCAAGTTTTCCAGATGGGGAACTGAGATGCAGAAGAAGAAATAGGGAGTTTGTGCCATGTGAAGGAACAGACCTGGGCATCTCAAGTACCAGCCTAATCCCTGCCTTCCCAGTTGCCTTTCCTCTGGCTGCTAGGGCATGGTCTTGACACTTAAATCATCTTTTCAACCCTAGCCATTGCTAACTTCTGATTTTAACCTTGCTGGTCCCGAGTGTCCCCATCTGTAAAACAGCAATGCATTTAACACAGAACACATGCAACATACCCACTGTAACAGCATAAAATAAATCCTTTGGTTGGCAATATACAGCCATCTCCCAAACTGTTCTTTATTATAAGCCATGGGAAAAGGCAGCTAATGAGAGCAGCTTAAGTCCTATTTCTAAGTTGGGGTTAGCCATTTGCTGACACTGCTGTTTCATTTTAATATTTTGCTAACAAGTCTTCTGAAAAGTCCATGCTACTAGTATGGACCACAGGACATGAAACGCTCTGATAGCATCGCACCTCATCTGATAAAAAGGGACTTCACCGTATCATTGCAGACTGCTAAGAGACCTTGCCAAAGCGGATCAGATACTACAGCCATCGACTCCTACTCGCTAGTGACTGCGTAGACTTGTGCCGATGCAAGTTAAAGAAAAGCCACTCAATGATTTCAGTGTTTTCCATGACAGCATTTCTAACCCTGGTGGGGCGACAAAGGAAAGAGGGAGGAATGCTGCTTGCTTTCACAATCTACAAGGTTGGTCTAGAACTTCCTACCTTGGAAACTATCAATCCCCCATATCTGCATCACAGAGGAGGTAAAACGTGTCATCTGTTTGGGTGGGAGCCCAGCAGGACTTGCACTGGTGACTGTGGTTGGCAGATGAATTTCAATTTGTCCATCTTGATTTAAATGAAGGAGCAATTTAGTCACCCCAAGGTGCTTTTTAGGAATGATTTCCTGAAGTTTCCCTCTCACAGCTGGAATAAAAGTGAGCCTAGAAAATAAGCCGGTACACGCTTAACAGGACTGCTAAATTTAAAGAAAAGACCTTCACTCCTTTATGTTAATTCTTTCTAAAAAGAGCATTAAAACAATTAGATCAAGCAGCCTTGCTAAATAAATCTATAACACTTAGCTAATACATTTACAAGTCCTTATATGCAGTAACAAAATCCATTTTTAAAGAGTGTTAAAATAAACACCCTATCATTTTTTCTTATTAATTCAGACAATTTTCATTTTTCTGCACAGCATGAGGACAATATTACCATTAACAAAATAAAGCATCGTCAGCATGTTGACACATTTTATCAGCTGTGCAGCATATAGTTTTCAAATATGTAATTTTCTGAGCTCTCTTGAATCCCATGCTTAGAGCTGAAAATGAGTAAGAAATTCTTTATGACCTTACGTTCTCATTATTCTTTGTATAAATACAGCCTCACAATTCCTTAGTAAGAACAGAACTTCTCCTATCTCATTTGACATGAAAAATATTACTCTCAGCTTCTTTCTTCCCCTTGGTGATGTTAGCAAGCTATCAGGATGACTAAAAGATACCACAGTGCATATAATCGTATTGGCAAATATGCTATGCCATTTTTGGCTTGTTTTGAAAAATATAGGGTAAAATTCCCATTTTTGTGTTTTCCTCCTCTCCTTGAAGACAATCTGCGGAATGAGATTGACATTAGTGAAGACTAACTCCTGCGTCTCAGTTCTCATGTGAACAGCCAACATTGCTATTTCTGACAGGTAGGTATTTGAAAATGTTAATTCAGAAATACACAACATGCTCATTCTGTTACCCTTTTATATATCATCTTCAAGATTTTCTAAAATGTGATTAAGGCGACACTGTGCTTGAATTATCAAACACTTAGTTGACAAGTCTATAAATTCACTAGGACACTTTCATAAAAGGAATTGAATTGAAAGCGATATAATTATTTAAAAATGTTTTGGACATTGTGAAGGACAAGAGGTTAATACTCCTTTCTTGGGCTCAGCTTTCTTTTTCACATCCTCTAGTCCACAATCAGAAAATATCCTCCAGCAATGTGTTGTGTGTACATGCATGTGCATGTGGGATTAGTTCCCAAAAAGGAGGTTGAAAAGTTGTCAAAAGAGTTACGTCACGTTTCAGAATATTCAGATTATTGGCATGTTCTTGGACCCTAATAATTTCATAGAAAATTATCCATTGGGTACAACTGACCCACTGAAAGAATTAATTATCTAAATTACAACACATAATGTTAGATGTAGATTTTCACAGCATTTGAAGTCATTTTCTTCTAGTAAATTAAAGAAATTAACTTCATTTCAGGAAGTGATCAATAAACATACACATTTTAGGATACAAGCCCTATGATTCATAGCCTTGCATCTCATGTTGTTTCAGACTTGGGCCAGGGTTTAATTTATTGCCAAGTGCAACGTAATCTGAACGTGACCACCACAAATGATTATCTAGGCTGCTTATCTGCTACCAGGAACATTATTCTTGATAATGCTACAATCAAATGAGTCACTGGGCTTGTTGTGTCTTCCAAAAGTGCTCTGCACAGCATCAACAGCAGAATATTAAATATAATAAATATATAATAAACAGTTGCTGGTGAAATCCAGGCCTCAATAGAGTCAGTGCAGCCAAATTCATTCTGCCATTTTGTGTAGTTAAATATTTACCTAACAAAACTTCTCATCATTCAGTGAAGTTTTTCAACATGTTTTTCAGTAACAATTCCAGTCCATGGTGGTCTGTCCCATTTGCATAGGTTGAATTCCATCTAACATCCACGTTAAGATATTTCTTATCTTCAAGGCCACCTTTCCTAAAGGAAACGGTGGGCCTACTGATGCAGGTGAAATGTAGATTGTTTGGATGAAAACATTTCTATTCCTGTCTCTATTTTTGTTGCTTCTCCTGCTCTTTCTATCAAAACTGCTTTATAGGAGTTATCTTAGCACAGGGCAGAAGGCCGTGTTCTGCGCAGCCTCTTGATTCATGCTAGGAGCCAGCAGAAGGGCTTCGTAGCAAATCTCCCATAAATCTTCATCTCTCACCGCACTGGGACACCGACAGAGTCAGGGTCACAGTTACATGCAATGTATCCCTTCATGAATGCTTGCATTTACATAATAGCACATTCTATTGCCTGGCTCTGCCTTTTCACCTATCCTTCCCCTTCTTTTTGTGGTACATACAGAAGTAACTTGGGAAGAAACAGGGAAGGAAAAAAAACCCTAGCTACTGATAACCCAAACAATGACACGGATGGAGATGACACAAACTTAAACACAGCTCTGCTTTAGCAAGCAACTGGCTTAATATTAGCTTACCTCAGTGCAAATTCCTAAACACCTGGTCCCTACCTGCTTTTCTGAGATAGACCCCAGCCTAGGTGGTTACCACATTTGAGACAAAATTGCTTTTAGCTTACGGTAACGTAATTTTCCATTTATTTATGATTATTGCATTTTCTCCTACCTCCCACTGAATAACCTTGTGCTATTTCTCAGTTTCTGAGCAGCCCTGAACCACCTTGGTCCAATTTCCACTTTTTACACTTTATTGTCTATGATTTTTCCTTTCAATTTTCTTCCTGTTTCTTTCACATTTTTTCCTCTGCAGAAGCTGAAGTCATATTTTCACTGCTTTTGTTTTCTCCGTTATGATGCTGTCTTTCCTTTTTTTAGCTTGTTCCATCCTTTCCTTTCTTTTCATTCACTTCAGATCACTCCTCTGTTTCCTGCCTGCAGAAAATGGGCAGTTTCTCTCCTTTACCAGCGTGCTGCATCTGCTATTCACCACTTCTGTCAGTTGCCATAGAGACAGGCAGGCAGTGCAATGGGTATCACTTCTACATTTATTACCTGTGTAAGGAAGAGGACATGCAGCCAGCAGCCCCCTATAGAAACCTGAAGAGTGCCTACACTCGTCATTAGTTTTATACTTGAAAGTTTGTATACTAACGATTCTCTCTTGTTCCCTTGCTTTGGGATGGCTTCCCAATGCATTCTTCCTTACAGAAACACATCACCTGGATGTCAGCACTAAGGAATAAAATATTCCTTTTGAAGTCCATTTTAATGAAGAAAGGTGTGCAAAAGGTGTTTTTTTATGAGAACTCAAATTACTTTCATTTTATTTTTAAAAATATCCATCCTGTCCTTCATCTACTCTCAAAGGGCACAGGACTGCACCGTTACATCAATTTACACCAATTTAATCTTTAAAGCAAGTTTAGCTCACTGAGAAGGATGACGTCTTGTTCAGAAACTTTGTTCAGCTGACACTGAATTCTCTCCTTGAAAATACTTGTAGCTTATAAAATATTTACATTAGCATATTCTGCACTTTATGTAGATTACTCAAATTTTTGCACAGGGCAATGTATCCAAAGGAAACATATAAACATAGCTTGAATGTACAATGAAATTAAAAAATTTCTTTAAGGAAGACACAGGAGATACCTGTTCCTTATACACAGGGTGAAATCCTGGCTTATCACAGAAGACTTTGCTGAGCTCTCCTTTAACAGTGCCAAAGGTCTTAACTCCAGTTTTCTGATCCATGCTTCTGGGGTCTGAGCGTAGGTTTTAAACAAAACAGCACTAGGTTTAGAAGCATTTCAAATGAGTATTTGGTTTTGCCCCCAAGTACTGTTTAAGTGTTTAACATTAATATGCTTGATCAACCTACACAACTTTAAGTTGTTGTACTACCTCTGAAAGTAGGTAGGGCCCATACAGCACTGATTTTTACAATGTTTCAGCCTGACCCATTTGAGCATATTACAATGCTTCTAGCGTATTTGACAAGTAAATGATGTTCAGCTGAAACAGCTCCCAAAGAAGAGTCCTGCTAAGAACTGACAGTACACCAGTACTATACACAGCTCACACCGAATGTGACTAAAAGCAGTACTTCACACTATGCATCAGCAAACACTGCAGTCGTTAGAAACTGACTAGCATGCAAACTCACAGCAGAAGAACTTCACATGTCACACATGCCTACATTTATCACAGCGCATAGAAACACAGCTGATTCATGGTCTAGGCCACTGAGTTTTTAAATGTAGACAGGAAGCTAGACCTGGACCTTATAGTCTTCATAAATAATGATATGCTTTGCAACTTCAGGTGTGGAGAAAGGCTTCATTCCCCCTATTTGCTTAAGCTAGACGTGGTAGGCTTAGTTGTTTATTTTTTCCCCTGGATATTTTTTTCAGATTTGCAAGAAAAAAATAATGAGCTGTAGTAGTGTTCTTACTTAGTACTGAAAGCGTCAGACCCATCTGATGAGTTGACAGAAAGCGTCAGTGTTGAGACTGAAGTGTTCACCATCTGTCTGAGTTTGTAGGCCTGACTGCCACTAACAGAAAAACAGGCGTCATGTCAGACGGGATAAACGGGTGAGTGCAACCCACAATGTTGTAGAGTAACTATAATTTACAATTGTCAGAACTGCAATTTACAATTCAACAGTTTTAAGTTGGAATTGCTATATATACGTATATGCTGTTTCTATAGTAACTTCTCCTGGTACTCCTTCAAGCCTGGTTCAGTTTTAGTTATTTATCCATTTCCTGTATGTAGCCCTAGGCTTGGAACATTTCATTTTTATTATTGATCAAGCTTTTTTTATTTTTATTTTTTAATTTTAAAAAGTAGGAATAATACTGTAACCTGGGAGGCATCTCACTTGACTACTTTTGAAAAATGCCATCCAACGTTGCAAGAGAGCTATACCCAGAAAAGAGAAAGCTAATAACTCAGCTGAACTGATTTATTTATTTTCACTGTTGACATGTCACCAGACACTCTGTTTCCTGAAAATAGCCCAGTTTCTTTAAGTTGTACAGCCATGTCCACTATATGACGGCTGCTCCAAACGCACCTCCGCTGGCACAGATTTTTATGAACGTGGCATGCAGGCTCTTGGTTATCACTGCTGAAAATGCAGAGCTAATGGAGGTGACTATGTTGAAAATAGTTTTGTAGCTCAGAGTTTGCTCTATCAAACAGTGTTATTGTGCTCTTTATATCTGTTGTAGTTTCCATGGAAATAAATAGGAGGCATCTCATTCAGACAGACCTATATAATTTTGGTTAATTAAAAACAAGGCATTCTATATTTGATATTTTTAGATTTACAAGTGTTTACATGCTTTACACAATTGCTGCTCCTTTTGGAAGTACCTAAGTATACAGTCTGTGTTACTACAACCTCAGTTCCTCACAGCTCCAAATAACAGACAGACCATTACAACTTCAGACAGATGAAGAGAGGAAAGACAGAGAGTTGCATAGGTTTGTGCACTATACAACTCCAAGAGCTCCAGTTTCTGATAAAACAACCTTCATTTCTATTTTCTAGTGGCAGTATACATGTCTAATCTTTTGGTGATTCACAAAAAAATCACTGTTACGTGGTGTTGGATGGTGTTCATGGGAAAATTGTCCTGCTCCATTTCTCTGCTGACCCCCCTAGTTCCCCGACGCCTAGCCTTCTTTGCTTAAAGATAGCTCCCTCTTGTATTTATTGTCGAGAAACTCAGGCAGACTTGGAAGACATTTAATAATGTCTTGTTTAGTCCTAAGCAAGGAGGGAGATACTTCCAAGGTCTAGAATGATTCCATCGGCTTGGAGCAGTTAGCATGAATAAGAACACTGGTGAGTAAATATTATGGTTTAAATGAAACTCATTCAGAGTTTCAGTCTGTGGAAGAAACCTGAAATGAGTCTGTCGAGAGGAAAAAAAGACCTGAGAAAGACACAGAAAAGAGATGATCTGTCATAAATACTACATATTTCACTCATCATCACGTCAGAAGTAACTGGAAAATAATTACTGCTTTCCTGGACAGATGAAAGAGTGTGCAAGACACTAAGTGTTTAAAAGTTACTGTTCATAATGGATAGATGACCTAACGGGGGTACCAGACCTCTACCAAGGAAGACATGGAAATGGGAGAATCAGACTTTAAAAATTCATATGAGTCACCTCTCTGGTCATTATGCACCTGCGAAAGATTATTCCTACCAGGAGAATCCTTGCACTGCGTAACTGGGTCTGAATGTCTACATGCTCCTCGCCTTGGAAAGCTGATACTGGGCAGTAAGCTAAGTATGTAAATCAATATATATGCATCTTTACTCTGTTGGTCACAGAGAATATGCCAAAATAAAATAGAACCCAAGAGAACTTGTTTTCTTGACAAAGATTTCCACAAGTAATCCAGTGCAGTATCTGAAAAGTCTTGCCATCTGAGAGAACCATGGAGGTACATCCATACCTGTGAGTTGGACTGTGCTCTGGAATAAGCTCTAGCTGGAACGGAAGAACTTCTGTCCAAATTGATTAAATTCTTCTCTAAGTCAGGATGTTCCAGCTCCAAAGTAGGAGTAGTAACTAGCCAAAGTTAACACCTTGAACCTTGCACAGAATTATTTGGAAAGATGCTAGTGGGCCCAAAGCAAAACCACAGTAGGAACCATTAAATTGTTCAAGTCAGGTAAATGCCAATGGATGTTACCTGGCATTGAATGGTTTGCTAGTACAAGTGTAGTCTAAGGCCAACCTGTGCAGGATTGACTTGGTCGAGAATTGTTTAAAGAGCTGCTCAGCAGGACAATGGGTTCGCCAGACTTTGTCAAGCAGAGTAAGATATGCTTCCCTTGTCTGAAAAAATGTCTAGAAAAATAGGAGACCAGCTGCTCTACCTAATATACCAAGTATTCAATTACCAGCAGCGAAACTCAGGACATGGTATCAGCCACGTCACCAGGGTTAGTAGGATTTAATTTAGATTTTCTTTAATTAATTAGTACAATTTTGTTCTTTTAAAAGCACATTATCGAACACAGTGAAATTAATTTATTTCATTAAAAGTCCAATTATTAAACTGCCTCTGTACTAGAGTTCCTCGGCACTTGTAAAGTGCTCTCATGTTCAGAGACAAAGAGAAATACCAGTCTCATCTTTGTGAATCTTTCGGAGGCACCATTGAAAGCTGTCAGACTCGAGCTATTTAAGATACTAACGTAATAATGTGTAAGAGGTTACTGATACTGCATAAGTGCATGCTTCCACTCTTTCACAGACATTTGCCAGTAGGAAATAAAATCAGATGACTGGCACAGGTATCTTGCAAATAATTATTACCAGTAAGCTACCTGTTATGAACCCTGATGTTTTCAGAGCATTAATGACAAAAGATTACAGTATGATTACGTTCATTCATGTTAGCACTGTCTTTGTGGACACTCTTGAAAGGAGCTGATTGTTTTGAAAAGCAGTCTGACTTCTCATCTAGATTAAGCGTCTCAGAAATCTGGATTATTAATATTAGTTTCTAAAGCCAAACAAGAAATGGACCAGAACTTTAATTTTCCTGCAATTATCACAGATGAAAAATGTTCTAGATCAAAGTTAAAATTGTAACTTTGAAAATTCTAATAAGTAATAAGCCAGAATTACAATTAGATTATAGTTTCAATTTTCTCGTTAGCAAAATTGTAATTAAAAGATGGTCCAACAAAGATTTCTGACAGTGACAAACTTTTTCTGTTAAAACAAGCACATGCTCATTGCATATTTTATTTCAACAGAAGACCAACATGCGGCGAGAGGAAGGAGTTCACTTCTATCCCACTGAAGGCTTCACAACCACATTGGGCTTGAATGGAACTCACAGATCTCACTTGAATACAAGAGCAGGGAGGAAGGCAGCTGGAAGAAGCACTGTGAGGATGGCTGGCAATACGTTCAGTTCCTAGCACCTCAGAATCATGCCTTTGTCCCTCATCCTTCTCAAAAGATGGCTTTAAAACTGCTTTTACAAAAGTAACAGTACAAAAAACCAGTCAGGCCTGGTTACTTTATATTCACCCAGTGTTGCTTTCAAAATGTTTGAGGGCTGACCTGAAAGTAATGCCTCCTATTTTATTATGTTGACCCACAACATCAGAGGCAGATGTTGGTGGTACAGCAGTGGAGGCTGAACCTTCCCACCAATATTCCGTTCCATTTTGTTGCAGTGCAACAGATGGCAGCAGAGGGGCACTCTGACACAATGGTGTCTGACATGGAAGCGCGTATGAAGCAAAGGTGTGGAATTGAATTCCTCCATATGGAAAAAATGGCATCCACTGACATTCATTGATGCTTCCTGAATGTTTATGGAGACCAAACAGTGGATGTGAGCACAGTGAGGTGGTGGTGGTGTGTTTCAGCAGTGGCAGCAGAGACGTGAAGGACAAGCCACCTTCTGGATGGCCATGCACAGCTGTCACACCATGAAATGAAGAGTGTCTTCATCAGCTCATCTGCATGAATAGGTGGATTACAACCAGGGAACTGTGTGCAGAGCTGAATATCAGCTTCAATGTACTGGAAATGATGGTGGCAAAGTTGGAATGTCACAAAGTTTGTGCCAGGTGGGTCCCANCATTGCCAGTCTTGGCTGGACAGTTCTACCACACGTACCGTATAGTCTGGATTTGGTGCATTTTGACTTCCATCTGTTCAGGTCAATGAAAAATGGACTGTGCGGGCAACGTTTTCCTAGCAACAACACTGACACAGCAGCTGTGAAAAAGTGGGTCACCTCTGCTGGTGTAGATTTTTATGAGTGAGGCATGCAGGCTCTTATTCATCACTGGCAAAAATGCATAGCTAATGGTGGTGACTGTGTTGAAAAATAATGTTTTGCAGCTGAGAATTTTCTGTATTAAATAGTGTTATTGTGCTCTTTGTTGCAGTTTCCATGGAAATCAATAGGCAGCATTACTTTCAGAGCATCCTACATAGTTTGTGATTTCCATTATAGTGGCCTAAACTGTCAGAAAATTACTGAGCATCACCAAAAGTCAAAACAAAACAAAGAAACAAACAAACAAAAAAAATAAAGGAAGGAAAAAAAACACCTCCTTTAGAGCATCATATTTTAGATGATTCTTAAAGGCTTTCCTGATTTTGCAGCTTCAGAGTTTATTCAAACAGATCTGGGGCTAAGAAAGTTAGCACTGATTTTTGTCAAGGCTTCCTGTATTTCCCAAGTTCTGCTTCCCTTTGTACCATCCACACAGACCATACACTGGCACAGTATGACAACTGTCAAGGTTGATTTGAGGGATCTCCACTGTTCAATTTTGACATGCAAGTAAGTTTTAGAAAGGCACATTGGCAAAATCTTTTTTTAATAGCAGGAATTTTAGATCAAATTTTTAATTTCTCATACAATACAACATTTATTGTTTGAAATCTTAATTAGTGAAACACATTCACTGATTAGACCAGGAAGAAAGAGGTCATCTGCAGCATCCACATACTTGTACACAGAGATCTCCAACTAGCACTGAATAAAGTAACTTCAAGCCTGAAACTGAAAGAATGAGCATCCTCCTAGTAAGGAAAAGAAACTTATGGGCTCTGTGTTAGTATGTACCACGCAGACATACCATTTTACTTAAAAGCTAGTTTAGATATTTAGGAGAGTGTAGCCTTATGGATTTAAGCATACAATGAAGTAAGCATGCATTTTTCCCATAATTATTCCTTTAAAACTTTCAAAACTCTAAAAAAGATTGGCATTGCAAACTATAAGAGATCCCACATTCTGATAAGAAATAGCATATTACCTGATGGTATTTCTTCAGTATGTTGTGCATTTCTGCTACATCTTCACTTGTTATAGTTTTGATGATATATCTTTTGTCATAAGATGTATGAAACCGGGCACCACTGCGCGCTTGGGAATCATTGGCAAGTGGTGCACTCCTTGTCAATGAGTTCTGGCAATTGAATAAAAAAAAAGCACTGTCAGACAAAAATATGCAAGTTTTAAATAAAACAAATATAAAACATTTGCATTTATTTAAAAATACTTTTCGAAGTGCACTGAGCTGAATTCTGCAAAGCGTGTAATCATATTGACAAATCACTTAAAAGTATTTTGAGAACAAAAGAGTGTTTGGGTGAATGTATTGACCATCACTGACTTCAAAGTCAATGAAGATTTACTGTGCTTTGTTACATATATGTTATCAGCTTTTGGGAAGAAAACACAATCATTAAAATCCCAAAGAACCACTGCACTACACCATAACTACCACACATGGAAGACTCATCCCTAACAGCAGTATCATTTTACAATGGAGCAGGAGTTGTTCTTGAGCCAGTGGCATCTGTTACATAACATAGCAAAGAGTTAGGTTTCCAAGATCTGGTACCAGAGTTATTTCAATGATTTCATATCCAGTATTAAGCAACTGATACTATTGTACAGTTCCTCCTTTGGCAAAACAGACACATCCGCCTTCCCACGGGCTCAGGTGGGGAAGAATGGTTAATAACTGTATAGTGGTCAGAGGAATTAACTGCTAGAGATTAGTAACCGCTTTTAGAGTGAAGCTTGAGACTAACTGTGCCTCTACAGTAGCAAAACAAGCTTCTCCTTTTTTTCAGAAAGTAGGCAGTATTCAGATCCAAATTTTTAGAATTAAAATCAGTTAAAATAAATCAGACAAAATATAACAACTTGCTTAAGGCTTGTCTTTGTTTACCAGCAGGATTTTGTGCCAACTGTTACATACTTGAAACACACAATTTTTAAAAGTAACTAGTAAGAGCAGCAGCACAGCTATGAGAAAGCACACTGATGTTCTCACACCACACGTGTACTTCCGTAAACACGGCCCATGCTCTATAAAGGTTAAACAAGTTAATTACAGTCTGCTGGAACACAGTCAGGGACTGTAACACGCAGTATACGTGCAGTAACCCCATTTGGTACATCACTACTGGTAGAAGGAAAACCCAGCCCTTGCTCTCATTTCTCCTTGTACCATAATGCACCAACAGCTGTTGCTAAATTGAAACACACTTTCCCCCTCCCACCCTCAGATAACGTAATGTTTCCCTGCAAGAAGAAAAGCCATTTTCACAGGAAGAAGTTGTAATTAAATGTTGAATATGAATGTAAACTTTGCAACTTAAACTCACAGATTCCTAAATTGCAAAATTTCAATTCCAGCAGCTACAGAACATGATGGATTCCTGGGGTTTGACAAGGTGCCTCAAATCAAGTTAAAAAAAAAAAAATTTACAAAGTAATTACAAATAGGGTCAGTCTACGACAACCTAGAACCAAAACCACCACAGGTTATTTTTGTGGGAGATCTATCTTATTTGGAAGCTGTGATTATGCTTTCCGTCCAGCAATGCAGGGATGTGCTCCAGGAGCTTCGGCAGGAGCTGCACACACACATTTGAGGCAAGCGTCCAAGACCAGTGCCAGGAAGTCAGCGTCATTGTCAACTATTATTAAGTAATAACCTCAACCTAGAGATGAGGGCAACTATAGCCCCCATTTAAGAATGTACTTGAACACACACAATTACAACTCCGTATTTCTAATTGTGTAAAGGAATCCCATTGACCTCAACAGGCCTTCAGAATATTTAAATCCTGACCCAAATGTGAGAGGCTTTCTTAAATCAATTTAATATGAGGTAAGAGCATTTCCCCACAAGCTTACTTTGTTCACCTGAAACACTCAGGAGAAGCAGGAATAGCAGTAAATCACCTAAAAGCACGCAGCCCTGTAAAGTCTTATCACAATGAAAAGCTTCGTCATGACATGTAAGAGAAATAAATCTTTGCACACTTCTCCCTGTACACTTCTAGACTCGCTCAATAAATTAGAGTCATTACTAATGTCTATGACAAAACATGATGCTTTTCCTGCTCTTCTCTCTGTTCACTAAGGAAAGAAAGGATCTGGATGCCTCTTGAGTGCTTATAAATAATTAATTTTCCTAGACTGATCAGAATAGAGATTTTGGACAGCCACTGAAGACTCAGTTTCTGCTCTGCACTGGCTTTTGTTAGCCAGTTTTAGCTGATCCAAGTCCTGATACACTGAACTAGGCATGGGAATTTAAGTATCACTGCAGTTTTCCTTATCTGTTTCCAGATTTTCCCTATTCAAATTCATTTCCCACCACTCCATCACTGAAATGTTTTTTTATGTACTGATAATGTCTACTCAAGTGAACACGTACTATAAATGGATCGAATGTGCTTAATACTATACTTGATATCAGAACTCCATTAATTTTAAAATTGAATCATACATTGAGTTAGTCTTAGAAATCCCACTCCATTGAAACCTTCTATGTTCTAGAGTCAGAACTTGGCTTTATTTCCAGGGCTTATATTTAATGGTTTTAAATGACAAACTAGTAATAGAAAGTTTTCAAATAGAATGCAAATTCAGCTACTTTCACCGTGATGTCTAGAAAATATGATGAAACACAATAATTATGCATAGTTTTGAAAAAAGCTGAAGCACGGTTAATCATCAGCGTGTCTAGTGAATTGAACTACTGCTTAATTATTAGGCTATAATTCCGTTAGCAATAATAAAGGCTACTGGGTAATTATTTGTTATTGTTCCCAGCAGAAAAACGTGCATTATTCTGAGGTTAACTGTAGCAATAAAGCTAAACTGTTTGTCAGTAACCACACTTTTCTGAACGTATTGCTCCCAGAGAACCCTAGCCTTTAAACTGCAAGCCATGTGGTATAAATCTTGAAAGCAATTAACCTGAGGGGAGCCTTAAGTTGTTTTGCTATAAAAAGTTGCAAAAAAGTACACTTGTCAGTCTGCCAAGGAACCTCGGATGGAGGAGGGAAAGAGGGAGGATAATAAGGAGGACCTGGACTAGCATTATTCTCTAAATTTTCCAGGACTCCTGAGGTACATTTTAATATTCTTCACCAAGGGCCTTGTCAGATTTGAGTGGAATTCAAGTCTGCGAGTGCTTACTATGAATGAAAAAAAAGAGTGGTCTCAATATGAGCAGAACCAGCTGACTTCCAAAACTGTCTCTGAAGCTCAGTACTCTTCCAAGTGTTAGGCCTTAAAATAAAGTTCTTCCTGCTTTTCAAGTACAGTGTTCCTGCAAACAACCTCTTTTCTTCCCATTCTTAACCAGGAATTTCTAGACTATATTTATGTAGCAGCCCCTCAAAAGCAACATACATTTATTCCAATTCTTCTTCTTTTCATTTAATATTTCCTATTGGAATGTGGTACTCGATGCATTTAAAAACACAGACAGCATAAGCAGTAAGAGATTCTGTCTTAAAAAGAATGACAGCTCTAAGAATACGAGAATGAATTAACTACTGCTCCTGTCATCATGCTTCTTTCATTACAATCCAAGCTAGACAGACAAAATTAGAAACTAGTCAGATTCAAATACAAATTAATAAATTTAGTCGTATTTTAAATCAACTGGACGAAACCTCATTAAGTCACTTAGTTTTAACTTATTCTTGTCTTTTCCTGCAAGTTGTTTTTTCTAATGAAAATGAATTCTGCCTGATTGCCAACTATAATGACAAGTTAATTTGCAAATACAACTATCATATGGAACACGCTGCTAACAAGAAAAATATAATGTATCTGTAGATAATTATTCAGCACACAATTTACTGCTTCTCAGTGCTTTAATAGGTTAGAAATGGTGATGCATTTGAGTAGATGGCTATTTTATTATTAGTTATCTATATCAAGTTTAATTAAGAATGCATGTAACTATCATTTTACCATGTGAATAATTAATTTGTTAGAATAAACCAAACAACACTGTGCTAAGTAGCACAGTTATATACAGGCACGGGTAACTCAGATGCCTTCTCTACAATACGCCAACTCTAGTAATAAATTAAAGATCAGATGTTTAAACATTAAATATGTTTAAGATAAGAAAACCCATTTAATTAAAATCATTGACACTTTGTTTTTACTAATTCTCTATTCCTGTAGTAACTCTCTCTATACAATGCTCTCTTCAGATACACAATGCAGCTCATGTGAACACTGAAAGAAGGTGGAACATGAAGGATGTTTAATGATAATTGCTGTGCTTTCTTTTGATATGCGCATAAGTTTAATTAATAAGTACATTTTAAAAACCTGAAAAATTAAAACTAATATGATTATATCGGGCTGATTAATAGTAACTGTATTATCACCTTCTTGTGTTGATAATGTATGGCTCAGTTTTGTCTGTGGACAGTTTTATTTGTCATGTTTCACACTCCTGTGAATAGAGAAAAGTTCAAATTCCTTCTAAATCCAAGTTTCTATGTATAATGAAAAATATCCTAACTTTCAAATAATTGTATTTCTTTATAATTAGAAATCAGTCTTCAGTAAAATACATGACACTGTTGCATGATCATCACAACAATGAATCTTTAAAAAAATGACAATTGGACTGCACTGGATAACTCACTATTAGTAAGTAAATTAAGGAACAAAAGATCAAATCAGAAGAGTTTATGGGATTCAAAGTATGGCAATATGGCTACTTAAAAATTCTTAAAAAACACGAAGATCCTCCCCTTTTGATGTAAGTGAATCTAACTTACCTGTTTGACCCAACACTGCCAAATGTAAATCAAAGCATTTTGCACCCCACTCAGCCCTGCCAAATACTAACAAATGAACAGCACATATATTAGAAGCAGAAGAGATTCTATTTGTGTCTCTTGTGTGTCTCTTGTAATTTAGCACACAAATTGGCCATGAAGGTCCCGCTTAAGCCTCTTCGATGCACAGCCACTAGTAAACCCATAACCAGTAAGAAATCTCAGACAAAAATACCGCATGTAGCACCACATGTGATGTCTAATATGCACTGTCTACCACAGAGCGTGGAAAGTTTGTGTAATTTTCTCTTTTGAAATTAGATATTAACTCTCTAAGACATGCCTAGATAAGGACAAGAGTTTAACTTATTTGGGTTTATCTAAGCCAAGTTTTTAAGAGAATAACCTTTATCTTAATGCAGACAATAATAAGAGTCATGTAGTAGTGGTTGTTAGACTGAAAATGCATTTATTTGAATTGTATTGCTCCGTAATTGAGACTATTGTCAGATGCACTGCAAAGACTTCTCCAGCCAAACGCAGGCCAGTCTTATGAGACAACGACATTGGCCACAACACAAAGATAAACTTTAGCGATGCTATGTGCAAAAAGGGAGTAAACAGGATAATAAATTGTACTGTTGACATCCATGGACAAACAGATTGGAAGAAAAGCTGATTCAGTGTGCCTAAAAAGGGCAGCACAGGGCACTTCCTCTTCTCTCCTGTTCATCAGTGAACTCATTAAACATGACCAGCCGTGGTCCCCAGCTGCAATCTCTTTCTTAGGCGAGTCTTCTATATGGGATCAGGAAGGAAATAAATAAAGAAAATCAAGTATCTCCCTTTTCCAAAAGGAAAATACAAGCAGGGCTGAGAGAGGGGGAAGGAGATGCAGGAAGAGATAGATGATGGCTAACTCCAGATCGAGTTCCCTCGGGCTCTGCTTCTTAATTAGGGGAAGACCAAGCGGAATACGAGCAGATGGCAAGGAGCCACTCCTCACGTAGAACAGCTCTATGAGCCACAAAGATAGAACAGGGAGGGTATCCCTCAGATACAGGTAAAAACCCTCTGAAAGATATAGGTTCAACGTCCTAACAACCTTTTTACCATCACTCACTGCTGCACATGACACTTGCATACTGCGTGAGGTGACAGTGGAGTATTTATCCAGACACACCACGTTGGAATGTGAGTCAGAATGAGTTAATAAAAATTACCTGCTTATACAGCATCTTTAGTGAGCACAAAACTCAAAGAAAACAGGGTCACGGTACCTCGTTCACATTTTCTCAACTATTTCAGCCTCTCCTCTGCCTTCGCCCTCACCACTAACACTTCTGCCAGCCACAAGCGCTCTGTTCCACTTAACAGCTTCACTTAGCTCTCTTGTAGCTCTGAGAGTCAGTGTTCTGCCAATTCCCCATTCACCTCTAATTTGTGAAGTTTTAATCTTGTGCCTGCTGGTTTTTGGTCTCAGTAGAATGAAGGTTTTGTACTTTTGAAAGGTGAATACTTTTATGAGGTCATTTAAAGACTATGCTAAATTACTTGTGTAATTACTTATACAACTTGAAGACACATTTAGCATGCTAGGCTCAGAGATATCTCTAACAGATAACTTTCTCTTTTGTGTACCTCTCTCACTCCCAAATAGTTTCCCTCTGAGAAATTAACTGGCTGAAAATCTCACAGCTCTGATGTAAATCAATATTAGAAGTATCACCTATACTGCACGGAATTGCAACCAGAAATAAGCATCTGTTCTTCTGTACCAACAGGCTGTGAATCACAAAGAACGTCTCCCATACCACGGAATTAATTTCTGATGAAATAATCTAGATACAGCTTTACATATAAATAGCTAAAAGCTTCACCACTTACTAGTATTTCATTTCTCAAAGAGTTCTTGGTACAAAAAGTTAATCAGCACATCTAAATTATATCATCGTTTCACCTATGAACAGCATATTCTTTAGCAAGTTCATTAAAAGCTCATTTAGTTTTACCAGACCGCTTCTCTCTCCTCAGCATCTTTTTCTGTGCAGTAGCTTATCTTACTTCCTACAGTAAAAACACATTGGGAAAGGAAAACATTTTTTTTTCCAGAGGTTCTCATTCAAAATTCTTTGAAGTTCACAGGAGCTTTTCTGGAGCTTTCAGCAGAATTTCATAAATTAGAAGCCAACACAACTGGCACACATCACGAGCCATTTCATTCCACTCAGCTTCTCCAAAATCAAATTTTAATCTTTGCTTTTGTTCAAGGAACAACTTCCAGTAAGACAATCTTCATTTTCCAGCTTCAAGAGGCAAAGATTCACCGCTGTAGTTGTTCTAGTACTTAATTCTATTGCTGAAAAGGTTCCCTAATTCTGAATTTGGCTGATTCTTGGTTCCAGTCATCCTTACTTATCTAGTATCTAGAACTGTTTCTCTTCAAGGATACTCACATCTTACTTAATTCTCCATTTCAATTTTTACAAATGAGGCAGATCAAGCTTTATCACTCCCATCATAAGGTGTTCTCTATGTTCTTAAATTGCTTTGGTGCCATTTTCCCATATTACTTCTGTATCCAAATTGTCATCCCTTTTTTAAAGATGACTAGTACCAAAACTAAGTATACTATTAGATACAAGTATAAAAGAAACAGATGTTCAAAAACTTCACAGTTCTTCCTGGTCTTATTTCACACCCTCTAATTTATCCACACGAAAGAGCAGTTACTCATCATCAGAAGCTCACACTAGAGCTAAATTCTTGTCCTTTTTGACCTTTTGTTCCTTTTCAGAGCTGCTACCTACTCAAATGCACACTTCCGCTCTCCAGTTACATGCTCCCTTTTATCCATATAATTATTCACCCAACCATATTATAAGGCATCTTGTTTGAATAGGCTCAGAATGCCAGGTGGCCCAAGTGGTTTTGCAAGAAATCCTTGTCTTTATCACACTTTGCCATTTGGACAGAGTTTGCATCTTCTGCAGGTTTCCACTACATGAAATGTCAATTGCTCATTGACAATTAAATTTTAATTCTTGTCATTTAATCATCTCATACTCAGTTTTTATTTTTGATTGTAAAGCCCCCTAAAAATTACCATTTTAGAAAATAACAAAGTCACAAAATAACAAGCCAACCACTTTGTAAGAGTCCCTCAGGAGTCCCTAGGTAGCAGCTAAACCACCACTTAGCACGTTATCTTCATGAACTCTACTTTCACCCTGAACATTAGTCAATAAGAATAGCAGCTTACCGTAACTAAGAAAGTATTGTATAATTGATAATGCTACTTATACCAACACAAGATAGAAAAACAGTAGAGCAATTTCCAGAGAGATGCTGGCTGTTTCTAAGAGCAACAAGTTAAGCTATTTGGAGCTCATCTTCCGAATGAAACAATTTTTGTCAGAAAACATATGGAGCAGAGCCCTAAGCCCTGCCACTGAAAGGCTTGCCCCCCTCCCTCCATAACTGTGAGCTGCATTTATAAGTGGCAAAATAGTGCCCTCTTCTTCAAAGACTGCTGGAGAGGCTCTTCCTCCTCTGCCCACTTTGCCTGAAACGCTCACAGCAAGGATATTTATCTCCGCAGTGGGAGGCCAAGGATTAGCCACAGCCTCCGAGAGGGTGGAGAGATTTAAAGGTCAATTTAATTAGCTCATTCTAATCTTTTACACATCTAATGTAAATGTCATTGTTTTCTAACTGCTGCTTTAGCAGATGAAATTATATTTTAAAAACCTTGAATGTGCGAACTATGTTGGATGTAATAAAATTCTTCATGTAACTAATCTACAAAGCCAGCCTAATAAAAATTGTCATTGGGAAAGAGCATTTCCTAAAAAACAGAAAAAGGGCAATGGGAAAATTCTGGTGATAAAGCATGGAGAGATTAAGAAGAACAGTAATCTTTCAAACTGACTGGCTTAACAGCTTCTCATTGATTCAAATCTTTCCCGTTCTGCAATGTCTGGACAAAAGGAAAACAACAGTTTCTGGTACTGTGATCTCACTCAAAAGTCGTGGGATGCTAAAACGAGTGTCACAAGACATTCCCCTACTGTTTCAACCACATACCCCAAAGACAAATCAGATCAAATCCCAAGCTGAGCGCCTCTGGGCAAGCTTTGCATGAACGAATAGGCAAAAATAAGTGCACAGATGATGCTCTGTGATGACTGAAATCATAGGTCAGTGGGAGAGCCTGGCAGTGGTTCATTGCTGTTAGAGGAATTACATACACAGGATCTGGCTGTTCTTCTGTGACACTGCCTGGCCCATATGCAGGTTCCTATGAAGACAAGCTTGCAGCTTTCCCAAATCTATTTTTTATTTCATTTTTAAAAGACCTTGGGAATTACGGACGTGGATGAATTAGACCTGAATTACTGATTAAGAAACATTATCAGATTGAAACAGTGTCATACAACTGGACAACAAATACAACTGGCCTCCACGGCTTTCTGTTGCATTTTAAACAAGCAGCCCACTTCTGGGAATGTTTTCAGGACAGCATTTTACCACCTATTCTAGAGAAGAAAGGCAAAGCACTGATGTTATAATATAGTAGCAGAAGCATCAAACCCACGGGTGTCTGTTTTTGTCACACAGCGAGGGGTGGGGAAAACTTCTGGGTTTGAATGTTGGCACTGTGCATTCTACCACTGCCATTGAGCACATTCATGTCTGCAGCAGGACAGCACAATGGAAAATGCTTCACATTGAGTAGTGTAATTTTTTTTTTCTTTAGAAGAATAGATTTACAGGAAAACATTTCTCCCACAACATATAAGTTGTCTTGTTAAGAGGTGGGAAACTTCAGTGGGAAAACTGCTTTTGCGAAAGCCTGCACTGGTAAATTTTCTGGAAAGCACATCCCATTACACCTGCAGGTAGAATCTGGCTGTCAGTCTATCAAGAAACACTGATCTCTGACACTGACATATGGACATATGTTAAAGAAATCTAGCATGCAGCAACGCATACCTGACTGCTAACATATCCTACACTACACTACTATCCTACGCACTCAGTGGCATGACCTCTCCTTGCCCTTGGTAGCCATATGGATAACATTGTGATCTGATTTTAGTCTGCTCTAAAGCAGGGCTCAAGAGAGCCATGCTGAATGTCATGGGGGCTCCAAAAGAGAAAAACCAACCACTCAGGTCCTATGATACACCTGTCAGAAATATCGAGTGCCTTCTGCGGTCCCGTTCAGATGTGAATGTACACATTCTCAACATCTATGAGCTGTTCTTTTGTGATCAAGATTATGAGTTCCTTGACTTGGTCTAATGAGACTACAATCAACAAAAAAATCTTTAGGAAAGATTCTTTCCTAAATCAAGTTCTCCTATTCAGACTGTCTGGATTTGGAGCTGTCAGTTTAAGGCATGCACTTGCTTTGGAAATTGTTACGGATCTAGGAGCATTTCTCCTTCAGCCCTGCAAAGCTTGGCTTGCTGCCTCATTTTTGAGGGCTGCCTCCATAATAGCTCAGGCAGCTCATATCAGCTTGTTTTTTGATGCTGCCAAAACATGCTAAATTACTTTTTTCTAGTTTGAGTATCCAGGTGTGAATGTTTAGGCAAGACACTGCTGAAAGCAAGGTAAAATATTTGTTTGCTCTAGTGAAGACCAGGAGGAATCAGAGGTTAAAACTGCTGTAGAGTTGCCATACCTACTAAGATTCAATTCCACAGTCCCTAAGTTCCTATTTGGGCTCATGCTTAAGGCACCAAATCCTAGAACACAATATTCAGACAGCATGTCTCATTTTTTTACATGCTGGCAAGCCCACAAATACCACACTGTTTGTTAGTATAGCTGGCTCAACACCTTACTACCACTACTGCACATGCCCATGCCAAACAAGGTATCAGCAGTTCTGAGAATCTTGGTGCCAATATTCATTTGGGATCCACAGACTGTACGCTCTGCTACAGGTCCCTCATTTGGCAGATGAACTCGAGAACTTTCCATGTATGGCTTTACCATGCTAAAATGACCAGCAGAGGATTTTCTTTCAGGCAGTTCTTGCTTCCAGGAGTATTTATGCATTTTATTAAATGTTGTTATGGAATATCCTTTCAGACAATTTGGGTTAGCTGTCCCAGCTGTGCTCCCTGCAGCTTCTTGCCCACCTCCAGCTCACTCACAGAGTGGTAAAAACAGAAGGTGCCGATACTCTGCAAGTACTGCTCAGCGCTAGTTGAAATATTATTGTGTTATCAGCACTGTTCCAGACAAATCTGAAACACAGCGCCATACAGGCTGCTATGAAGAAAGTTAACTCCATGCCACCCAAACCCAGTACAACAAGCCACTAGCCTGTTCTGAAAAGATGCATCACTACTGACGGATATTTTTTGTTTAAACAAACATATCACCTTAGGTTGTAAAATAGTTTGTAAACTTCTAATATGATATCCTGGGATTGGAAAAGTCACACAAAACAAGCAATAATATTCATAGGTTGACAAGAATGGTGGTGATCTGAAATTTAGATACTTAAGAAAAAAATGATATTAAAGGCTAACTTCTGAAGAATTACCCCTGCATTTCCAATATTTACCTGAAGCTATACTAGAGTCTGGACTACAAACTACTTCAATAAATTCTTCTATATAGAAAGCTACAAGAGATATTGAAACTTAAGGAGAGACAAACATCAGGAGAATTGAAAGATACTGAGTTCATACGGTTTGCTATTAAGGAAATTGACTAAAAGCAGAAAATCTCAATTTTCATTTTTAGATTTCAAGCTTTTATATGAAAAAGATGCACACAGAGAAATAATAAGGAGCTCTAAATTAAAATGAATTTACAGACCATCTGCTACAAGTGCTTTATGAATTGTTTATCTTGCACAGACAACCACTACAAATTGCTCCCATAGACAGGCAAAGTCAGAAGTGAGCATGTCTCCTATTACACTCAGTACTAAAACCTTAAGGAAAATCAGCTGCGCTCTCCCCCATTCCCTACAGAAGGATTATTAGGTACAGCGGGACATCGGTGCCCTCTGGTATGAGCAATTCTATTTATAGGGCAAGAACCTGGTCTCTCTCTTTTGCCTAGCAGAATCCAGATGTAGGATTCAGCAAGAACTTTAAGCAACAACAGATGCGTGGGAGGACAGTAAATGAAGTTTCTTTTTCCAGAGCAATGGGAGCCAAAGTATTTGTAGTGGCAGTAGGTCCTGTTTTTCTGGAGTTGGTTGGGGGGTGTCAGTTAGCTGCTAGCTTGCTAATCTCTTATAATTTTGCATTTTCCAGAAGCCAGTCCTGTAATTCTTCTGCCATAATTATACTTACGGATTTCGTTAGGTAAGAAACTATGTCAACCAAGTTGAAAAGAAACTCCAAATTTACCTCAATAAGTCCATACATTTTGGGAAAAAGAGGCATTTCTGTAGAATAATTTTTGCAAAATCAACGTCTGAAGCTGAGAGAGAATGCAGAAATTAAAAATTATTTTAGGATTGTAGTGAATAATTTCCTTTACTGCTTCCATTTTCTAATCTTTTTTTTTTTTTTTTAGGAATAGTTAATGCTCTCAAGTATTTTCTTGTCAACATTAAGACAACCTTTAAAGTTAGAGATTCCTTTTCCATGAAATGGAAGATAATAACAAAAACAATAGTTCAAGACAATTTACCCTATCAAAGCAAAATTTGGCATTATTTAATGCTTTGAGTTGTGGAATTTCCTTGACAATTTTAGCAATTACCTTCAATATGAGATCCATATGTAGTTGTAACACACAACAGCACAAAGCAAAATAATAATCTCCTTCACTTTGATAATTCATAGTCTGTATAAGTGGTTAAAATGGTTTTAAAGGTTTTACAGTATTCAAATGCAATTTTGAATCACACTAATCATCACCTGCGTTTCCCCTTACAAGAAAAACAGCCCATTTTTATCTGATAAAGTAAGTACTTTAATCAACAAGAAGGAAGCTCAGGGTCTAATGAAGAAATTTTTGACATAGAAACAAAGTTTCTTAACATAGGTTGAAGATGTAATTTGTCATGACAAGTTTCTACAGGCAACTTTGGATAAAACTCAAAGTTTAACTAACTCCATACCATATTCTCCACATTGCCATGCATACTAAATAATGAATCACCAAAAAAAAAACCAAAAAACAATCAGTATTAGCAACACATGTACCTTTAGGAAAATAATCCTAGCTCAGTACTGATTCAAACATCTGTCAGAGATGTCCAACTAGATATGAAAGGCAGACAGATGAAGCGTAGGCTACCAAGGACACTTTGGTTTTCATCACGTGAAAGGTGGGAGCCCATTACAGGAACTGTAATCGTCATTACTAGGAATGGCTTCCTGCAGGGCAGGAACCACATAATTTCACGAGTTCTCCTAGTTCTGAAGCTGGATTGAATGTAGAGAAAAAAATATTTTTTAAGATTGCAATCTCTCTTCAGGGTTAAGATGAGAACTCGATGAGGAGATCTCTGTATTAATCATTCTGCATACGAAAAAAATCTGTGCTTAAGTAGTCCACAAAACTACTGTACAAAGTAAATAACACAATGTCAAGAATTAAGACGAGTATAGCCCAGTAACTAGAGCATACACTAACAAATTCTTTTCATGAGGCAGGTTTTTTTTTTTTTTTTGATTATTTTTCCTTATGAGTAAGCACTATCTGCCCTCTGGAAAAACTCATCAAGAATATCTGTAGAACACTCTGAAAACAAAAACATTTTAAAAGAGTGTTCTGCACAATTTATACTGATGTGTCTGACTAATGAAGAGGGTAACTGGGTTTATTTATTTACATTAGTCCTGTCTTGCTCACTAACAGGAACGACATTGTTCACAATTGATTAGGACATCTTTCCTGAAAATAAGTTTGTAAGAAACACTATGTAGAGAAAATTACATGCTTTCTGTTTGATAAGCTTTTCCTCAGTTCAATATTGTACAGGTTTTTTCTAATTCATGTTTGGTTCCAAGTATAAGACGATCATTTTAATCAATGTTCATTGAAATAACTTCCTGAACACAAAGATTATCTGGGATTTTTTTTTTTATTGCTGTGAGTTCCTTCTGCAAAATTCTCTCTTTACACCACAGAGAATGTAGCATTAAAATGAAAGCAACCTCTGCCTTTAATGGGAGTAATCCCTCTTTTACACATAAGGCCAGGATGATTTGAGTTTTCATTTATGTGTATTTTTGTAAAAATAATATAAGTTTAAAAATGTGTTCAAATATACAAATATATACCACTTTGAGTATTTTTATTTTCTTTTATTAGAACAGTCTCGTAGAATAAGAATTCAGAGTGATAAACTGCTTGGACTGAGAAAAAAAGAACAGAGAATACAGATATTGCCTTCCCTTGGGTCAAAATTATATTAACTACTCCTCTGTTTTATGCTAGATATGCTTGAAATAGTAAACAGCACTGGAGATGGTTCTTTGTAACTAACACGTGAGTGTTGAATCAAAAACCAGAATGTGGTTGCATTTTCTTCTTTTGAATTGTTGTTTGGTTACATTGTCGAAAGCCCTCATAACACATAGCTACAAAAATACTTTTTTCTTTTTAATCTGGAAATCTGAACATTTTACCTAGTGATGATTAATAAATGTAACCAGTATTAGTTACAACAAAGGGATTCCTGATTTGGCTAGGACACTGCTGGAGATGAAAACAGCCCAGCATGCTGTGGAATGCAGCATTTTTGACTACGCTAATTTTTCCAGCTTTAACTAATGATAGAATCTTAAGTCTTCTAATATATACTTAGTGAAAAGTAACTTTGCCTACTAATGTAATCACTCCATCTTCTAAAAGATACCAAGCATGTGCTGACACCATAATTTTAAGTTTAGGAGCAATCACATCTTCCTCTCTTACATGTTGATCCTCTTCCTTTACCAAGAAAAAGGAAACCTTCATGTGAAGGGAGTAAGTATCTTCCCTAACATTTCTAATTGGTCCATCAAGAAAATTGAACCTGGAACGTAACCTGATATTTTAGCCTCTGCTGTTATAACTGTTGGCTCAAGTCTTGGTGTATTTCCTATTAAGCAGTAAACTGGACAGTGAAGAGTCATGCAGCAGGCTCATGACAGCTCTATGACGGGAGAAGGAAAAAGGGGAGNAGCAAAGTATCTTCCCATAGTGGCCATAACTTAGTTTCTACCTACACTTGTAGAAGCACATTTTAACCAATGCATGCATTTTTAACATATTTCCTTCATATTGAGGAAAGAGAAAATCAGTAAAGAGATCAGCTGAAAGAATTAGATTTAGGTTTGAGCTACAGCATTCAGTCTGTTCTATATCTCATGAATGGGAGATGGGGGTGTTATCACAGATGTATTTTGGATAATTTTTTTTGCTACTTGAAATCTTTATACAAATTTATTATTGTTTATTAAGTATCTTCTCATATATCTTAGTGACAAGCTACAAAGACAATTGCAGCCCATATCAAAACAGCTTAGAAGAGTAAAAGAGCACGTCAGGAAGCAGACACTGGTTACGCAGTGGGTGCTATGTAGGACAGGCTGTCCACCAGTGTGATTGCAGAAGGCATTATCTCTGTGATGGAGATGATGTGCATTAGGAACGGTTAATGGAAAAGGGAATGTCAGTGAGTATTGGCAAGTCAGACCGAAGCTGAGTTTGGGAACGTTCTTTTGCAAAGACTGAAAGAGGCTTTGACTGCAAGAAACAATACTGCCACACGTAGAGCAATTTCTTGTTTTGCTGTATCTGCTCTTTGCATGCTATTTATTTCCAGATCCTTTTCAAATAGGGAAAAGGAAGGGGAACAAAGCAGTACGAAATTGGTTGGCCACAGATCACCCTTTTCTAAACAAAAACAACAACAACAAAAAAATGCATGAAGGAAACAGATGGCTGTGGTGGTTTCAGAAAGCGCATCTCACAGGGACACATCCCTACAGCAGCCGTTATCAGAGTGACTCAGCTGAACACAGCATCTTGTCAGCAATGCCCAGAGATGGCTTTTCCTTCCTACTGCAAGAAGTATCACCCCTCGGTTTTAATACCACAGCTTACAACTGGGAGGGACTCTAGCGGGAAACAAGGAGGACTGAAGATAGTAGAAGGCTGCCAGATGACAGCCAGGACAGAGAGTAAACCAGAAACGTTCTGGGGGAAGGAGTAGAGAGAATGGCTACTTTTTCTCTTAGCTTTCCTCCATTTATTTTCTTGTTTCAGCAGGCTGGCCTGTTCACAACCACAGCATTATGAACCTTTCAACCCTGCACGGGTTTCAGTGTTTTGAGAGTGAGCTTACCTGAAAATCCTGATCATCAATTCCAAACCTCTCTCTTAGATTACGGAAAACCATTGGGCAATACTCCTTAAATTTGAAATGACTTGGCATGTTTTCTCTGAAAGAATATAAAAGCAAATCAACTTCATTTACCTGCACATGCAATTAAGTAACTCTATTCTGTTTCAATTCTGTTCATACAAAGCAGAGAATAAGGAGATTTACGGTCGCTCCTCTAGAGCCTTATTTTTTTGAATGAGATTTGGTCTCACCACGTTCTTCTCTTTACTACGTTTAATAAATTTATATATATATATATTTGTTTCTAGCAAGCTGAACTTGGATTCAAAAACAGGAAGGAATGTTTTGCCATTACTCATAAATTATTTCAAAGGTGAAATGTTAGACAGCATTATACAAGAATTACTATACCATCTATGACACCAGAAAGTACTGACTGTGTCAAAGCTTCAAGAAAGTTGAACTTATTGAGTACAAGGCTAGTTTTAATACCCTGCTGTTAATTTCTGACTTATATTTGAGAAAAGAAAATTTGAAATTTTTCATAGAGCAGAAAACTCAACATAATAGAATTCTTCCTTTTTCTAAATATATTATTAAACAAGTTATACACAGAGTTTTTATACACAAAACTAATAGTTTGTACATACATGGAACATAATTTTTAAGAGATGTGGATATTACATCAAATGATCTTAATACTTTCAGAACTTTTATATGATTGTTATCATTTCCTATTATGGATTATTAAAAATTGCACATTATTCAACTTTGATATACACTTTAAATTCCCATTGTTCAAATATTTCATTTAAAATACTAAAAATACATGCATCTGAATTTATGCTTTAAAAAATGCCCAAATAAATGTTTGGAACAGCCACAAATGAACACACAGAGAGAGAATCACCTTCAATATATAAGATATTCGTAAGGCAATAATAAACCATATGGAAGAAGAATACTGCCCAGCAGCCCCTGCTGTTGCTTTTCAGAACAGCACAGATGGTTATGTTTATCACAGGATTAACTTAATCATCAAAACTTCAGTCCCATCAGCTGAAAAATAACAGAGTTCATAGTACTTCATAAAAATATCACTGCCACTATCCCCGGCTACAAAGAACTGTTACTTGTACTTACTTGTTGAAAAGGTGATTGTCCACCTTTATCTTTGAGTATGCTTTGAAATCATCTGGCATCAACATAACAGGGATTTGAACATGGCTCAGTTCATTGATCTAGAGAAAAAAGAATATATTTAGTTGCTAATAATTTTGTAAAGATTTCTGCATGCATTTTAATTAAAAAAAATAAATTAATTGGCCTGTGGTTTCTTGTGTATATGTCTTGGGAGTGAATGTAAGTGAAAGAAAAATGCAAAAACAGATTTATTCTTTCCAGATTAAATGTACTCACAAGGCAGACACTTTGGAAAAGAAGAAAGAACATTCCATATTTATACTAGTTTCAGAAAAAAAGTGTTTCAAAGCACACCTGGAGCGTACCCTTTAAGGAAAGTCAATGAGGACGCCAGCAATACGATCTTTAATCCTAACACACTGTTCTTGTTTAGCCAATTGAGATACATTTTCCAAAGATAATTCAAATTCTGTGTTTCCAATGACTATTTCAAATGACTATTTACCTTCACAGCTTACAAACTGAAATTTTTGTTTATATCTGAAGGCACACGCTTGGACTCAGGAAGAAGCAACCTGTTTTGTACAATAGTGCAGACCTCAGCCAAGTTTTTGCAAGTTACAGAATTCAGGCATGTTTTTGATTATTCAAGCTCCACAAACTACTCATAGATCTAAATTTGTGCTTTACAAATAGATGCAGAAGTTTGAAAGTTTTCCTTGTTTTGTTATATTTATGGGTACCATTTGCTCGTTCTAGTTTTGAAATAAGTATTGTCTGTCTCCTCAGAATTAAAATTTTCATATACATTTGGAATTTCAGAACTATCCACTTGTGGCCAAATCTTTATCACAAAATGTAAACAACTTCACAGTTACTTGGTTTGTAGGTACGTTTTTATAGTTGCGTATATTAATCTATTCTTATTTTAGTAAATTTTAAATATGAAAAACATAAAGAATATTGTTCATTTGCAACAGTTCCTTCAAATCACCAACGTGATATCCATTACAACACAGTCACCAAAGAGCCATCACATACATTTTGTTTATGTTCTTATGGTGCCCAGACCATGGAGGGTCTCCATTTTCACCTCCATTTCCATGATCAAAAATTTCTGCCTGTGCACAGCACGGCATGTTTTGCTTGAGCAACTTTCTGCAGGATGTAGGGAGAGAACTCTCTATATGAGAGTACAAATGCACAATAGAAGCGAATGAAACAAAATAAGGGTGACCTGTGCTCTTAGCATTAGTTGTGCTCATCCAAAAATGTTTTCCAACTGCGAAGCCATTTGTTCCCTGTAGATGCTATCCTGCATAAGAGAGGCTTTCTGAGAAGCCTTCACTAAAGCAGCCGTGGGTTATAAATATTGGAAGAAAAAATGTACGCACTGTAAGTATGACCTTCTGCAGAACTAAAGTTAAACAAAACCTGAAAGCAATGAGGAACCTTTTTGGTCTTAAACTGAGGAGAAAGACCGATGGAAGCAGGCAGGTCAGACAGCCTCATCACTCTTCAGCCTTTTTAAGTCCCAGTAATGTATCTCTCCACGTCTCACCTTTATTATTCAGACCCCTGCAGCCCACACGAAAACTGATAAATATCAGTTGAATTTACTTTACAGAATGCTTCTTTGGAAAGCCCTGAGAAGCTACAGATGGAGGCACCACAGCTGTACTGCAGAGCAATGAACTACGGAGGGGCTGAACGTGCGCTGCTCCTCGGAGTGCCAGGGAGAGCGGTCAGTCCCCCTTCCAAAGTGGGACAAAGAAGGAACTCCAGTAAATGTTTGAAAACACAGCTGTACAAACCTAATAAATCACACTGACACCTCATTAACTGTGACATGAAATAAAAGCACATATAGATCGAACATCACAACATCTAACATACATATTCTTTGCTGCATTTGATATCACTGCACATCAATCTCACCCTGAAACCACAGGGCAGTTTCATGAGCCTGCAGAACTAGCCGAGCTCTTGTACAAATAAAACTAAGGACAAGCAGATAGATTACACAGAGATATGGAACCAAAGTTTGCTTATAAAGAATTCGCTACTCTCCCAGACTGCCAGACTGTGCAACAAATTCCGTGCTTGAAAAAGGGGGAACAGAGACCGACATGCCTTTCCATCCCAGTCAAAAGTGATCCCAAGACCATTTTCAGTTGAATATAATTAATTATGCTGAATTCACACATCTTCAAATGACCTATCTACAATAACAGCAAGTTCACTGGCAAATTAGGGGGTTTAGATTATCAAAATTGCATAAATCAAATTTTCACATGCATCCACTTTCTTAATTTACTACTGTGAAGTGTCTCTGAACACATTTGTAGATTTGCTTTCATGCTGTGAAGATTTAAATTTGTGCTACAATGGCTCAGTTTTAATTGTACCTGTAGGCCTTACAAATATCACCTACGTGGCAGAATACCATACCCACACGCACTCCTATTTGAATACCTTAGAGCTTGTTATATCCTAAATAGAAATTCCAAAACATTTCTCCCAGGAAGCTCTCTACAAGATGTGAATGTACATACACACTCTCCCCCCAAAAAAAACAATAATAAAGTGCTCTGACAGAGTTCTTTTTTTACTGAACATTTTTTTAAAAGGAGATTCACCAACTCTGAGGTGTGGAAAAATAATTTCTCTAATATTTTAGGGAATTCCCCTCTTGCAGGAGAGAAGAAAAAGCAGGTGATGAACATACAGAAGTGACCTTTGGTACAGCACACCAGCTGAGTAATGGCATGTCCCAGCGGCACAGGCCATTAATTAATTTAAACCCTTCAAGTATAATAAGGTCTGCTTCTTTGTGCAGCAGTGCATTTTTAGGATGGGTTTGATGAGGCTAGATTTGAAAGTGCACACAACTCA
The DNA here is from genome assembly GCA_013396635.1 of Penelope pileata. Classification (NCBI taxonomy): domain Eukaryota; kingdom Metazoa; phylum Chordata; class Aves; order Galliformes; family Cracidae; genus Penelope; species Penelope pileata. The sequence goes on from WBMW01004897.1 coordinate 153,255, forward strand.
GAAAGGAATAGCTGTGACATTACATCTTGGTGCAAACTGGAACCACATTGGGAGAAGAAACAATATCCTGAACTCCCCCACAAACAGGCCTTGGAAAGCTGAAAGGGAACGGGAAGGTCACAGGGATCAATTCTCCACTTTGCTATCGCTGCGTAAAGGAACAGCCACGCTTGAAACAGACCAAATATGAAACACATAGGAAACATTTTCAGCCTTCCACTCACTGCAGACAAAATTTTTTAAAAATAGTTCCAATTCTCCGCCTACAATCTTTAATTGCACTGTGACTGTATTTTGCCAATATAAAATTTAGCTGTGTTTTCTCATGTTATTTGCAACAGACAATGCTTACTGCATCTTTGAGGAATTTAAATCCCACATCATAGCCTTGGAGAACGGATTATTTTAAAAGATGGATTTTAGATGCACAGTATCCGTGGAAATACCTCATGTCTATTAATAACCTTTGCAAATTCATGTACACAAAATATAAGTAAGTGACCTGGAAACCTCTCCTTAAGTAATTTATTCAAATATCTCCCCTGATATTGGTACAAAACCAACTGCTTATGTGAGACAGGGACATCTCCCACGACTTAAAAGCTTTAAAGAAGATGCTTTTAAAAGCTTGAGGTGGCATTGCTCCTTTAAATAAGCAGTACAAAAAAATCTGTCTGTAGGGATCTGTTCAGACCTGTGGTTCAGAGATGGCAGGTGGGAGGGGGCGAAGGGGAAGGAGGCTTTCAGGCAAAAACCTACTGATTGCAACTCATTTTGCTCCTGCAGGTTCAGGATTGAATTCACACTGTCAGGAAAACAGAGGTTGTAATTAAACTGCAAATAAGGGAATAATAAAAGCCTACTGGACATTGAATGAATAGTAAGACTCAGCTGGTAATGATTCTGAAATTAGCACACAGAGAGGTGTTCCCACAAAGCCATCTTATACCGGTGACATTTCAAATAAGCTTCTCTAATGTATATGATTTGAAATCAAGCAATGAATATATCATAAATTGTTAGGCATTATTAATGGCCCTTATTTAATTCAGATACATTCACCCTAAACACCACATTACTAGGGCAATGCATAATTAAGCATTAGTTTTCATTCTGTCAGAACATAAGCAGCAATAAATTGCTTGTATGCAAAGCAGACAATGAGATATTTAAGCAGCATATAATAAAGGCAATTTACAGCATGTATTGCATGTTTAGCTGGAAGAGCCAGAACAATGATTCTGTTCTCCAGCAGATACAATCTGATGCCTATGAGTATGATGCTGCAGTGAGAAACCTGCAGAATGCACTACAGCTGGTATTATTGATAAAAAGAAATATTGGAAGAAGCCAGGTAGACCCCTATGCAAAGCTTTTATTTTATATGTGGTTTCCTGTATTCAATATCTCAGCTTTCACATGCAGCACAGATACTGCTTTCTTTTAATTTAATTTATCAGCCAACCAGACTCAAGCTGAATCTATGGAGGGTTTAGGTGTTTTCACACCCAACAGCTTGATAAAATACCTTAATCACAGCTCTGGCCCTTGGCAGTTTCAAATATAGGAAAACCCCTCTCCTTCGGATGAGGCGTGTGGCTGAAGTTGTGGAAGTGCTCCTTTCTTTTCATCTCTGTCCACCCCCCAACTCTTTTTGAATTGAAAGCCAACTCACAGCAGTCCGATCTGCTGAGACAAACAAGCTACAATTGGTTTCTGAGCCTGAGAGAAAGTCAAGAGCATTTTTCTCTAATTTATGTATTTTTAAACACAGATTTTGGAAGAAGTAGGAGTGGAAGAGAGTTTAGAAGAAAGAAATTACTGAGGTCTAAAAATAGAACTGAACTTTTAACACCAGCAAGAGTTCTGGTATTTTTATGTTCATCATTTGTTTTTCGCATCTCAGTTTCTTCTTTGGCAAGGAAGCTCACAAAGAGCTCTCTCTGAAGATAAGAAACATTAGGCAGCATTTTTTCTTAGGCTACAGAGCTGCCATTTTGATGCATCAATCCAGGCACATTGCTTCAAAGGCGCAGTTAATTCATTTACTTATAGATCAAAGCTGACAAGAGCGAGCCCAGTGGACTTCCCTTTACCAAGCACAGCTACAGACATGATGAGTAAGACTGCGTTGGAGGAAACCTGTTGAGGGCCTAAGATATATTTAGGAGATGTACCCTTCTTTCTTCTGGCACGTCCCTGATAACTGAACAGTCTACAGGTCTTAGGAAACAGAGCATTTTCTTGTTTACTGGAGCGCACTCATCCAGAATATGAAGTTTTGCAATGTAACTCATTCTATTATCCGGCAAAAAGCCACTTCTAATGCTGCTCCTGTGTTGCAAGGAGCTTGGCTTGGGGCACCGCGGCCTGTGGTGCGGGGCAGGGCCCGCTGGCTCCCAGCAGCCCTGCTGCCAGGCGGGAGCACGCTGCAGCATCGCTACCGGGACGGGAACCGCCTCCTGCTGAAGCATAAACTGAAAGTGAAGTGATTATTTTACAGCACTTTGAAATCTACCTTGCAGGGTCTGGAAAGGGTGGAGGAGGTCAGCAGCTAATCAATTTTGTGGAAGACATTTGCCTGTTACGGGGCAAAACCATGATTTGATAAATGTCATTTGACAGTTTAAATTACACTCAAAGCCATTCTTGCAAGAGAAATAAAAGGTTAAGCTAAGTTCTGCTGTAGAGAAATAAATCAGTTCGGCAAATACTTCTTAATTTGTTTTAAATGAGGTTTTCATCATTTCAATCACACAAATTCATACTTTTTTTTTTTCCCCTAAAAGCACAAGGTAAAAAATATCTACTCAGACGTTCTTTATTAACTACACAATGTGGTAGGAGTTTAAATGCCACAGGAGACTTCTCCAGTATAAGCAATTTCTGGTTACTTATTCAGAAACAAATCCTGAAATTAAACCAATTATATGACTAAGAAAAAAACAAAGGGTAAAGTATTTCATTTTCTCTGAATCTTTAGGATCATTTTTATCTAAGGTATATGGAAGGAAAAAAATCAAACCAATATAAAAGCCCACCCAGCTGCCAGAGAAATATGTGTCAAAGTTTTACAAGTCTCAAAACATCTATCAGTGATTACTATAAAACGGCTACTAGTAATTACTACTATACTAGTTACTACACTATTACTAGTAATTACTACTATAGTAACTACTATAGCCTCATGTTTTCACAGATTGTTGGCTTTCAATGAAATTGAATCATCTAGTGCTGAAAAAGCAGGCTCAATTGAGCCAAATACTTTTCAAATTGCCTTAATGCATACTTTTCCCTAAGTACTAAAACACAGAATATTTGAATTTCTTGGCAAAAACATTAAATACACTTTATGGATTTAGAAATTCTGAGAAATGAATGCATCAATCAAAGATTATCTTTTTTTATATATTAAAAAACCAAAACATTCACAGTAAAATCCAGATGTTTTTATGAAACTTTTTAGTCACCGTTCTCAATGGTACGATGCTGTCTTTGGACAGGGATGTATGTAGTTCATGCATCCACTGGAAAACAGGATATCACGACATGCCTGAGAAAGCCCCAAATGGGATATCGTGACATCACCAAATAAAGCCCCAAAGCAGAGGAAAAAATAGTTTTGAAAAGCATTCATTTATTTGTGTTTATCTTTAAATTTGGAATACCAAGGTTCGAAATTCAAACAGAGGATTTCATAGCTTGGTTATCACTCATGTTCAGAGAGAGTTTAAAGAACATACAACAAAAGCACCAAAATCACACTCCCTTTACAAACATTTGATGCAAGATTTTGTAAGGCTTTCAAGTCTCTTGGCCATTTCCACAGTGTACAGAATCCAGAACATCTGCTGTATACTGTTGGACAAGTGTAAAACCACGTTTCTACAGATCTGGTTAAACATCCTGTGCATCTGCTTACACCTTTCAATGAGCGCAAAAATTAACACCTTATAATGTGCCAAATAATCAAAGGACTAAAATGAATTAAGCAGCTCAGATATAATGACTGTCATGATAATTGCCCATATTCCCAAAAATCTAGGCAAAATGCAGTTGTACACAAAGCTACTAGTGTGCATCGATGAAATGGAAGACAGAGGAACAGGAATGTGAGCTAGCGTGGATATATTTGTCATGCAGAATGGTTTGAGTAGCAAATGACATACAAAAGTAAAATGCAGTCTTGGTCCAAAGGGAAACCATAAAACAATGAAAATCCTCCAGATCTGGATGAGTTGTGATGCACACAACACAGATGAGCTCATCCTTGTTAGCTAATGCCATGGTTAAAAAGAAAACAAGACAAGGCGCACAGCTCAGACAACCATTTGAAAGCTAGCAGCCAGCGGGCTTGCCAAAAGAATAGTAAAAGAATATTTTATTTTTTGACCAGAAATATCTCAAGTAATCTTTTTCAAACTTCAGCTTGTGCGCCGGGAACCTGATGCACTTTTAATACAATCTTTGATAGCAACATGCATCTTCAGTTATTGTTTGAAATACTGACTTAAAATAGACATACTTGTCAGAAGGACTGAGAGCAATCTGGTCTATATTTTTCTAATTAAAGAACAAAATTCATTTGGCAAGGGATAAAATTTAGTTCAATTGGCTGTGTTCTCAAAGCTTCACAGGAGAATATCTAAAAATAGGAGGATGCTAGGAGACAGCAAGCATTTATTTACGACACAGGAAAACATTTAATAAAAATAGGTTGAATTCTCTACATGAAGTAATACAGAAGTCAAATAAATGTTGTGCTGATTTTCTAAATAGCCTGTTGTGAATTCTGGAAGAAGAGTTCAACAAGTGGGAACAAAAGGAAATAAAATTGCACTCATATTCCATGAATCATGCTGCTCAGACTTGAAAAACAAATCAACAAACAAAAAAACCCAACAGGCTTAAAGGAGTCTATTAAATAATGATCATGTCTCATAACAGCTTTTAAGACCAAATTTGTCAAGTGTAACTTTACTGAACAGGAAAAATGAATTCATGCAATTAAACATAATATTCTGTTAAACAGTTGATCAAGTAATTAGATGCTGTAGTCCTATGTGAATGCTATAACAGCAAATGAAATTCAAGAGAAAAAAACTCTTTTCAACAAAGAAAGGCAAAGTATAATGGGAAAAGAAATCTAAGGAAGCATTTCACATACAACACATGCAACTCAGCTGCTTAGTCAAGAGGAAGGCTTCAAGAGCATCCTGCCTCAAAATGACAGACTGGGCTGGCTGCAGAACAAGGACCATAAAGCAACAGTTTGATGCAGTAGATGGACACCATTATTGCCCAGAAGCAGTAACAAACACAGAAAAAACAAAAATTTTGGTTATTTTTAGAACAGCATAATGCAGCTGATGTACTGCACATTATTATTATTATTATTATCATTATTATTATTATTATTATAATTTTTAAAGGATGAGGATGACTGGCTTGTGAATAGTCTTTTTGGTCACACATCCCACTCTCACAAATACGTTGTTATTAAGGAAATTGTTGACTTGTGAAAAGATGACATTAAAACACCATTCCTTTTGTTCATTTCAGACTATTCATCAGGTGAAGGCTGAAGCAAATTTTCAGAAAACCAGAAGCAGTATCATTTGCACTACATAAATATAATTTATGACATGAAATGAGTGACCCCAGAGGCAACTGAGGCAAATGAGGGTCACACTACAGGTATTTAATCGTTCTGCAAAGCAGTACCATGGCTGTTCCTGGCAACATGGACCTTGCAGAGTCATCAGGCTCCATGCCATACAGAACATGTTAGCCTACAGCTACAACTTTTTCTTAGCAATTGACCTATATCCTCCAGGCAAAATAACAATTTTCTGTGCAGCACCATACAAAATACTGTACTAGAAGTCCAATGGATGAGAAGCACTGCATTCCCTCAGCTTAGAGAAATTTCTTAGTTTACCTCCCTGAGGCATCTTGGTTGCACTGTACTCTTGCATTTACAAGTACTGTAATGCCTTGCCAGCAGCTGAGGTCAGGCTAACAGGGAGATAAATTAAAAATACACAGTCACTCATATATATACACTGCAGCTTCTTGCTACTGAAGCCATGATTTTATGTGCTGGTTGTTCAGGATTTGGGAAGGAACAGTCTGCTGTTGTGTTTATTTGAACATAATGAACTGGGTTTTGCTTCTGCTCTGGATACAATTTTTCCACACTGAATTCCAGCTTAATATGGCAATAATGTTATATACATAGGTCGCTCTGAAAGGAATGCCTCCTCTTTATTTCCATGGAAACTACAACAGATACAAAGACCACCATAACACTATTTGGTAGAGAAAACTCTCAGCTACAAAACACTACTTTTCAACATAGCCACCACCATTAGCTGTGCATTTTCACCAGTGATGAACAAGAGCCTGCATACCATGCACGTAAAAATCTGCGCCAGCGGAGGTGCCCCACTGTCTCTGTCAGCACTGCCGAAACACACCACCCACTGCCTCACTGTGCTCACACCCACTGTTTGGTCTCCATAAACACTCAATGGGCGCCATTTCCTCTGAATGGAGGAATTCATTTTCACACCTTTGCTTCATATGCACTTCCACATCAGACGCCATTGTGTCAGACTGACCCTCTGCTGCCATCTGTTGTATGGCAACAAAATGGAATGGAATATTGGTGGGAAGGTTCAACCTCTATTGCCATACCATCAACATCCACCTCTGATGTCATGGGCCATCATAATAAAGTAGGAGGCATTACTTTTGTAGCAGTCCTTGCACAAAATTTCACGGGACTATTGTCATTGCTTTTTGGAAACTAACCACCCGGATATAACCACTGCAGTGTTCATTTTGCAGCAAGCCAAGTATGCAGACGATGGTACAGTGTTTGATAACTCAGGAGCCTGCCCAGCTGCAGGGCGAAGGACCTTCAGAATGGTACAGAGGAGTTGAGCAGCCATGGGGAGAGCATGGAGGTGCAGCTTGAGACTCACAATCACAAAGCCCGTCACACTCCAGTTCTGATTAAGTTGGAAGTTGAAATGCTCAAACAACTCAATACAAACATCTTTCTACTCGTCGATACAAAATAAGGTATGATTTGTTAAAAGCCATATAATTGCAAGACCTTTTTCCTCAGTTTACTGGTCAGATTTTTGCTACCAAAGGATTTCACGAGCTTACGGGGACAACAGGACACGTTCAATAGGCAGGAGGACACAAATCCTCATTCTATTTATATTTGTCATAGTCCATAAATAAAAGGCAACTCCAGTTGATTTAGTGTTGTCAATCTGAGCACGCACTGGTCTTGTGGTGCTTCTTTGAAGGCCGATCAGTCAGAAATAACTAAACTTTGTCATTCAGCAAGCACAGCACAGCAACAACAAAACATTAGTTTTACTGTAAAGGTCAAGACAAAAATACAGGACATTTTATGCATAGTACTTCATATGCAAAAGTCCCAAAGGTATCCTCGTTTGGCCACACACAAGGCCCAGCTCTGGCCCACGAGCAAGCAGAAGGCCCAGCTCTGGCCCACGGGCACACTCAAGACACAGCTCTGGTCCACAGGCGAGCACAAGGCCCAGCTCTGGCCCATGGAGCACAGCTCTGCTGACAACAACAGCAGCTCATTATTTTCACACATTTCCTCTCCTGAACTTCAGGATCATGTTTCCAAGACTCAGATGGCAGAACTAGCCTACAAAAGCCCTCTCTCATCACTGATGTTCGTCTCAGGTTATGTATTACTGATGAACAGTTTGAAAAAGGAAATGTGGCTTTTTGATTATTTCCATACTTGAAAATCTAAATTAAAAACATGTAAAATATTTAATTTATCCCTTAAGCAAAAATTTCACATACAGATACACGCATTTTGCACACACAAATACATAGTTTTTTTTTTTAAAAAGCCCTGAGCTACCAACACACATTTTCAATCACTAGCGCTAATCCTAACATACAGAATCCTCCCACACAACTGAAAAAAGCAACACAATCATTCAAGAGATCTGAACAACTTCACAAAAAGTGGGCACAGCACTGCACTTCTGGAGGCAGTATCAAGCCAAGGACTGTGCTTGGCCGTGGAGGCCCCAGCGCACCGCTGGCAGGACCGGGACGGGGAGCGTGGCTCCCAGCTGCTCTGCATCCCCACGCCAGCGGCACTGCTCAGGAATGTGCACTCCTGTGCCCTCCGCATTCCTCGCTGCACACACACTCATTTTTCCATTTTCGGTCTTAGATAAAAAGTATTTTATGAAAAACTGCGTTAAAAAGGAAACAATACCCTTAGATTTGATTTGAATAGAAACCAAAATAACACTTTTTTTTTTTTTTTCCAGAGAAATTCAAAGAAAAAGATACTGCCATCATACATTTTATCTCAGGGAGACTTAGACCAAAAGCTGCCATCGCTAAAGATAGCCATTAATTTGTCCCATTCCCAGTGCGAGAAAAATGGCTGATGGGTAAGGTGGTGGCTCTCCAAGCCGCAGGAATCTGAGGGAAGTATGCACATAACTACAGAAGGAACGTGCTTGTTGTTCCACCATCAGGAAAGATATGAAAACTAGGATGGTTTGGGAGTATTTATTTCAAGTTTGTAAGCTCAGGCTTTTCTTTGCTTTAAATCTTTTCCCAATTATTTATGTCAGCATTTATGATCTTACACAACTTTTGACTGAAAATGCACAGTTAAGATCAGAATGGTTTTCAGGGAAGCTAGAAGAGATGCCTCTGCCTATGTGCAAGAAAGAATTTGAAAGGGAAGTAGGTTCAGCGAGCCACAGAAAAACACGGGAAGGCCCATGCTTCAAACAAGTCAGCACTACCAAGAGCACCCCCTGAAGCAGTATTTCCAGCCTTCCCAAGTTTCTCCTGCTTTTGCACCATCACTTTTCCTCTTCTGACATACATGGACAGCAAAAATTTTTGCACATTTGGGTCATTTGCCAATTTCACCTACTCTTGGGTCACATGAGAGTAAAGACAGGACAAAAATCTTTTTTTCTGCAATTTGTTGGCTTAAAATGTTCTGACTATGAGCTAAAAAACCTCAAGCTGTAAGTGCTGTGCGCAGTCTTAGATTTAGTTATTATACGGTGAATAGATTCCTCAGGAAAGGTACTTTTGAAATTTAAATTAAGTTTTAGCTTTAATATCTTGTAAATGTATTGTAAAATGAGAAATAACATTAACCCACACTAATTACTGGACTCACTGCACACAAAACAACATCGACATTTGCTTTTGCTGCCTGCATTTCGGTACTTAAATCAGAGTTTGTTGAAATGCAGTCAGCTTTGGGTAACTAACTTCTTTTTCAGGTGCAGGCAGAATATTTTCTTCACTCCTATTCATTCAACTAACAGAGCTGAATGGAAAGGTCATTCAGAGTTGAGAAAGAAACTGGGAGTCAAAAAGGCAAGAAGACTTCTTTTCCTTTTCTGGTGCACTAATAAAAAATGTTATGAAAGATGAGATCTAGTTTTGACATACTAAGGCATATTTGTGAGATTATAGTCTTCAGATAATACATCTTTTGCTTAAAAAAATACTATGTCAAGTATACAACTTGTTTTGATTAACTTATTTTCCTCTTTGTGTATCCAAGATATTTAAGATCATTTTATTTAACTTAGGAAAACGAAAGCCTGTTTAGTGCACTGCTTCTCAGTTTATCAGAGCTCAACAAGAGTGATTTAAAAGAGGATCCTTCTGTTAAAAAAATCTACTACCCCACTGTCAAGACTGTTCAGAGGAGGTAGGGATAAGTTGTCCTTTCTACTCAGAAAAACAATCACTTCATTAATTACAAATGTAAAACAGAATTAAAGCCAGTTACATTAACAAAAATCAGTTTATTGACTACCAATTTAAATATAATTTAAATAATATTTTTATTTCAATCATAACATCCAAATTTATAGGTTTTAAATGCATAAGTAGAATTTGGAAAAGGATGTAAGACAGATTGATATTGTGCTTTCAGAGATTACGAAAAATTGAGATTCAAGTTCACTCAATTAGTAGAAAACAAAGTCAATCAGACAAACAAACAAACAAACAAACAAATACGGAAAAGAAAAAGCCCACAGCAACCCAACATCCACCAAACACACGCATGCAAGTATTTCAGCTTAGGAATGCTTTTTTTTTCTTTAATTTCTGACCTGAATACCTGCCTTAAAATTCACTAGAGACTTCTGCTGCATTTCTGAAGGTTCAGTTAAAGAGAACTTTCTTTGACACATTTTTGTCTTATGCTAGCTTTTGGATGTCTTGAAAGATTAGATTTCTTTAACTCCCAGGTAAACAGAATTTTATTTATTCAGAGCAAGAATACATGTAACTCCTAAGCAGTACTAAACAAACCTGAAATAATCCCGAATGGCTACGAACTGCCATGACTAAGCCTCAGCAAGACTGAAAAAGTATACATCCTAAAAAAGAAGAGCAATTAGATTTCTTTTTATGTCTTAGAATACTGCCATTCTCTAATTCAAATTTGTACCACAAGCTTTTCAATATTTACATATTCTTATCAGGTTTTCTTCTTACTGCCTCAACAGAAAAGAACGCTCATACCAAGTTTTGCATTGGTTAACACAGAATGGTTTGGCTTGGAAGGGACCTTAAAGATCATCAAGTTCCAAGCCCCTGCCATGGGCAGGGCTGCCACCCACCAGATGAGGCTGCCCAGGGTCCATCCAACCTGGCCTTGAATGACTCCAGGAATGGGGCACCCACAACTTCTCTGGGCGACTTGTTAAATCAAATGCAAGAGGTGTTCTGTCTTGGATCCACAGATAAAAGAAAACAAAACAAAACAAAAGCACCCAAAACTCTTAATATATTTTATAAACAACCAAACCACTTAATACTAAGTTTGTAGCATTTCAAAGTTTGAAGCAATTAAAAATTTTTGAAGTGAGCTCTGCCCATGCTTACACTTGCAGTTAGGCGTGACCTTCAGATCATCAGTAAGCTCTTTATCAGCCAGCTTTTTATGCTGCAAACTCCCAAACTTAAATTCAAGTCGCAGTGAAACTAAAGTGTCTCCCTCCCACTTCTACTGCGTAGTAGTAGATAGCACCGGAAGGCAAGGCAGATCAACTAAAGCCAATTTTCAGGAGAGCTGTACTTGGCACAACACGAGGAATATGCTGTTTTTCTAGGGTCATAATCCAGAAAAAAAGAGGTAAAAAGAAATGCTTTACAGCACAGTGTGTAAATTCAATGGGATAAAGATGACTCATCTGCCCCTGTCTGATTCAAGTGACCTTAAATACCAACACAGATGCCATTAAAGAAAAAAATAAATACACGTTCCAAAATCACATACCATCTATCTGCCAATGCTAAAAATGGCCTTGTATTAATCTCTGATAAAGTACTGAATGACGGATAAACAAACATTGCTGTACTCTGATCACTGTAATGTTCAGAGTGAACACGCCTACCCACACCCAGGACTGAAAGACCTAGAAGCAAGAACTAATATTTTCTTCTGTGTTTGTATATCATCGAGAAGAGGAAATGTCTTCCTTTGCTTTCAAGACAAGGACTCCTGAGCATCCTCTGCCATGGAAATAGGCAGTCATGGCATAAGCTACAGATGTACCAACTTGTAGACACACAAAGAACTGAGAATCTAATTTATCCCTCTCTGCAGAAGCAAAGAATTTTGTTTCTCAGTAACTTGTTATTGAAGTAAACCACGTTCAGAAGAACTGAATGTGAGTAGCTCAGATGAATCCCACAAGGAAAGTAAACAATGTTCCCCAACAGTGTGGTAGAAATAAGGACAAGTATCACTCAAGAAAGACATTTGAGATATTTCCTTTAAGGTCTTGGTACATGTAAATATTCTCTGTACAGAATGCTGTATTCTCATATTTCATTTTGTTTCACTATCTGGAAATTATTAGTTCTATCTAGGTTATAAAGAAGTTAGAGCCAGCTTTACACTTGTAAATATCACCACTAAACCACCATGTAGGACTAATATACACCAGCATCAATGTGCACTTCTGCTTGTACAGTTTATTTTGTCTCTCGTAAGCCAGAGACACTGGCACAAGCCATTTTGGAAGGAGCATGGTTTTGAAAGCACAAAGACAAGATGCAGAAGCTCCTGCCTGTCAAATCTGCTTTGGCAGAAATCAGTTTCCTTTAGAAGCACAGCTTCACACCTGTGACGGCAGCATTCAGCCTTCCACTTCAAAATATTTCTGGTTCAATTTCCATAAGTGCCCAACGGAAACAGCTCCCATTGACTTCTGTTCAGTTTGGGAAAGTCTATACTCCAAGAACTTGTTTCTGAATGGGGCTTGAACGTGAAGGTAAACCTCACCAGGTCCATCACCAGAGATTTACTTGGGTCCAAGTTTTCAAACAGAAGTAGCATTAACTGCAATTGAGATTTCTTTCCCATGAAAACTGTCAGTTACAATAAAAACAAAAACCCACAACTGATGAATTAGCCAAATATGTAAATAAGTTACCATTAAGTGGTGGATTTATTGTTGACAAGTGGCACCCTGTAATAAATAACCTTGTTATCATATAAAAAATACAGGTCAAAGAATTACAGCCCAAGAAAAGTGTGACAAAGCCGGTGAAAGAAAACAGGAAAGACTTTAACTTTAGAAAGCATGAATGTTGATACTTAACGAGTCTTCTGATAGAACAAATGCAGATTGCAGCACGATAATTACATTAAAAATACTGTTGCCTGTTTTTCCTTTCAGAAGTTTTTCCTTTCCTTCCTTCTCAGGGATCAGCACTGGGACCAGTGCTGTTTAACATCTTTGTCGGTGACATGGACAGTGGGATTGAGTGCACCCTCAGCAAGTTTGCAGATGATGCCAAGCTGTGTGGTGCAGTCGACACGCCAGAGGGAAGGGATG
>WBMW01004897.1:168685-205714 GCA_013396635.1 Penelope pileata
AAAAAAAAAAAAAAGAGCAACAAAAACACAAAGTTAGTGGGATATTTGACCTTGGTTTTGTGACATGAATGCATCAGATTGGTTCTCAAGGTGTTAGTCAGAGATTTTTGATGAAATTTTACTCTTTCTCTATTTCATCCTTGAAAATAGCTATTCACAAATGTACATGCTGCCAAAAAGTGATGACGTGTAAGGCATGATTGTGAAGCGAGCGATATTTTTCTCTTGTAAGATAGGTCGTATAAAATCTAGTACAGAGACATGATCAAATTTTTCTTTGAGTTGAATGTCTGATTGTAACTTCACACATTCCATAAAATTTGCAACTGAAAATGGAGTTGTAAATATACCAAAAAATTGATGACTTTTTCGGCAATCTTGAAGCCTATTCTCAATTTCCCTTATTGAAACAGAAAGCAAGGGTGTGTATTTTTTGCTGTTCACAGCACTGTGTTTAGCCAGTGTATCAAAATGCATACAATTAATTGGCATAACTTAACACCACACTGCACCCTCCACGCGTCCTGGTTTCAGCTCAGACAGCGCGCATTGCACACTGATGTTTGGCTGTTGCTGAGTGATGGGTGCACACCTGGGGCCAGGTTGGGCTGCCCAGTGGAGAAGAGCCACCACCGGCTGGTGCAGTGGCAAGGCCTAGGCTGTGTTAAGAGCTGTGCCAGGCTGCATGCGGCCTGCGGATCACAGGTTGGACGTGTCTGGACTAGACGATCTCCAGAGATCCCTTCCAACCCCTCTAATTCTGTGATTCTTCACAAAAGCTTTCTGGCATTCTATATCAGGGACTAATCCTGATGGTGTCTTTTTCAAATGTGTGTCAGCATCTCTTCTGAAATCATCTCCTGGTTTTCTGCTGAACTACCAATAATCAAGAAAAGCTGAACAGATTTAAAAAGCGTCACAACAGTTTTTTTGTGAGCAGCCTTCCTTCCCTCTCTTTTAAATGCCACACCAAGACATTGGATTTAAGATAAAAGAGAAGCCAGAGGCTTTAAAGCAGAAAGAAAAGAACAAAATAATTTCTTTTATCTATCAGAAAACATGACTGGTTTTTTTTGCACTGTAGAATTGATGACGATTTCAACATCCAGTTTCAAGATAAACCAGTACCATACAAGATGTACAGTGCAGGACATGTTATAACAACAGGACTTTCCAAGTGAAGGTGCTTTTGGATGGAATCTATCTTGAAGTACTGAGGCATAAAACAGTAATGAAGACAGCTGTAGTGTTTCTGAATGTGAAATAACTACACCCACCAGTGTCTCCATCAAAATGTAGCAGACTGTTATGTCCTTTGAACATAATAGGAAGAAAAGTATTTTAAACATCAGCTATGCTACCACAACAATACATTTTCATAAGCACATCTCAAAAGTTGATCCTCAAGTGATCTGCAAAGTTTTTACTCTGTCTTTTATCGAGTGTTTTGTTACGGAAATGTGAAAAACAAAATGTACTCATAACAACTTGAAATCTTTTAAAAAACAAGCTCTTGTAACAAAAGAGAATGCGATATGAATGATTTTGGAGCAGGCAGAAACATAGAAGTTGGCTGATCTGTTTGGCATGCAGCCAGCATCCCATACCCATAGAGAAAAAGGCTAAATGAAATACGAAGGCGGACTACAAGAAGTGAAGGACACAGAAAGGTTTGCCTCGTCTCCTGATAGCATGCAGGATGCACAGTCACTATGCTGTAAGCAGAGCTTGACTGTCCTCTCACTTGAAAGGCTCTGAATCAAAAATATCGGCACTGATGTCTGTGGAGCTCCTTTATAAAGCCACTGAAATGAAAAGGTGAGTCAGACTGGCAATGTTTGTCTCCCCTGTATCCAACAGAACAGGGCCTGAGCTGCAGTATTCAAACTACTGTAACTTAATGGAAATTCCCACTGACTTTGACAGGTTAAATGAAAGAAAAGCCAAGAACTGTAGACAGAAACCAAATGAAGGAGAGAGAAACTCAGGAAGGAAGCTAGCCAAAAAACAGTTCAGGCAAAAAACCAAGGTATCAGCGTGACACTTGATCTAAAACATCTATTTTTGGAGTTACAAGTTGTTCCGGGCACAACATCTGCCCAAGTATCTTTGCAGTTGTGCATGTTTCTAAATAAATTTACAGAAAAAGCTTACCTGGCCTTTTACACACAGCAATTTGGAAAGGAAACAAAAGGAGACTGACCAACAATACGGGCAAAATGACAATTCTGGATTGTAAATAAAGCAGTGCAACAGAAAAGAGTGTTATTCTTGTTCCAATCTTTTCTGACCTAAATCTTGTTATTGCAAGGAACAGCTAAGTCAGCTGCTTTCTGAATTAAATTTAACTGCTTTTCTATAAGCTGAACAACAAAAATCCTAGAGCCTGAGCATGAAGAAATGGCAAAGGGCCGTAGCTGTGGCCTTTTCTATTTTCCTGAAAACCACTTTACCTGTAAGTGGTATTTTACACTCAGTACTGCTGCAATATTTGGGCCCTGTGCTGGCTGTGGTGGGGTGTTCCAGTCAGCCTGAGCCAACCCCCTACATCCCCACCTTTGCCTTCCCCCTTGCCCTTCCCTCACCCTCGCTCAGTGCTCAGCACACTGTTGCTCTTTTGAGCCACATGGAAAACCACTGCAGCCTGCAGCTCTCCTTGCAGTGAGTTAGCACTGAAACAGCTCAGCCCCAGGCCAGAGCCGTGCCAGAGCTGGCAGTAGGCAGCAGGAGGGGGATGCAGGGCATGACAGCAAGCAGTGAGTTAGGGAGAGTATCACAGTGCTGCACAGGATTTCATCCTGAGCAGCCCATGCCATAGCTGTGTGGTAATCCTTCTTCCCACAGCAAGAATTTTCATTTATTTATTTCTGATGTCATCAGCTGATGGCACAAAGCCATCAGCTGGATCTAAACAAGCAGTGTCTTGCCTCAAATTTAAGAGGACTTTCTCAGGAGACCAATGGGACAGAACTGGGATGGTCTGATTTGTAGGACAATGGTTATAAATAAAAGAAATGACACAGCATATTCCGCATCATTTTGGAAACTCCAGAAGTTTGCTCTGAGCTGCTGCTAGGTTTCAAACACTGAATGCATAAAGCTAATTCTTCTCATACAAGCCTGACAGTCTCAGTTGGAAAAGAACAGCAGCAATAGGTTCTAACATCTGATTTATTCTGGGATATCTCTGGCTAACTAGGAAACAGAATGCTTTCCCCCTAAATAAATATATAAATTAAAAACAAAACAAAGATATGTGTTTGCACCAAATTATGCTTAAAGAGAGGTATTTAGTGCTCTACATGAGATCCATTCGACTTTTTGTTTGACTTCTTTGTATAAGTTCTGTTTATTTGAAAAGTTGTAAAATAAAGATCTTCCAGAACCTCCTCGTTTGCTGGTTGACACTAAGCTTGTGTAGCGACTGCTACTATGCTACCTGCAAGGCAACCATAACAAAGGATTAGTACCAGGAAAACCACATTTTGTTAAACAGCTATGTGTCAGCTGTGTGTTTTAAGGCATCAAAACATCAACACAAAACATCAAGTGTGGCACTCTTTAGGAGTAAGCCACCTCTATTTCCTTGGAAAGTACAGTGAAGTCAGAGTCTCATGAAAAACACTGATTTGTTCAATTAGAGCACCGATCTTCTGAAAACTAATAAACGCATTTAAAAGTAACACCCTCCAAAACCTGGAAATACAGAAAGCGTTAAAAAAAAAAACCCAACAGCTGGTTCAGGTGCCATACATCAACCAAAGCATGAGAATGCATGGCAAGTTTTTCAGGTTTCCTCTGGTACTCGAGCAACAAGTCACTCAGCTGAGAACAGACGCAGCAATTTTGGCATTATCAGACCCAACGCTGCACTTGTGTCTAGACAGATCCAAGAGGAGCTCGCCCAGGCACGTGAGCAGGGAAACGCTGCCCGCTCAGAGCCCTGCGCAGTGGACTTATGACATCTTCATTTTACTCTCAATTCAATCTCATTCTGTCTTTTGATAGGAGTTTCCCACATACAAACACTATCAATTTTTTTGGAGATCTGTGGAAAAACTAGCCTGGATTCAAGTCCAACATTTTTGCGGAATTGCTGGGGAAGATAACAATCTGCTTTGCCATTGTGCAAGACTATGGAGCATGTCAGTACACACTGTGCCAAACTCTGACTTTCAGCATCCCTACTGTGAGTTTAGAGAACTACAGGTGCTGCAGCAAAACATCTGCAATGACTGAATTAAAGGCTTAAGGACTTTCTCTTAAAAAGGAACAAATGCCAAAAAGAACAAATGTTAATTATTCTGAAGGTTTCAAAGTAACAAAGATAAACCTAAAAATATGAACAGCAAAATCTCACCAGATTCTTCCTGTATCCTTGCCTGCAGATGGAGAGAAGAGTAGAAATAGGGGAGGAATGGGGATGCTGACTGCATTTCACTCACTACACTCTTACAAACCAGTGCCTGATAAACAGGAAACAGAAAATCTAGAAAACCTGCATTTTACAGATTTTAATACATTCACAATGAAGGACAGTTTATGAAACTCTGAGAGGCAACCCAGAACCATCGCAGACTTTTTTTGTCCCATCCTATCAAGTACCTGCTAAATAAATTAAGGTAGCTTATGAAACTCCTCCATACCATCTCTGTCCGATAAGGAAAACCAGGCACAGCAAAAAGATTGTGTTAATGAAACGAAAGGGGCAATGAGGCCACAGAAGTATATAAGTAATGGAGGGAAGGGGGAAAAAAAAGGGAAGTGTGGTCAATGAAATTCTCTATCCCTCATTGCATCTTATGTTTTATTGCTTAGCAGGTGAGTAAAGAGGAAATGAAGAAAGAAGAGGTATTTACAGAAGGAAAGAGACTCATCAGTTAGGTTTCTTCTGGTACTAATTATTATGTTAGCATAGCAGTAAAGTTGAGTCAAACAGCCTAATGGACTGAACATTTTTTCTGACATAACACAGGAAGAAAAAATTCTAAACTCCTCACTGATAAAGCTTTATAAGAAAGGAAAAAAGTGGCACAGATAACATTATTGTGATATACCATTTGGTTCATTAGCACTTTTAACCCCTAAGGAAGCAGTAAAAATGTGAATGGCTTGTTGTTTCAAGCACAGAGGGATTATGCAGTGAGCTTTTCTGAGGTGTTTGTGGCAAAGTGAGCTCAATCTCCAAGGTAGAGGTGCTTAAAAAAGCATGAGAAAACCTCACCACACATGTACTTCAAAGTTAAAAGATAGCCACAATGAGGTATCACAGCAATTATTAGCATTCCTTTTTTTAAAATCAGAATAGATACTCAGGAGAGTCTGTTACTAACATGAGCAAGGACTGCACATTGCCTTTCTCACTGGGACATATCATGTGAGTAAAGACTTTGAGAAAGGAAGGTCTGCACAGCAAGTTTCTCACCTGTTCTTTTTTTTCAGCAAGGGGCAGGGGTAGATAGGGCAGGGGAAGCGATGTGATCACATCTTGCACAAGTGATAGCAGTATCAACTCCTACTGCAAGCATCCGTGCTATTTATGACAGAAGCAGATTCCCTTGAGGGACAAAATCCAGGCTCTAACCAGGCAGTAACTGGTGTTCTGCTCCATCTCCATTAGGTTCCAAGTTCTGTGAGCTATTTAACTTTAAAGTCTTTGGATTTAAGATTCCACAGAAACTTGCAAACAAATCATTATATTCGAAAAAACAATTAACTCATTCAATAAAGATTACACTACAGCTGGTTTACTATTGTTCCTTCTGTGGCTTCAATATTTAGGGTTTAAAGTGAGATTTCAATGGAAATGATTGTCGGTTTGAATTCTTTCATGAAAAGCTTCAATTGCCTCCCTACACAAGGGCGTTTTTTCATTGTAACTGATCTGTACTAGCCAATGCTGTCTCGGGCTGAACACGGTGTCATTAGCTGTCACACTCAGCCCTCCGTGGCTGCAGAAACACAGCCACGCTTGTCCAGTTCCTGCTCTTTTTCCATCATTACAGAAGCAACGTTGGGATCTGGGCTAATTTCCATGTTAAAATATTTAAGTGCTGCTCTGTAAACTAGATTCTCCTATTACAGAAGGCTATTTTTCAAAATATTCATCACTTGCAAAAAGCAATTAAAAAACAAGACACAAGAGATTTGTTACAGCTGTTATTTATGCTCTGGTTAAAACTCTTGCAATATTATTTTAATCCAAATTGTCCACTGTAAGAAAAATGGCTCAAGAATATACATTATAAGCAACCAGTGATGAAATTTAGATTAGAATGCTTAAAGGGCACAAATCCTCCAGTCTTCCTGCAGTCCAAAATGGCAATTTCCAGTGCAAAGCAATTGCAGTTGTAAACAGAAGCATAGCACAACCTAACTCCTTTCTACTTACAGGAGAAAAAGCCAACCCAAACTTTGAGTCAGATGCTGTCAGAAGAACTGTCCTGCCTGGACAAGAACTCTGCAGTACGACTCAGCTGTGAAAATAGAAGAGAACAGGATGCTAGTGTTATAGCGTACAGTTTCAATTCAGAAACACCTGGTCAATGAGCACTGCCAAAATGACTTACACCATTTTAGGTTTGAATGCACAGCTTAGGGGAAATTAAGATCTTTAACTACATCCCTGCTAAGCATTCTGCACCAATGGAGAGGTCCCTTCCTCTGCATCAGACGCGAGGGGCTGAACCCCGAGCATGGCGACTGGCCAGCAGCAGCCCAGCTTCCCCGTTAGATCGCACGCTGGTGCTGGGAAGCGCTTTGTGAGTGAGAGTTCTCTTCCAACATAGGTAGCAAGTCTTCAGCCTGTTGCAGGTAGTTTGATAAACCAGCTCTGTGGTCTTCCAGATTTTTTGTAACAATACTTTATCAATAAGAAGAAATGGAAAGTAAAGTTTTTCTAATCAGCTACCTTGGGGTTTTACAGAACAATGTTCAATTTTTTTGTTAGAGAATTTTGGCTTTTTTCCCCTTCCTTTCTCAGTCATAAAGATGGTGAACAGATAAGAATTATCTCTATGTCCATCAATATTTCTGTGTTACTGCAAAAACATAACACTTGGAGAAGATGAAAGAGTCTGCAAATGCTTTGCTGCAAATTGTTCCTTAGAGTTCAGAAAGCAGCTTGAGATACTTCCTATCCTGCTCCAGTAACATGAGTGTTTTTGGTTCCACATAAGTACTTTCGTAGATTTGACTTAATGTTCATTTTCCTCTTCCAGCAAGAAGAAAAGGTTATTCCCTAGAAAGGAACACACCTTTCCTTTCTGCCTGTCTTTACGTATATTCCAACGTCCTTACACTGGAAATGCAGGCCCACAGTCTGTGTTCGTTCGCTGACCCGTCAAGAACCTCCTCTCCTCTCACAAATGAGAGTTTACCTTTTTCTGGAGGCTGAAGTTCAGAGAAGATGCAAGAGCCTCAAAATGCTTTACTGCAAATTGTTCTCCAAAGATCTTTCAGAACTGACAAATTCAGGCAACAACCTAGATGCTCATAGCTTCAGCTTATCATCACAAATGCTGTTAGGACAAATCTTGAAAGTTCAGCGAGATTCACCAGGAGCATTAGGATAGCCCATCCCTGGATGAGGAAGGCAGAGAAGATGTGACATGAAAGATGAGGGTCATGAATACTTACAGAGTGTTATCAGCTGGAGCATCTTAACAAGTCCCAGAGGAAATGCCAGCCTCTCCTACAGGACACATACTTCCCTGCAATAAGTACTATCAGCACAACAAAGAACCCAAAAATGCAAGACAATTTCCTTTTCTGTGTAATAAAACCCACGGAGTTCTTACACACCCTCCCATAAACCTACCTTGCTGCTTGCACTAAGTTGATTTTAGAAGTGAAGATACTCCATACTGCTTTTCTCTTCACAAGGATGGCGGCCTCAACTTTTTTTTTTTTTTAAACAAACATCACTATGTCAGCTGCCAACAATAATAACATGGAAGCAAGTTACACGTTCACCATCTTCAAGAAAGCTTCTGTAGGAAAACTAGCATGATATAAAACATATAGGTATCTAAACAAGTTTATTTTATGCCTTCCCACTCCCAGATTTCACTCTCTCCCTCCCCCATACTCCTTAGTACCCAGCTGTGTCCACCACACAGCTTCACCACAGAGAATCACATAACCATCAGAGTTGGAAGGGACCTTTAAAGGTCATCTCGTCTAACTTCCTTGTCTTGGCATCCTGAAATTTATTTTATTTATTTTTTGATTGGTGATAAAGACTGAATTTTAGACAGATCTTGCATACCCTTTAGGAGTTCCTAATTGGTACTGCATGTTCCTTTGTATCAAAATCCCTTTGACTCCAGTTTCTTTAGCTGCTAGGTCAGGTTGTGTGCCCAGCATCTTTTTCCACATTTGTAATATGTTTGTTTTCCTCCACAGCCAACAGGAAATGGAACAGCATATGGGATATGCAGTAACTTCATCACAATTCCTCGGGATGCAGTCTTCTCACAACCAGTCCTCAGAGCCTTCCTTTTGGCCTTTTGGTCCTGACATAAACAACACATTCCTCAGCTTTTACAGCTAGGAATGGTGCCCTTGGTTATCAACACAGCCGAGTTTTTAACCCTTTATTCTGCTGCTTTCTATGGTCCTTACCATTCACATTTCTATTCACATTGCATTTGCATCAGTCGCAGCATTTCTGTTACAAATCTCTACAACTGCACAGCTTTTTCAAGTGATTTCAGAGTTCACACCTAGATGAGCTTAAAGGCTTAAGACTCTAAGATGTCTTCAAGCTTTTCTCTAGTCTAGTTTTGCTACAGAAAGGAGATAGAGAACACAAAACACCTTGGTTTTCATCCTCTTGCCTCTAAATCCCCTGTAGTACAAATACACTACTTCAATCTGAGAAACTTATCGGGGATGTCCCAATGAACAAACTGAAGCCTTGAAGCTTAATAATTGGTAATGAATGAGCAACATACCAATAGAAGAGCCTGTTGAGACAGAAGGAGAATTTTGTCGGGCAAAACAAACTTAAAATGGCCACAGGTGTAACATATAGAGATGCATCACCTATGTCAAAAATCCCTTGGTTTATATATTGCATATTCATCCTATTTGATGTCTGAGCATTAACTATTATTTCCATTTGCCAGCAGCTAAATATACTCTCCACTATATCATTTTGTTCTGTATAATAGGGTGCATGCTTGCATACACACAAGCTTGCAAAGCACAGGGAAATTAAAGACTTTCTTAGCTTTTTGGAATATTAGAAAACAAAATATGATAATTACTTACAAAGAAGGGGTTTTTTTTTCTTTTGTTTTAATTCAGATTAATTTAATTGTTTAATACTTGCATAACACACTGAAGCAGAAAGCAGTCTAATACTGGATATCAGCTAAATAAAACTCCTTTAACAAACTTGACTGTACCTTAATGACAAAAAATAGCTTTGTTCAAGTTGCCAGAGCTTTGCTATCCAACACAATTACTTTTAATCATTCTCTCAATATTTTTGAAGCATCGCACCTATTTTATTCACATGCAGAGCAAGAAAGGAAAACTCAACTGTAACTAGCTGAATCAGCATAAATTAAAAACCAAAGTCCTCTCAACACCTACAAAATGGGCTTCTGCCAGGCAAAGTTCATTTAAAAATCTAAAGCTTGGATCAAAAGTATTCTTGTAGATGAGCTCTCCTTCCAGTTGAGTACTATGATTTTCAAACCATGAAGAAACAAATACACAATATATTCAAATTGTAGCCACTGTAGCTACCAGCTCTAGCACTTTCAATTTTTAAAAAAAACAGTGCCTATGTTGCCTATTAAGGCAATTAATCACTAAAAAACACCTTGTTTTAAGTGGGTTTTTAACCATATTGTATAGGAGTAACCACCTGCCTGAGTGCCTGACACGGGTGAAGGCATTAGGTGATGCCTGCAATGACGCCTTCTATGAAGGTGTCTGGTTTCTCCAAAAATTAGTATTTTTAAGGCAAAATCTGTTGTTTCCTTCTTCAGCCATACACTTCACCTCCTGCAGTACTACGAGAAATTCCCATGCATAGGTGGGAAGACCTTGTGAGCACCAGGTCCGCAGGGGCTGGGTGGAGGTGGCACCAAGGGAGATGCGCACCAGAAACGCACATTCACATCTCTACATGAAACACAGCAGCCATGCATCCAGGCCATGCGTTGCTCTGAGCATCTTGCCTGGTCCAGCCTCCTCCCTTGGAGATCTTCAGAAACCGCCCGGACGTGGGCCTGGGCACCCTGCTCCGGGTGTCTCTGCTGGAGCAGGGGCTGGGCCATGATGCACCTGACAATCTCAGCCACTCTGTGATTCTGTGTAATTCAAATTGTGGGTCCAGTCAAAGCTGCTAATTGCGTGTTCGGTAGCACAGTCAGATCCGGGACAAGAAGGCAGGGCCAGAAGCCACATGTGCATTGAGATCGGAGGAAAACCAAGGTCCTGTTGTCCCCATACCCATCAGCAAATGGGCAGTGAGGATCAACACTCCATTAACATCAGCCAGTCCTAGTGATTTAACTGGAAGCTGGATCAAGCCTTAAGCATCCAATTCTGTAACAATGTTTCATAAATCTCCGTCTGGGCATGGCTCGTTTTATGCAGAAGCTCTCATACACATCCTTGTAGGGATCACTGTTTTGCTGTAATTTCAGTTCTCTCTGTATTTTTATTCAGTAATGGTGAACATGTGTCAAACAGGATTATATATATTTTGGAGAAAACAGGACATACTTATGCTCTTGCCACACTCTTCATTCTCCTGCTCCAAAATGAAGTTGCATGACCCTCAGGAACGTTTCAGCTGTGCAATCAATCACACTTTCACTGCGACCGGCTTGAACTCTCACACACTGCACTTCTTAGAAAGACAAAGGCAACACCAACAACTGGGCAAATGCACACACACTCCTGGTCAGCCCCTGCATGCAGTAAAAGACAGACAGCCACGGCTTGCTGCCTTTCCCCATCGTTTTACACAGAGCACACCCCCCACCTTCTGCTTTGTACAAGTGTCCCTTGATACACAGGTCTCTAAAATGCTACAGTTGCAAGAGTTTAAAAGAGTTGCATCTTCAAAAGGAAAGAATGTGGTTTTTTTCTCTCCCCCTCCAAGACAAAGTAAATAGTTCCCACTCTTACAGAAATCTAAAGAACTAACCCACAGTTGTAACATACACTACACTAAATCCTTTCTTGCTCCAACAAGGCACAAAACCCTGCGATTACCGAATTTTAAAGCAGCAGCATTGGTTTAGAGCTATTGACTCCTACTTTATGAAAAGTCTCATTGTATAGCGAAGTCCTATTTTTCAGAATCACTGTTAGCATCTGTTTTTATATAAGAGCAAAGTCAAAACATCTAGCCCACATATTTGCAGACAGAAATCCAAGCATATAATCCATAGNTCCCCTATGAGGAGAGGCTCAGTAAGCTGGGTCTGTTCAGCCTGGAGAAGAGAAGGCTGAGAGGGGACCTGATACATGTTTATAAGTATCTTAGTTGTGGGAGGCAAATGGAGGTGGGGAACCTCTTTTCGGTGGTCAGTGGGGACAGGACAAGGGGCAACGGCCTTAAGCTGGAGCACAGGAAGTTCCGCACCAACATGCGGAAGAACTTCTTCACGGTGCGGGTGACGGAGCACTGGAACAGGCTGCCCAGGGAGGTTGTGGAGTCTCCTTCCCTGGAGATATTCAAGACCCGCCTGGATGCCTACCTGTGCAACCTGCTATAGGGAACCTGCTCTGGCAGGGGGGTTGGACTCGATGATCTCTTGAGGTCCCTTCCAACCCCTGCAATTCTGTGGTTCTGTGAAATAGTTCCCACTCTTACAGAAATCTAAAGAACTAACCCACAGTTGTAACATACACTACACTAAATCCTTTCTTGCTCCAACAAGGCACAAAACCCTGCGATTACCGAATTTTAAAGCAGCAGCATTGGTTTAGAGCTATTGACTCCTACTTTATGAAAAGTCTCATTGTATAGCGAAGTCCTATTTTTCAGAATCACTGTTAGCATCTGTTTTTATATAAGAGCAAAGTCAAAACATCTAGCCCACATATTTGCAGACAGAAATCCAAGCATATAATCCATAGAGCCTTGAAGCTTAAAAAAGTAATCTTTGAATGAGGTTTTAATTTTTTCCCAGGTCTTATTTTCATGCATCTGGGAACACCAGTGTTGCAGATGTTTAGTTTCCAGATTTATCAGACTGAACCTGTCAGTTAAGGTTGCTTTGGAGGTAGTGAGAACCTAAAGTGAACATGATGATGATTTTCTCCTGTGTTTTAAAGAAGCACTTGTTTTAAAGGTCTGGGCAATTTTTCAAACAGCCTCTTTTATCTTTGCAGCCTAGCCTTTCCCAGTGACCTAAGCTTCAGGCCACACTTGCTTGTATGTTCAATAAGTTTCTGCATATAACAGGATTAATTTGGAGCTTTAAAGCAACACAAGAAGGTATGAATAGATTTACTATTTTCTAGTTTCAGGGAAAAAGATGTCTGCAAGGGGAACCCTACCCCCCATGCAACTTCAGCTTCATGAGAAATCACTCAGCTTTCTTCAAACCACCCCTCAGAATTTTTTTTTTTTTTTTGGAGGAGATGGAAGACGAGAAAAAGGGCAGGAGAAAGGAAGGCAGCTAGTTTGCTGTGCGCTAGCTTTTAAGTCAGCAGTTTTAAACCAGCTGCGCTGCTGGGCAGCTACTACCATGCCCATGAACAGCACAGAGCAGATGAGACCTTGAACATATTTTCTCATTCCATATATTTAAAGCCTCTGTGCTATGAACAGAATGACTACAAGTGTTTTCCAAATGTAATGCATTTAACCTCTAAAATCATACAGCCTCCAAAACTGGAACAAACCCTCTGAATGCCCAATACATCCAGAAAATTGATGTGGCCCACTTTGTTCGGTAAGCACATAACCAGTGAGGGCTGCCTGGAAACAACGTCCTCAGATTTCTTTGAGGCACGGGTACCAGCAGCCACCTGGTTCTTACACCTACCTCTCAGATGCAGAAATAGCATCAGCCAACTTTGCATGGCAGAAATGAGAAAACCTCACAGCACACATACAGAAAACAACAACAACAAAAAAGGGCAAAAAAAAAAAAAAAAAGAGAACAAAGGGAGATAACGATAGCTTTATTGTGGAAGTGTTGCATGTTCTAAATCTGTAAATACAAAAATACAATCTAAATTGCTCAACTTCATCCAGTCACCCACTGTACCTATAACCATTCAAGTGCAATTGATGAACTTTATTAAAAAATAAACTCTTCTACTCTTTCTACTGACAACACAATTTTTCATTAAAAATGGGCTAAACGATCTGTTTCAGACAGGCACATTACAGACATTACACATTGCAGACATTCTCTTCACAATTCAGTTTGCTTGCTGCGTTAGAATTCATAAGATACAAATAACCCAATAAAAAAGGAAAATGATTTTACTGGCATGTTTAGTAACTACTATTTGTTACAGGTATTTCAGTGAATAATTGCAGACAACAAGATGGCAAACAACCACAGTGCCAGAACGTTGTCTGCTCTGAATGTGGGAGTCGATCTGCCCTGGAACCATGCTTCTTACAGTTTCAAGAGAAAGGGATAAGGCAGCCATCCCCTTCCTGCTCCCCCAAACAGTCTGCTTGCTTTAGCTCATTGCTCTGCACTGAAACAAAACAGCGTTTGCCATTTATTAGGATGAGCTCAGTATTCTTTCAACTTTGTGGTAGCTTGCATTCAAGCATGTGGGCTGTAGAAGGACCCATCATTGCCATTTCACCACTGAACTCAGAATGCTGCCCAGTGCACTGCTGTGACATCTCAACTCCCCTTACCAGCAACTTCCCTTCTCTGCCACAACAGTGGATTTCTAGCAGGCTGAAGGCCAAAGTGAGTTTTAAAGGGATATTTCATATTATAATTTAAAAAGCAAATAGTTCAAGTTCCAAGGTCTTACCACACTTTTTTTTTTTTTTTAATATTTTGTAGACTGTTTCACTCTCTCTCAAAAGTATTTTTCATTTTGGGGAGCACTTAAAGCTATTACTGCTGTGTTTGGGCTGCGAAACATTCAGGGCAACATTCTTACCTTTATTTTAAAGGTGTTTGTTTTCAAATTTTAGCAGCAGTTTAAGTTTGGACTTCAGAAGGTGCTAAATTCCTTAAAATCCAGGTGGATTTGAAGAGCATGGCTCAGTGCATTTTATGGGGCCTATATAACAGCTCAGAGTGCCCCAAGGGGGCAATCCTGCTCCCTCCCGTCTGCTTCCAGCCATGGTTCTGGTCCTCATCCTCCCTGAGAACAGCTTCAACTTGCAAAGGGGAGGAGGAACAGGATGGTTTTCACTATCCTAATGAGTTAAATGAGCTCATGGCATCCATTTTTAAGTACAGTCCAGCCTGAAGTCACGTATGTGCTCCCATGCAGCAGATGTTGCAGTATTAAGGTATTTGGCCCAACAGTTGGCACATTACTTCATAACACAGCAAATCTGAAGTCAAAATATACTTCTGTATGTGAGAAGTTCCAACAGACTCCTCTGTGAAAGCTCTGTGAAAGATGGACCTTAAGAGAAGCCTAAGAAAAGCTTTAAGGCATTTTATCACAATCCCATTCTGTCTGTGGAGCACAAGTCCTGTGAGGAGAGGCTGAGGTAACCAGGATTGCTCAGTCTGGAGAAGAGGCTCAGAGGAGACCTTATTGCTCTCCACAACTCCCTGAAAGGAGGTTGTGGTGAGGTGGGGGGTCGGCCTCTTCTCCCAGGGAACAGGGATAGGACAAGAGGGTATGGCCTCAAGTTGTGTCAGGGGAGGTTCAGGTTGGATATTAGGAAAAACTTGTTCTTAGAAAGAGTGATAAGGCATTGGAATAGGCTGACAGGGTAAATGGTGGAGTCACCATCCCTGGAAGTTTTCATGAAAAGGGTAGATGTGGCACTGAGGGACATGGCTTAGTTGGCAAGGTGGTGATGGGTTAGTGGTTGGACTACATTAATGATTCTATGCTTCTCTGAAGTCTCATGGAGCATATAAGATGTGCCTTATGATAAGAATTTGTGGTAACATAACTTTTATGCTGTCATAAGAGATTCCATTTTGTTATTAAAATATTTCAATCAATAATAAAAAGCTTCCATGTAAATAATAAGACTACAATAACCAGGAAGCCTTTAGCAGTACACATCACACATTATATAAAGTAATCATTTTCCTTTAATGCTTTGATGCTTAATGTCACAGAAGTCAGATTAGTAACTCTGCACAGATCCTGTTAAAGCCCAAGTAAAGCATCAAAAGCAGTTATTGCTTTTGTTAGATGCTGTAAAAAAGATTACAGTGTCCATTCTCTGACCACTCATTTTATTTCAGCCTTTTTTCCATTAAGTTTCAAATGGAACAAGTGAAAGCTTTGAACTTCTCACAACTTTTCACTTTATTCGTCTCCTCAGCTAAAAGCTTTAGTGGGAAAAAAAATGAAATTGCAGCTCATTCTTAGCCTTCTCTTAGCATAAAAGAAATGATGGTGATAACATTCCGTGCAAGATCGAAACTTAGTTATTTCAGAAAGAAAAATGAAAGGGAATATAGCAACAGAAATACCAATGCACCGAAGGAAGCCAGTGGACCATAAAAACAACCACCCCATCACCACTGGCTGATGCTGCACTTGTACTTTACGTAAAGGCTCAAAGCTTGAGTGTAAAAATCCCATGTATGAAAAAAGCTATTAACCTAGCTGCTGCTGATATTACCCAAATCAAGGAAGCAATCTTTAATTTTAGCTGAGGTGGTGTGCCAAGGACAAAGGCGAGATTTGCCTCTTACAATAAACTCTTCAGCAGAGTTTTCCCTCCACCCCTCCTTTTACAAGGAAAAGCAAGGTTCAGCATTTCGATTATCTGTGAGGGCAACTGAAAGCATGAAGATTAGATGGTAAAGCAAGAACTGAACGTAGGTCTTGATTATCAGTTGTGCCTCCCTTACCCAGTTACAAACCCTTTGTGCAGTATCTAACATAAAATTGATTGAAGTCTCAGAGGTTAAACTGATGAAGGGAATGTTAAGTTACATCAGAGCAGCATCCTCTCTGGGAGCTCATACAAGTTAACTATGTATTGCAACGTTTCCTGAACAGCAGTATTTTCATTTAGACTATTTCAGTAACAAATATGAAATACATAGCCAAACTGCAATCAATTAGCCAGAAAAGCCTTTACAGCAAGCATAAAGCTAGTGCTGTATTTGCTCTGTTTTCAAATTCACTGCAGCAAGATCATTAGAATTTGATCAAGTTTCTACTGTGCTGTAAAAAGTTTAATACAGAAAATATACGTTATGAACTGGAATGGCAATAACTTGCCATTGATAAAGCAGATGTTCATCACCTTTACAACTTAAAAACCAGTGCTCTTCTTACAATGTAAGCAGCAACTAAGTCTAGTGTATCAAAGATTTGTGATCAAATGTTCAAGATAGCTACCTAAAAATTCAAATTTGCAACTCCCGTAAGACCACAGTAATAGCATCATATTTAATAAGTTTTAGACAAATTTGAATTATGTAGTGCAAAGGCACAGAACTCTAATTCTTCTGCAACCACCTTTTAAAGTTGAGCAAAAGCATCCAAAATAGCTTTATTTTAAAGACATGCCCCCAGGTCTCCCTAGCAGTCCTGGTTGAGATAAGGTCACAGAGAAACAAGAGCACAATGTAAGAGCAAATGCTGTGGCTCAACTGAAAGCCCACCCAGCCCAGCCTTCTGCATGGCAGAAACTGCAATTAAATACCGCTGGGAGCAGTATTAGGAAGGAACATATCAAGTTTTCCCCAGCTTCCATATAGCACAGAATGCAGTTTCTATGCATTTGGTAACACTCAGTGAGGCAGAGTTAACGCTCACTCACAATAACCTTGAGCTTATGTGAATTGTTAGCATCCAAAAATCTCTTTATACATGTTTGACACCTTACTGTAAAAAAACACCACTTGTTTAGCTTGAACCTGACTCCTGTATCTTCCAGGCAAAAAGGCAAAAGTTGCTTACCCAATACTACCTTTAACTCATGATTTTTAAGACTTCCCACATCTCCTCCAGTCATCTTTTTCCAGCCCAAAGAGTCTCGACTTATTAGACAGTTCTTTACATTCTTTACATCAAAGCTGTCCCATGCTTCTGATCATCCCTGTTGCCCTCATCTGTAAGTAGAGTGAGGTCTACTACATTTCTTGGCAGGAGGAGAGGGCTATACCATTCAAGACACAGATACAAGCTGGACTTGCACAGTGCCATGGCAGCCTTGTCTGGTTTATTCTTTACTACTCTTCCAGTAATGCACAGCGATTTCTTGTTCTGGCATAACACCAAGATCTCACTCTCGAATGGTTATGGCCAGCCTCAATACAATCTTCATGTCATGCATGTTCATCTCCACATCACCTCAGGAGATTTATGTCTTAAAGATGTCTGGTTATTTTCTTCATAAGGTTTTTGGTCTGTTTGTTTTTTTCCTACCCCCTCTCCTTAGTGATGTCTTTTAAGAGCATCTTTTTGAATGAGATAGACTTTGATGCTGTATTTGATGATGTACACAATGCTTAAATCTTTAAGAAATACAAACTAATCTGCTCTAACCACTCCATGTGATGACAACTGCGTAGTAAGTGCAACTGGTACACAGCACTGGTGTTACACAAGCAGACACTTCTATTGATTCTTAAGTTATATGCCTTGGTCCCTTAAAACAGGGCTGAAAATCCAAAGACAAAAGCACAGATTTGAAAAAGTTAGATTTATGGCTCTCAAAAAAATTCTGGCAGCAATTTAAGTGGTAGTTGAACTTTATTTGTTGACTAACTCCTTCCTTCACTACAATAAATCCAGTTTCCACATAAGTGGTTTATATCAGAATTAATAAAAACACCAACAGCCCTTCCCCCAGCCTTCATCATCTAGATTCTAGGCAGTGGAGTACTTTGCTGAAAGTCAATACATTCACACAGATTGATGCTCCCTTGCAGAACGGGCCTATGTGGATTTTTGACAAATTGCACAAACCGATTCAGAAACAAGCTCACAATTTTGTTTATAAATCCAATCTGCTACCACAAAACAACTGCAAGGCAGCAGCCTGCAGTGGAGAAACCAGCAAAAAGCAGATGAACAGAACCATACTCTTCACCCTTCTGAAGCGGCAGCCCAAAAAATACCTCCTCTTGGTAACTGCGATGTCTGAGCAATACTTAAAAACAAACTAAAAGGAAACCACCACCATCGCCACAGGAAACAAAAGGCAGCCCCACAGACTGCAACCCAGCACGCAGACATCAGAGCTAGTGCTGAACCAACAGCTTGCACCAGCAGCTATCAGTGCACAGCAGCTCAAGCTAAGGTGAACTGCTCACATTAATTGCTGGCTGATAATGAAGTGTAGCTGTGAAACCATTTGTGTCCAGCACAGTGCAGTTCCTGAGACACAGATCATCTCTCCGCCAGTATAAGAATCTCATTTTCCTTGCAAGATAAGTCTGCCTTCTAATGGCATTCCTACCACTGATCAGTGCCACACATCCAGAAAGGCAGAACTGTTCTTTATTTTGCAGCCACCCATTTAACAAATGAGCCAAGCCTCAAGCAGAGAACCCTCAGTATTGTACAACAGCAGGCAACTGGCCTTTGAAAAATAAAGGAGTGAGTCAGGATCCTGGCTTAAACATACGAGAAGTCCACAGGGGAGCAGACCATTTTCAGCAGCCATTTGCCATATTTAACTCTGAAGATCAGATTTATACAGATTTTGAACTGAAGCATTTCCTAAAGGAATTAGTGGCTGCTTATCTTTAACCTGATCCTTTAATATCTACTGCTCCATAAACACAATTCCGCAGTTGAGGCTCTCGTGCACCTCAGGAGTTTTTGCTAAGAACACTTAAAAGGGATTGCTTGATAAGTTTGAAAGTTACATAAAACAGTAACTGAAGTAAACAAGATGAAGCTGTTTTGCAACTAAAGCTGATGATAAGCAAGTTACTTAACATTTTTATTTTGGTCAGACACTGAGTAACTGGATGTGGAGCTAAATGTAGCTGACATAGGTCACATGAAACAACACCTGGGACAATTCATACAGAGCTGTACAGCTACACTGGAAAGAAGAACAGAGCTCAGTATTTTCCAGTGTAAGCATTGTAAAAAGATTTTATAGAAGTCTCATTGGAGATGCCTTAGAAAGTAATCACTACTTTTAATGATTTGTTCTGTACACATTATAGAAGAAAGCATTTTTGGCAAGTCTTTCAGGGACACTAGTTATTTCAACTCAGAAACTTGCACGGAATAGTAGCTAAGAGCTAGACAGGCCTGAGCAGTGCCATGCCCCCACTGCACACCGCCTCTTATACAAAACCGAGGCATGAATGTGTATCACTTACTCCATAACATTACATTTGCAATAGCTACAGAAGCAGCTCCCATTGGTTCCTAGAGCAATGGTGCTTACAAGAAGGCTAACACATTTCAGAAGTTTCTTATATACACAGAGTTTGAAGACAGGCACTGCCTCATCCACAAGACACAGAGGAGACTCACAAATACTAAAATGAAATCTGATTTTTTTAGTCTTACCCTCCCAAAAAGCCTCGGTGTTTGAAGTAAGATTTACAGTACTTGGCACATTTAACGTACAAGTAAAATTCATGCTTGGCTTCCAAGAATTCAGTATTTCTTCAGATGAGCAGCAGGACACTGATTTTAACCCACACTGAAAGAAACACCTGCATCACGCCCACCACCCCACAGTAGCAAAGTCACTTAGCTGTATGTTTTTTTTAGTGACTGACAGAATGAAGCTCCCTAGTTTTACCTCCCTCAGCCTTAGTCTCAAGATAACGCAGTTTTTCTCATCCCTCTGCACAACATGCATTCCCATTTCTCTAACAGCCAGGATGCTGTTTGTGCACAACAGCCTCCCTTCACTGTGTCTTGATCCGTCTCGTCAGTATAAAAAATGCTGAGTCTTGTTCAAAGATGTGCTAAGTACTGCTGCGGTCTCATCAGGTACACAGTGCAGTTCAGCAGAGCTGAGAAGCCTGGTTACACAAACAAATGCCTGCCTATTCACATCCAACACTAATTTGGAGTTTGGAAATTAATTTTACTGATCAGTGCAAGGATCAAAAGTACAACTAGAGAGGAATGCAATAATGAGCCAGACAGATTTTTTTAGAATCATAGAATCCTTAGAGTTGGAAGGGACCTTTAAAGGCCATCTGGTCCAACTCCCCTGCAACATACAGGGACACCTACAGCTAGATCAGGCTGCTCAGAGCCCCATCCACCCTGACCTTGAATGTCTCCAGGGTCAGGGCTTCTACCACCTCTCTGGGCAACCTGTTCCAGTGTTTCACCACCCTTACTGTAAAAACCTTTTTCCTTAAATCTAACCTAAATTTCCTCTCTTTTTGATGAAAAAAGCCAGGCATGATTTCAGATCAGACCTCTACAGTAAGATAACATAGCACATGTAACAGTGCACTAAACCACTGCAGTTTTATTACAGCTTTTAACAAGGCTGGTGGAACAACAAGGGCAGTTCAATGATGGTGAGAACTTCTCTGTACAGCACAGTGACACAACCACAGTGACAGTGCAATTATACATCAGTAGTTGCGTACAAAAATCAAGCAAGAACCAAGAACCTAAATAACTTTTCAGATCATTCAGATAGGCGACCTTTATTTCTTTTAAAGACAGCTTTATCTGAAGGCTACTCAAATGCTTGTCTTTACACAAGCTTTACTGATGCATATGCATTCACTTTACAGACACTTATGAAGTTATGTTTCTACATCAGTTGTTTAAGACGTTTTCTAGAGAAAGCATTACCTCACCTTTCATTGCTCCTGCATTCAGTTAGATTGACTCCTTGACCTGACAATCCCTTAACGCAAGGAGCTCCAAATACATTTGCACACAGAGAGCTGAACTAATCCCACATCCAGCCACCTACTTGTACAATCACAGGAGCACTCCTGCAAACGCTACAGGAATCTATTTCCCCCTTCTCCTGAACTAGTTACAGCATCAAAGTAAGAACCATTTGCAAGTATTTTAACAGGAAGGCACTCATACGTAGCTTCCTTCACCTTTGACAGTAGCCTAGCAAATCTTAGGTATTTGTTCTTTGGGGTCTGAAATTTGAAGTTTGGGGTCTGAAGTTTTCCATTTCATCTAAATTAAACCAAAGAATAACCTCACCCTGCAACCTTGTTTTAATATGCCCTTCCCTCTACTGACACATCCTGAAATACGAAGGTTGGCCCTACCATTCCACTGCTTTGCCACCATTTCACCAGTAGTAAAGTGAATGGGACAACAGCAGATCCAGCAGACTCATGGCCAACCTGCATGCCTGAAGTCATGTTAAAAGCCCCATCCACCACCACAATCCAGCTACACTGGAATTTTTTGTTTGCTTGTTTAAACAGTTCATTACACCATAACGCAGCAGTGTTTCTTGGGAGGATTTGAGGCTGTTGACAAATATTTTAAAGCTTTTGAAATATCTAGGGTGTAGGGTTTTTGTGTGTGTATGCGTGTAGCCCTAGGAAATGTAATGCAATGGGTGACATCCTCTCACTCAACACTGATGTTTCAGCCCTTACTGTAAGGATCCACATCATGAGGATACCACACATCTCAGCTTTTGAGATATTAAAACAGATTTTAAGTGAAATATTTAGAACAAACATACATTTTAACACATACAGAAATACGAAGACCAAGACCCAGTGGCCACAGTTAAATGTAATCAAAATACACTCCATGAGCACCTGGAAGTTTTCCAGGAGCCTCCTGTGTCCTTGGCCATCTGCCAAGACAGCTGACTGTGTTTCAAGTGTGCTGAAATTACAAGGCTGTATGTGAACATGCTATTTTCCGCTTTGGTAGGGTACTTACAGTTCTGTTGCACATATAAGAGGTAGATCCTCACCAGTGATAATACCTTTGCACTTTACAGACACAGTACTTGGCGTCACCTAGACCCCAAATGCTCAGAACGTTTTGCAGAGCAGCTACTAACCATCACACTTCCAAGTTTCTTCAACCATACGAAAGCAAGGCACCAGAGACATTAACATGAACAAACCATAGCTAGCACCAATATTAGAATTCATGTATGAAATATGACCTATGGAGATAAAATTGAAGTTCTCAGGCATTGGCCAGTGCTTTCTACAAGCACGCTCGAGCCAAGCATCAAAATTCTTGTTCAAAAACCTCATTGAAGTTCATTGCTTAGCAGAGTTATGACATGCACTGAGGCAGCTCTTAGGGCAGCATACTGCGGAAAACATTAGAAGGAGGAGGCAGCCTGAAAAGCAATCACAAAGTCTTTATGATGCATCAAAATGAGATAAGGTAGTTCGTTCACACCCTGAGAACACTGGGAGTGTTACACCTCCCAAGAACACTTGTACATGCATGCAGCTGCCATTCTCTCCAGAGACCTTCACATTACAGTATATTATTGATTTAAGATATGAGAACACCCAGGATACAAAAAAAAAAAAAAAAAAAAAAAAAGGAAGAACACCATGAACAAAAAAAACCTNCAGGTAGACAGCCATGACTCAAACAACTCTTACAAGAGCAACATTGGAAAGGTTAGCAGCAAAACAAACAAAATAGAACAAAAAAACCAAAACAAAATCCAGCACCCTGGTCCTGAATACTCTGGGAGTATGCACAAGTCTTATACAGAGTCAGTTCAGCTCTGAAGATTCCTCAGGCCCAAACTAGGGCTTGCTGTCACTGAAGTAGGAAGAGCTAGAACATTTGCACAGAGCAGATGCACCACAACTCATGCACAGCCTGAAATCTGGTGGTGGAAGCACACTAGCACCTAAGTATTGGCAACTATCAGGCTTAACGTACGGAAGCATAATAGAGTAAGAAAGTGAAAATGCTCACTGTCAGACTGACTCATTGTCAGAAGAACTCTAAACTCAGACTTTGCCATACAGCACAGCACTACAGAATCTATTCTGCTCATGACTCCACTCCAGCTGCAGCTCCAGGGCCACCCAAGCCCATGCAAACACCAGCTCCAGGGCTCCTGCCCCAGCACTCAGTGTGCCCTTTGCAGAGCCCAGACAAAGGCAGCGGCCTGAACAGCTGCCAGCATGACCCAGGCTGGGATTTTGCAGCCTTCTGCTTCATGGTCGAGCTGAATCACAGAGTTTGCCACTTGGCAAGCAGGGCAGCCTCCATCCCCTGCCCTTCCCCATCACCTCTGATTTATCTGAAAGCAAGCTGGTCCAATCTACAATCCCAGGAAAAGCAAGAACAAAAAACAAAAGCCAAAATCAGACTTTTCACCAGTTTAGTTTCTGGCCTTGTGGCAAGTTGAATTGATTTACTGGATGATCAGGCAAATAGTAGAGCCAGCATTAACTAAGCAGGAGGCACTGGGCCTCCCGTTGTTTAATCCAGACGCAGTTGGGAAGGGCTCAGAGTTGCTCATCCCCTCATCTTCCAGCACAGGTACTGCTGTGATGGGCTGTGACTCGTACCGACTGGATGTGGTTTAGTAGAAAGACTGCCTAAGAAAAGACCAGCTGCAAGCAGAGCAGTCACTTGAGTTTGAAGTACATCTTTGGTTGGAGCAGCAGAGAAGAGTTATGTCAATCTGAACAAACATCGCTTAAAACGGTGTGCTGGACAGCAATAGATACAGAAGGGAAGTTTTGAGTAAGTCAAACTATCAGATGTACCACAGAGCACATGGCAGGGCATGGTAACTGTACAAAAAAAATGTACATCATTACAAGTAGAGTACTCTTATGTTTTTTGCACATGTAAATATTATACCCATCTGCTTGAGATGACTATAGAATAACAACACTATTGAGAGAGTTTGCAAGTGTACCCAGTACGAGCAAGGTTAAAACTGGGAAGAATGAGGCTGAAGGGACACAACCCTAAATCAAGCACCTGCTCACCTTGTGAGGGGACCAGACCCAGCTGCAGCCGCTCCTCATGCCCTGCAGGCAGCCCTGCCATGCCTTTTGCACTACAGCTTGCCAGATGCCACCAGAAGATAATTACAAGCATCTCCTCCCCAGAAGGTGTTTCCCCTGCTGAATTGTTAAGTTAAACAGCTTGGCCAAGGGTATGGTACTGAGGACAATGAAAATAAATGAAGGGAAAAAATAAAACAGAGCTACTCTGGCTGCTGGAAGGAGCTAGAAGTGAAGCAACACATCACAGCTGCGTTACAGCTATCCACTCCAAGGCCCCTACGTGCACTCAGGTTCCCATAGCACACAGGCACAAGCAAGTTACTGGTGTGTCTGGCATTGTTACTTGGTGTAAGCATGAAGTGTCACTCCCAGGAAGGGTCCCCTAAGGCAGTCACAGGCCGCACAGGGACACAGCCACAGAAGCTGAAGCAATGCACATTCAAAACTAGAAGGCAAGAGTTACTGTAAGCATGGAGGGAAGGGTACAATTTATTTTCTGTAAGGAAGATCCTCCATAGCCCCTACGTAATGAGGAAGGAGTCTCATACCCGAGGACTAACTGAAAAAATAGAAGTGTCTTCTAAGTTCTGGACAAAGATCCAGGAAAACAGGCTGAGGTTTCTGTACTACTTGCTGCAGAAGACACAGCACTAAATGTCAAATTCTAAGACAGATTAAGCTTAACACATTAATTTTTAGGTTCCACAACAGCCGTGGGCTTGGTGTCAGTGTCTCCCACTCATACAAAAAAGCATTTCCAAGACCCAAAAAAGTTACTATGGATTTGGACTATCTGTATTCTGGTTTAAAAATAACAGAGACTGCACACTTCCATTTCCTCTACATTTGTTTGGTTAACATTTGCAGCAAAGAAAAAACCCTCAGCGGAAAGAGTAACACAGCCCAACTCGCAGCACGTTCTCCTACCCACTAATTGCTACCACCAGTGCTTTAAAAGGCCACGAGGAGAATTAAGTCATTTGGGTAGTTATTTTAAACTAAACCAACTTGCACCACGTCTCACATCCCCTCTCTGCTCCCTCCCCCTCCACACAAGGTTTATTTCCTGTGGGACACGTGGAGCTTTAGCCAGCGCCACCCCTTCACTCTCCCATTTGCTCACAGGGACTGAAGCCATGCCCTTAGCCCACATCTCAGCCAGGCATCAGAAGCCACAACTCTGCCCCAAAATTGCACTGCAGCTTTACTGGCTTCAGGTTAGGTGTCTTGTGCTTCCTGAACTTAAGTGCCTTTGGAGGGGGAAAAAAAAAAAAAAAAAAAAAGGATAACAATTGAAATAGATCGTTAAGGAGATCGCCATGCCAAGTTAACAACATTAATCAAATGCCTTCAGTTTAGCAGAGCAGGAGTTAAACAACAAGGAGAATGTCACTTAGGTAAAAGTTGTTTATATTCGCACAGGAAAAAATTTCTATTTCCAACAAAGCAATGCAGTAACTATTCTGCAACAACTGTCTGGACAGTTAAAAGATAATTAAAGATGCTGTGGAGAATTTTTATTGATTGTTTGGTTGTTAGCTTAACTCAGAATTGAAGCAATCTCACACTATTTTGTGTTGCTTTCAAGTTTTTGGTGGGAATTACCCCAAATTCCAACGTTTGAGATATCCACATGATAAGCATCCCTACCTGATGAAACACCTTGTAGATTTTTACGAGTGAATTTCACTGCCCATAACTTGAGCCAGCGTGACCAGTTGAGATGCAGAGGCCTACATTGGATTGTCTGACCACGTACCTTCTGCTGTGGCTTGTAACGTGCCCAGAGGCAGCCGGTTACATGATGAATCCTGCCAACTCTACCAGAGCCCCATTCAAGTTCTCTGGAGCACTTTCCCACTAGCAGTACTCCAGCAAATATACGTAAAATGCACAGGACCAAGGCTTCAGAAAACACTTCACAAAATGGTAGGTTAATCAGGCAGAAAATGTCTTGCTCTGTCCTGAAAGGTACAGTAAAAACAATGCTAGTCTTTTGACTAGTCTGTTTCTGGGAAAAAAAAAAAAAAAATTGCAAGCTGCCCTCAGTTATGCAGTGGCAGTGCTGTGACTCATAGCACATTGTTTATTTTACGCTCAAGGAGTCTAACAGCCAAGCATTTTTGTTTCTGGTTTGTCAGGCTTGTTGGAAAAAAATTCTCTGAAGCCTCAGTGGAAGAGCTATTGCCATAGCAAAAATCCTTCTGAGCCACAGCCAATGTGAAGGTGGTGCTGCACGCTCCTGTCTGCCCTACCTCAAGCTCCATTCTGCCTGGTGTATCTGAAAGCTTGGCCAGTGCTGACAGCTTTGTAAGAGATGTGCATGTTTTTAAAAGTGTGATCGAGGAGTTTGGCACAAACTGTAGCTATGTGCTTTAAGGCACAGCCACATGGACAGCAGCACTACGGCAGGTTTAGCCTTCCTGAGCTAAATGCATTTCAGCAACCAAGAGATCATTTTCATAAACTAAGTATCCCATCTGGTAACAACCTGCAGAATCTTATTTAAAACGTTCAGCACAAACACATGCAGGGAAAAATGTGACAACCTGGGCAAATGCTATCAGTCCATATTTCAGTCTGGTACAGAAAAATTAGGTGCATGAGAATCACAGCACAAAGCTCTGGATATCTGCAGTGGTGTCTGGAAAGTGAGGTGCAATATAGAACTTCATTCTGAGGCAAACTTTGCTTCTATGTTCAGTGAAACAGGATTAGAGAAATGGGAAAGCACTTCTCAGCATTTCATAAGTACATGAAACAGTAGAAGTTGGTATGGGAAGACTTGCATACTCAGGGCGCGGGTATTACATACTTATCAGCCTCCAATGAGCTTGTCAACTGCAACACAAAACGCAAAATAGAAATGGTGGTGGGAGAAGACAGCTTTGCCATAGAATCTTGATGATCAAGTCCATCTTTTGTAGAATCTCTGCTTATCCTTCAAAAGTTACCATTTACTTACAGAATACCTGAACAAACATTCTAGAAGAAATCCAAAAGCACAGTTTTAACTATACAAGTAAACAGCAAAGTTACAATAAGCTTTTTCCCCTTTCAATTTCTGGTTACCGCCTAGATCACTTCAACAGTCTAAATCACTTTTTTTCATAAGAGTCAGACACAGACTTCCACTTCTCACAACACGTTTTCCCTCTTGTCACTGTGTAAGATAAGAGTCTAACGATTATTTCTCCTTACACACTTAGCCAGATTAACAGTGCTGTTCTTGGGATGGCAAAGTTCTTGAGGGATCTTTACAACAGCACATGTAAAACACTTAACGATTTCTTCAAAGTATTTGAACAGTGAAGCTATTAAGCTGCCAAGACTAAAACATTTTCAGAGAAATGGAAAAGAGAAGGAGCGATAACATGCAACTTACAAGAAAAACTTATTTTAGGGTTCAATTCTTAGTCTGTCGAATAAGGGGAAAGATGCAAAACCTAGCTGGTAGGAACACAACAAACCAGTTTTGAGCTCAAACTTGTCAGCTTGGAAGGTGATGGTAAATAATGGGGAATGTGTAGCTTTATTATCCCAGTTCTCTTACTTCTTCTACCTACCTGAAGGTATAGTTATTAAAACTCTAAGTGACCCGTGCCAGCTAGCATCAGTTCTTGAATCAGTTTTCAGCAACATGAAAAGCAAGGAATTTTTTCCAGTTAAGAAAGCTTGTCCAGACAAGAGGCTATACAACTTCCATCTTGAGAACTATGCAATCAGATCTGTATTTTTCTTTTAATCAAATCTATATTTTCCCTAATAATAGCCTAGGCTATTATTATTTAAATTAAATGGTGTTTGCCATGTCAGAAATTAATTAGAAATGAATTAGCTCAGTCTCCCAAGTTAACTCTTTCCAAAGACTTTGACCTGCAACTCCAACACCCATGCAACAGATTTTTGTAATGTATTAAAGAATCTACCAAGTAAACACAGAAGATACAGGTTCCTTTTCATATTAAAAATATCCAAACACTTTCTAAGGAGAAACTTCCAATATACCTCCTCTGGAAGACTCAGCAAGTACAAAAAAAAATATCTGAGAAGTAATTAGCTGGAAAAGCAAACTAAAAAGACTACAGATAATTGCTGTACTTGGGGGAAAAGTCCTGACAAGTGATTCTGGGAGATGTGGTAGAAAAGGAAAGAAATTCTCCCCATTCCCACCAGGAGGTTGGTGCAGAGCACTAGTACAGTTCAAGACACTCCAGATCTGAACACTGTTTCTCTATGACACAGGCAGCAGAGCAGGCTTCAGAGGGAAGAGGGCAGGACTGTGAGCCAGGAGATATCTGAACCTTATCAACATCCCTGCACCAGCACAGCCCTGGGACACAGCTTGCCCCAGTGAAAGAACGGGTTACAACTGCCTGCAGCTGTAGGTAGGAAAGAGAAAGCATTGTTGAATCAGCTGAAGACCAAAATAACAGCTGGGGAAACTGCAACATCAGGAGCTCACAGCATCTGTAGCAATGGGCCAAGGCTTCTGAGAACAGGGTTACAAGGCTTTCTGCCTGCAAGCAGCTAGGTATTAACAAGCACCAAGATTTTCTTTCTGTAAATTAGTTTTCCCCTAGTCTATAAAAGACAAGTGGTAACATCCAGGAAGTGTTTTGTGTTTGTTTAGTCCTGCTCACCCTGCAAGAGCAGAAGGCTGGCTTGCTCACCACAGGCTTTAAGCACGGCATGAGTCAGACTGAAAACTCACCAAGCTGATGATTCTGCTCAGGCCGAGAAGGAACAACTGTGCCAGAAAATCTCTCTTCAACCCTCCCCCACCAACCTGATCTTCAGAAGACGGGGAAAACACAGCAAGTGTGAGAGACAGGCAGTCCCCAGCCCACGCGAGGCACCAGTGTGGCCTGGCAGGGCTCAGCTGTGCCCCAGCCCTGGTCACCTCCTCGGCCTCCATAGGAAGGCTGCGGGGGCTGGGGAGGAGGCTGGGCATGGGCTTTTCCAGTGAAGTCAGCGTATTTTAGGCTGCTGTCCTTCCCAGAAACACCACCGCGTATTCTGAATAGCCAACTGAGAATAGGTTTAAGCAAGCACTTCCTCTAACAGGCCTTACAGTAAAAACCCTTAATACAAGCACGAGCTTTTAAATGCCATCTCTACTTCTGCCAAGCAGCCTCAAATGTGCATTTTACAAATCAAGAACTGATTTGCATACCATCTTAAAAACTGAAGTTGTGTATCTTTATACAGGCTTTATAAGCAAATCTGGAACAGATCACATGATTTTCTTTCACAATTGGGAAAGGCACAGAAAACTCATAGAAACAGAACAGCATGTGATAAGTACAAACTCTAGAGAAGAAATTATGAACAGGGTCAGAGTGATGGCTTTTATCTGCAGAAGAAAGTCATGCAATACTTCATGAAAAGGTGATAACCTATTAAAGAGGCATAAGTTTTAGGATTGAAAGCCTGAATGTAAGTGTTCATTCTGCTGTTCTCCAAATTACACAGAAGCCAAAAGTAACCTCATCCACCATCACGTGTTTACAAATAGAGAATTATTAGGATTACAACTTCCAAGTCTTTAAAAAAAAAAAAAAAAAAAAAAAAAAAAAAAAAAAAAAGACCATTCCTCATTCCAACTGTCCTCTTAATGTTTGGTATTCTGCAATTTAGTCTCCTAGATCTGGGTCTAGATTTATATCAAAACACACATTAGAAAAGATTGAAGCAAGAAACTCAGATTAGCAACCTTCCTTTTGTTATGTGAATCTACCAATTCCTGCTTAGCTACAGGCAACCTTAACGCCAGATTTGCACACCATGAAGTGCTCTGACAATTGCATTCTTAATGAGCACTTTTCTGAGCTCCTCTAGGAAGATTTTTGTCGTTATCACCCTGGACCCCGCCCACAATTAGGACCATGCTACAGCAGAATACCATAAAATTCTCTCTAACTGCAGACAGCTTGCAGCACTGAGAGAAAACCAGTACACAGAACAAACAGCAACACAGCCAGTAACTATAGCATTGGTTTTGGTACCTAAACGATCTTGCAAGGGTCAACAATACAATACAACTGAACTTTGCATAACAGCTCTAAGTCTACCTTGCACCAGGACACGCCTCCCCCATATGAAGGGCATCGCATCAATATTATTAGTTTTGGTAACAGAATTATTGAGGCTTGGCACCAAGCTAATCAGATATTGCTCAGTTTCAGCTCAGCATAATAAAATTCTTATTAAGCTGCTTTCTTCTGACTGCATCTCAAGCTAACCAAGGTGGTCATTTTCCTCTCTCCTCCCCCCAAAAAGTCAGACTGCGATAACCACAGGCTTGACATTCCGCAAGAG
Source organism: Penelope pileata (assembly GCA_013396635.1). NCBI lineage: Eukaryota > Metazoa > Chordata > Aves > Galliformes > Cracidae > Penelope > Penelope pileata. The sequence goes on from WBMW01004897.1 coordinate 199,057, forward strand.
AATCTTAAAGACAAGACTCTGAAGAATTCCTGCTTAGAATGTCTTCCCAACATTGTCATTTACATCTAAGAACAACTTTAAAACTGCAGCCCCTAGGAAGCCACTGCAGCTTTACTGAAGACATCTGTCCACCCAGATAGAAATTGAAACTGAATAGAACTGAAAGGTAAGATGGTTCAGCAACTTCCCAAAGACCAAGGAAACTGACAGATATAACAGCCTGTTGTGTCTCTTACAAAACACATGCCTATTTCAAAATGTTAAAATAACTGGAAAGGTCTCCACAGTAGTAGTTCAAGGGTTCCTCCTCCCCCCCCCCGCCAATTGTGAAGTTGAACTGCTGACAGGAAGACACTGGTCAGCTGAAGAGCACAAACCAGAACTAAGCTTCCCTCTAACTGTCCTAAGCAACCACGCCAGCCTCTCCCCTCCACTGTCACCACAGTGTTTGAAGCTCCTCTTTTAAGCTGGACTGACACTTGTGGATATGGCTTATTTCACTAGAAACAAAAAAACAAACACAAACAAAAAAAAACCTGCCCTATTCTATCTCCTGTGTTAGGTTAGTTCCCCCTCTAATGCATCTCCCCAGATGAACTCACCGCAGGATCAGCGCAGTGCCGGAGAGTGGGAACAAGTCCAGCAGCAATTATGGAGGTTGTGGTTTGACTAACCTTATGCTAGTGTAAATTGGAACTTCCTTACAAAGGAGATGTTTTGCCTCACCTTTTCTGCTTTGCCGTATTCTGTGCTGGCACAGCTGTTTGAATGGCTAGATGAAGGATTCAGAGAACGACGGTATATTTAAAAATTCAAAATATATTTTTACTGAGTTATTAGTTTGGAGCTGAGTAACTGCTAATCAGGAAAAGTAGATATGGCTGAGCTTGTTAACCAGGAAGACTGGACTGGCAGAAGTGTGATTGGTAAGATGCACACACAGGAACAGCAGGATTGCAAGAGGTGGGATAGCATCTAACAGACAAAGAAGGAAGCCTAGGAAAAACGAGATTCAGTGAGGTAGCTCAGGTGGCAACAGGATGGTTCTGCAAGTCCCAGCCCCACTGGGGAGCTCCACAGGCTAACATCCACAGGCTTTCCACGTCAGGAAATTCGCCTTTTTTCAGTTTTCTCTCAGAATCTAAAAGGATCATACATACATTCACAATCATGGTAAGATTATTAAGGTTGCCTTGGGAACTTAAAATGTGCTCCAAAGAGCTGGATTAGACTAATTACCTCATCTCAGTACACAAGGTGGTAGTTCACCAAGTCTGATGAAAAATAAGTACTTTAAAAGGTGCACGGCCAAAAGTATTCCTACTGCTAACAATTCAACCGTACTCTTTGATGATAAAGCTAATATTTTCTTTTCTGTTTGTGACATCCATCACCACAGCATTCAGCTGCTTCAAACAATTTTCACAATACCATTAAGCTCTCTCTCAGCACAAAACTAATTAACTTATTATAGAACGCAGGCTCTATAGGAAGATCATAAGACAGATGTTCGCATAGCAAACCACACACAAGATGTTACCATCCCAACAATTCAAAGCTAGCCCATTTCACCATGGCTCCTGGATGCAAACTGTGAAAGCTAACAAGGTTTCTCACTGCCATCTCACAGAGGCAGCAGTTTTTTGAGACTGTTGCAGTCCTTTTGCAAAGTAAGATGCATCTCACCAATAGTGAAAAGGGAGGAAGAAAAAACATGACTTTTGGTAGACATCCAAGTAGCAAGTGTAAAAAGCAGAAAAACATTGAAATAATTCAGACATAAGTATAAATTAATGAACTCATACTGAAATTCAGTTATCCATAACAGCACTCAATCACTTAAAAGTCAGGAGAAAAAGAAGATGAATGCATACTTCTCTCAAGTCTTTAAAATGTCATTGTTCAACAACAACGAAAAGACCAATCTTTCAACAAATCACAGTATCTTTAAGCCAACATGACTACAGCTCTGAGAGCTTAGACAAGATTGAACTGAAAAAAAAATATCAGCAAAAAACAGTTCCATCTTATTCCCAAGGTCTGAAGTAGCTGCATACTGCACAGACAGCCTATGGAGCTCTGCCTCACAAAAAGCAGAGAATGAGCACATACAGCAGGAACTGCAGAACAGGTGAGAGAGCTATAGTAAACAAAGCTCATGACCCTAAAAGTATAGGAGGAAAGGAAACACCTACCAGCCTGTAGCCAACAGGCATAACACACTGCTTTAATGAACAAGGAGTTCTAAAATAATCCACCACAATTTCTTTTAAGCCAACAGGATACTCAAAGATGACTCAGACGAGTCAGCAAAACCAATTTGTGTTGCCTGTTTGCTTTGCTGAACATTGTCCAGCCCTCCTCGTTGCGGTTAACGAAATTCAGTTTCAAAACCGTATTGGCAAAAGAACGTAGTCTTTGCAGCACCTTATTTTGTAGAGGAGAAGAAACTACAGAAAGCAATTTTGAAACTGCTGTGAGGTCTTTTTTCGTATCTCTTCCTGTCTCACCCCTGACAGCAGCTATTGTGTGTTTCCCTTCCAACAGTTCAGAGGACACCCACATGAAGGATCATTCCCATTTTTACTTAGTGGGAGACCATTTACTACCTTTAATCCAATCACAACAAATATTGGCAATTTCTATTTTTATCAGTCTATCCATGCAGATGTCAGATGTCAAAGCAGCATCAAGTGAACTTCTACAGCAACGCAGAGCTTAACACCCAAAAAAGAACCAAGTTTTCAGTAAATACCTTTTCCTGTTCTACTTCCTTCTATATACAAACATCTGGGCTGAGTGCCCAGATGACTTTTCAAAAATAGTTTTAATTGCTTTATTATCTGCTCTGCTGTAATCAATGCTTTTTAATATATTGTTTCTTACTGCTTCTTAGAAAGAGCCTTCTCCCATGTAATCTACCAGCATCTCCATTAAACAATTAATAAAGAGGGCCTTTTCCAGCTCACTGTTAAAAATCTGGAGTTCACTCTAAGATCAATAACTTCGGGTTTATTACTTCATCTCACTCGCTTCAAAAAACCACTACTGGAGCACATTTGCAGTAGTGATGCTCTGTGTTAATGTGAACGCCAGCAGCCCGGCTCTTCTCAGAGCTCCCAGCCAGTCTGCAGCGCTGACAGCTGATGCCACCAATCAACCCTACCACTCTGTATCCTCGGGGTTTAACTCCTCTCACTATAATTAAAAAGCGTGCAAAAAAATACAGACCCAGAAGTGATCAAGTGCAGTCACTTATGAAGACGTATAACTAGTAGTAAATGCTGCGGGGTTTTTCTTTTGAAAGGAAACCGATGATACACATAAGCCAATAGTTTTTATTCCAGGCATAACTTAATCCTTTAATTATTTTGTATTTCTGCAGGACTACAGAAGGTTTCCTGATGTGATCATGTACATGTGAGGGAGGAAGCCACATTTACTTGCCACAACGGTTCTTTTCTCCCCAAGTTTTGCTATAACAGCGAAGATGCTGCACTGGCAGACAGAGGAGTTCCATAGCTTTCCCTCCTTTCATTATGCTGTCCCTGTGTTGTTCCACTTTTCTTAAAAAAGATCAAGCCAGATTACAGCTGGGAGCGCAACAGCAGCATCAGGCTTCACGGTGCCTCATGTAAGCAGTTGAAGGCAATTTTGGAGTTGATTATCTGCTGAATTCTTCACCCACGGAAAGCATACGCTTTCTGATGTACTCTGCAAATATGCTGGGGGAGAAAAAAGGCATTTGATCCACGCATTCTTATTGTTTCACTTGCTTATTAGGCAGCAAGTGCCACTGCAAAGTCAAGCACTGGTAAATTTTTAGATCAGCTCCTAATCATCCAGAAACAGATGGCGATTACAGATTCCAGGGGCTGAGTTTTAGTGACTTTTTTTTTAAAAAAAAAAAAAAAAAACTTGCACCTTATGCTCAAGAAGTTCATTAAGCATTCACTCTCTTCTGTGTTAACCATTAAATATAGCCAGAAAGTGAGATCTCCAGCATCTCATTCTGTACCTCTAAACTAGTAACCAAAAAAATCCACTTCTCTTTCATATTTGTGGTTGATACATTTTGAAGGGCCTAGCCTAGCCCCCTACAAGTTTCCAGCTTCCCTAGCAAGCTTCTAACAGAAGCAGACAGCCAACACACGAGAGCACACTGCCCAGCACTAGGACCAGGACAACCATAACAGGCTGCAGAAAACAGTGGTCTGTCTTTCATTTTTGGCACAGAAAGAAGGGAAGAATGACTTCCCAATGCATTAGACAAAGTTACCTGCCACCTTCCAGCACCAGCTGTTGGAAATGCACCAACAGTGACAACACCGAGGTGAGAATAAGGATTTCACTGGCTCTGTCAGCAACAAATGAAACATTCTTACAAGCCGACTAGTTAGTATGACTTAGAACTATGTTTCTAAGGACCGAGTTTAAACAATTGTTTCACTAGCACAGCCAAAGTATCTTTGACACAGAGTAAAAGATGGAGGCAAGATCCCCTCTTAGGGATGCAGCCGCCTGGAGGACCCAAGCGCACCAACCATCAGCCCTTGCTGCTACAGCCACCACCAGTGCCTGGACCTCATCTACAGAGTGCGACACAGCTGCTTTCCCTTTCACTTTGTGGAAATTTTCATCAACAGTATCTTTCAGCATACCAAAAAAGTGAACGCATTGCTCTCAACGTGAGCACGTTTTCACACTCCTGAAGATCTCCGAGCAATGTTTACATGCTGCTTTCCCTCATGCGCCCTTTTAAGTGATTACTGAACTCGACTGCATTCCCAAGCAGGATTTTGCCTTCGCTATCTCTCCCTTACCCAAAGGAGGGCCTGGGCCACCAAAGCCATTTCCTAACAGCTTGAGGGGGGAGGGAAGAGGTGCTGTTTAGGAGCTCTGGGTAACAGACACCTCCCTGCAGGTTTTTTCTCATCAGGAATTCACACACTTGCTCTAAGCCGCACCGCTTCGCAGTGCTCATGTGCCACATCTCCCCTTTCGGGGTCACATTTCCTCCTAGGAGGGAAGTTCAGAACTTGTAACTTTTTCTTTATATGGATCTTCTTTGCACATCTGATTTTAAATGCAAATATCATCCAAAACTCAGCCATCAGGTATAGCAGTATTCTGGCCTGGCACTCAAAGGCAGAAAACCCTCCGCTTTCCCCACTTTGTCTTCACCCAGTGCTCCTTCGCAGCATACGCCACATTCTGCAGAGATGCAGAAGCTGCCTCTCAGACCCACCCTTCCAATCCCTCCCTATTCCCAACCCTTTAAGGCTCAGAGACCGTTACTGCCTCATTAATTGCTACGCACAGCTCTGGAAGCAGTCTTAAATAAGATTTTTCAGACGAGTACTATGTTCTATGCTTATTTAATTACTACCATCATAAACTATAATTTATGCTCATTTCCTAGGCTAACCTTTTCTTCTGGGTTTCTGTTTTTTTTTGCTAAGAAACATAAGCATGCTTAATTCCTGCTCTTGATGGACCCACACAGGTACTTTGCACAAAGGCCCAGATAACAGAACCTGCTCCCACCACGCCAAGCCCTCACGTCCATGGGTCAGACAATGCCGTGCTCAGCGCACACGTCCATGGGGCAGGCACCCAGCCCGGGGTCCTGCAGCACTGCTCCCAGCCAAGATGAGATCCCTGGACTGGGACACATCAAATCATTTTTCATGCTCCCTAAATTGGAGGGATTGCCTTCACCAGGGCCCAAAGCACTATCCATGCCTACACCTTGCAGCAGGGTGCGGACATCACAGAGCATCTGTAGCACGCACAGCACATGCCCAAGCCTACAGCCTTCCTTCACACGAGCACAGTCACGCTTCCCCAACCCTGCCGTGCTCCCAAGCTTGTTCTTCTAACCCCCTCACCAGCGGAAATGCTCCAGTTTACCACTTCTAGCTCCGCACACATGAAGCGGCGTCTCTGCTACATTTTCTAAATGAAGCCGCACATCCCATGGCAGCACAGAGCAGCAGGGGCCCTGTACAGCACTGCATTGGTCACTGCTTTGCTACTGGGCACAGTACTGGGGGGCACAGCACTGCCCCTGGAGCACCGCTATCCCCAGAGCAGACACAGCAGCAGCCTCCTGCCTGGCACAGGCTCTGCTCCGAGCAGCTCTGCCCTGCCAGCAGCGTCACCCAGCATCACCAGCTCGATGGCCTCCAGAGCTCTGCCTGGGGGATTTTGCTGTAGAAAAATCAACTCAGAAGGAGCAAGAGGCACTTGTACATGCAAGCCTAGCTCTGGCCAACAGCACGCTGCACGCTCACACAGCCCCGGGGGTTTTGCTGAGAGCCACGCACCGCTCCGTGCCAGCCCACGGTGCACCCGCTACGCCGACCTCGAGCAGCCCCGAGCGCTGTGTCACCACCTCCCGCGGACTCCCCACGGCGCGACATCCGCTGTGACATCCGCCGCGACACCCGCGCCGTGCCCTGCGGCACCGCTGCCGCTCGGTGCCCGCCGCCCCCGAACCACGCACAAAGCGGAGGCGGCGGGGTCCGGTGCGCAGGGAACAAAGGGACCTCCGGGGCAGCACCGGCGGCCCCGCTGGAAGCCGCGCGCTGACAGCCACCCTGGCAGCTCCGGGGCGCGGGCCGGGCAGCGCCGGGACCGGGCCGGGCTCAGCGCC
>WBMW01004897.1:205919-255909 GCA_013396635.1 Penelope pileata
GCCCCCGCCACGCACGGCGGCGCCCCGCCCCCCCGAGCCGGCGCGGGAACGGTCGCCGAGTTTCGGTTCTCGGCGTCCCCAGCGCGCACGCGCCGCGGGTTCGCGCCTGCGCGGCGAGTGTGGGGCTGCCTGGGGCGCGGGTCTGCTCCTGTCCTCCGGGCTCTGTCCGCGGCCTCGTGGGAGCGGACCTCGGAGCGCCCCGAGCTCGGCAACCGAGCTTTGCGCGGTCCGTGCCGCGGTCACCGAGATCTCCCCGCAGAGGGACACCTCAGGAAGGGACGCAGACAGGACACAGCCCCGGCCCCAGCCCACAAGCAGGGCTGCCCCGGCTGGCGTGAGGCAAATGCAGAAAGCAAACGCGCTCTCCTGGGGACTCTGTACAGGAGTGTGACTGTTCTGTGAAGCCTTCACCCCCCACAAGCTGCCTGCACCCAGCTGCACCCACTGCAAACATTGTAAAGCGTTTCCTGGCTGCTCTGCGACTGCAGAGGATGTGGGCAGTGATGGAGAGCATCCTGCAGCCGCGATCCCAACTTCGGAAGAAGCACTGTGCACAAAACACGCTCTCCTTGCACCATGGAGGACCCACTGGCAGCCCCAGCCCCACTGGAGCCCCACACAGCATGGCACCTACCTGCACTGCCATTGCACTGAGCCCCACGGCCTTCGAGTCCCAGCCACCCCTCGTGCTGCGGGTCTGGCTCTGGGCAGGGGGCCATCGGGAGCAGCTGCAGCGGGGAGTGAGGGGCAGCTGAGCCCAGCAGGGCCCTCATGGGTGGGACCTGATCCCACAGGGCCGGGCATAGGGACCGGTGCACCTCAGTGGTCCCACAGAGGCTGAGGCAGTGGGCCGGGTCCCCCCGGGAAGGCACAGCACAGGGCAGGGTCCATCTGCCAGGCAGGGTCCTGGCCAGGCCTGGAGGCATGAAGCCTCTGCTGCAGGGCCCAGGTGACCTAGAGACACGTCTGGGGACAGGTGCACCTACACCACAGCTCAGGCAAAGAGCCACCCTCTGCCCAGCCCTGAACTTAAATAGAGGCCCTGAGCAGAGGCTGGGGGTGGTCCTCCCAGGTGGGGCTGCTGGGTTGGAGTCTGCAGGGGCACTCAGGGCCATGGCACAGGCCTGCACAGGTGCTCATGGATTTAGAACCTGGTTGCACCAAGCTCAGTGTCTCATCCCCTCCATTCCTCTTTTCTCTTTGTGAGTGCAGTAGCAAAGTTATCCAAACCGATGGTGCTTTATCTCTCTTTTGCCCAAAAGCAATTCCTGACATTTGTTACATAGTCTCATTTCTTCATCTTACCAAGAACAGAGAAGCTATATTTAATTTTTGATTATTCTTGTTTTCAGAGTAAAAAGTTATTTAGGAGTTACAGAGGGATTCTAAATGGTAATTTTTGTTGGGAAAAAAAAAGGTACAGCAACAAAAATCCCTGATATTTCTGCTGCAGTCAATGGAAGCAGCTGAACAGTCAGCACCTCTGACTAAAAGCAGGTCACTTAGACACCTAAATATAGACTTGAAGTCAGATTTTTGAAGGAGTTCAGTACCCATTTGTTCCTTACGTTATGCTTAGAACATTATATCTGAGCATTGTGCAATGCTGCACACATCAGCGTGACATCTGTCACATATTTGTCTTCCACCTTTCCAGGATAAATCCACATAGTGAGGCATTTTCTTTTTAGAGTGTGTAATACACAACCAACATTTTGGCAGATTTATTATAGGCAAGGGGAGGCTGGGGAAGGATGTTGTTCTTTTTTTTCTTCTGGGAGATTTTCCTGTCATCCCGGCCTAGATTCTGAAGAGCTCGTTCCTGCAAATATGAATCCTTTCCAAGGGGCATTGTGTTTGATCAGAAGAACAACAGATGTTAACCATAAACCTTACAGCAGAATTTGAAGAAGTCAAGTGCCTGGACTACCTAGATGAGGTCTGAGGCACAGATTTGTCTTCTCCAATTTTTGGCACAAAACCCAACATGGCTGCCTGCACCTGCCTGTCCTGGCAGGACCACTGTGCCACAAGTCTTCTACCTGTGCCATAATATACCTGCAGCTGGACACAGGTGTCACTGGGAGAGGCAAAACCTCGTCATACCTGCAGCCTACACTTCTCTTTGGCACTCTCTGGCTGTGCTTCAACTAGAACTGCAGTCTCTTTCTTTCCTTCAACTGTAACCCTTACCCCACCCCTTAAAATAAACCTACCCAGAAGCTGAGCCTGGGACCAGACTGCCAATCTATAGTGCCTGTGGCAAAAATGTCCCCTGCAAAGTTGTTGCATGCTGAACTTCCTTTTCACCCCCCTTTGAACTCCCCCCAGCTGGAGCTGTGGGCTCTCCCTTTCTCCCAGCCCTAACAGTAACCCTGAAAGTAACCCTGGTCTTAGGCTAAGCCTCGGCCCAGGGCCCCCAGCCAGTGCCCACAGCAAAACCTTCTCACAGCCGTGTTCCTTTCACAGTCCACCTTTTCCTTTGGCATATTCTTTTTTATGCTGCCCATCAGCTGCAGCTGTCCCTGCCTGAATATTAACCCTAACACAGATCCTTAGACCAGGACTCCCAGCCAGCACCCATGATAAAATGTTCTTTTTGCCACGTTTTCTCTACACTGTACCCTTTCTCTTCAAAATTCCTTTCTAGCTCCAGTCCAGCTGCAGCTCCTGGATCTCTCTCTCTGCCCTAACTTTAACCCCTGCACAAACCCTCACACAGCTTTGGTCACAGCCCCAGCCTGTGCCTGCACCAGGAAGTTCTTGCAGCCAACTTCTCCTTGCAGCCCACACTTCCCTGAGACAGCCACATTCTAGACCCAGGCCTGCTGCAGCTCTTGGCTCTCTCTTTCTGTCAGCCACAACCTCAGACCTCACCCTACTCCTGACAGTATGCTGAGCCTTAGACCAAGCCCCTCAGCCGGTGCAAACACCTAAGTGCTCCTGCAGCCCATCTGTCTTTGTGGCTCAGCCTTTTCTCCAGCAACTGCTTTCAAGCTCTCCTCCAGCTGAAGCTCTGGGCTCCCTCTTTCTACCAACACTGACCCTAACCCTCACGCCAGCTGTATGTTGATCTTCAGACCAGGACCACCAAGCAGTAACCACAGCCAAAATTTCTTGCAACAAATTTCATCCTGCACCCCATGCTTTCTAGACCCTTTCTAATTGCAGTTAGGCTCTCTCTTGTCAACTCTAACCCTACCCCTAGCTCAAACTCTAACCCTAACTCCAACCCTAGGTGGAGGCTGACTCAGACCAGGCAGCCCTACCAAGTTGTCTTTGTCACCTGCACTTCCCCTTCAAGCCCTTTTCTAGCTCTCCATCAGCTCTAGGCTCGGTCTTTCTTCCAGCCCTAACTCTAACCCTGAAATTACGCCCAACCTTATGCTGAGCCTTGTCTCTGGCCACCTTTTGGTGGACACACCATAAAGGTCTCCCAGCCAAGTTTTTGCAGCCCACTCTTTCTTTAGGCAACTCTTTTCTAACCCCACTCCCACTGCAGCTTTAGGCTCTCTTTTTTCTCAGCCCTAACCCTAACTCTAGCCATATCAGTAAACTCAAACAAAGGTTAAGCCTCAGACTAGAACTCTCCAGGCGAAACCAAGAAGTTCTGGCAACCAAGTTCTTGCAGCCTACACTTCCGGTTACCAGTTCCTTCCCAGTCCCTCTGCAGCTGGAGCTCTCATCTCTCTCCTTCAAACCTAACCCCAGCTTCAAGCCCAGCTATATGCTGCACCCTAGAGCAGCCTCCCCCACAGCAAAATGCCCACAGCAAAAATTCCTCCCCACCACATTCTCCTTGAAGCCCACTCTTCCTCTAGCAGCCTCCTTCACATCTCCCTCCAACTGGAGCTCCTGGCTTTCTCTTTTCCTCAGCCCTAACCATGACCACATGGTAAGCCTTAGACCAGGACATCCAGCCAGTGCGCGCACCAAATATTTTCCCCTTCCAAGTTCTTTCTGTATCCCAATATTTCTTTTAGATGCTCCTTTCCAGCTGCAGCAGTGTCTCTTTCCCTTGTCCCTAATGCTAACTGTAGTCTTAATCCTGGCTGGAGGCTGATCCTTGTGCATAGGATACTGATACCATTCCTGCACCGATACCAAAACATTCACTCTTGTGGCCACCTTTCCTTTGGCAGCATTCTGGGAGCTCTCCCTGCTCTAATGCAGGCTGACTATACCCACAGAGAGAGGAATCTCAGCTCAGGTCTTCTCTTTGTTTCCTTATAGTTTATGGACATTTTTATGCATGTGTGAGGAGGGCTTTTATACATACTGCCTGGCATAAGCTTTATTTCCATCCATTGAGAGTTTTTCTTATAGCATGGCACTGTCAGTGTATGTTGCTGATCAGAGTTCATGATGCATGTGGAAGATGAAAGATATTCTGATAGAGTATTGAAAAGCTGAAACCAAACCTAGTATGTGCTGCCTGTAGTGCCTATGGGAGATCTCTCTGGGTCAGTGCATCTCCACAACTGCATCCATGTTCCATTGTAAGCGAAATGGTTTTTTAAACTTCCCAGATAACCTGTGAGCAAGCTAGCTTAGATGCTGAGATGATGGTCCAGGAATTGACAGGAAACTGAGGGGACATTATGACACTAATTCTTACAACTTGCAACTTCCTCTGAGGTTGCAATTGTCTTTAGCTGCCTCTTGAAAGACTGTCAGGGTCTGTAGGTTCCAATCCAGTAAGAACAGATTCTGAGAACAGGAGGTTTGTTCTCTGAGTTACTGCACGTGTCAAGTCCTGAGCAGCACTTCCTACTTGACTTTAAAGAAATCCGCCCCCCACAGATTTACAAGTGTTTGAGACTCCTCCAGTGTGTCCAGAACTTTTTGATGGCTGAATATAAAGCTTTTGAACTGCATCAGGACTGAATAGGAGGGCACAGCCAGGGTCAATTCACAGTGCTTGGGAACTTTATTAAATGTACCCTGTCACCAGTGGACTAAGCTGGTCAGAATGTGCTCAGTCTCTAATGAAGTAGTTTACTATCATCAGCAGCACGGAATAGTTTTTAGCAGCTGCAGTGGAGATGAACCTATTTATTTAGTTTTGTCCCATCTGTATCACTTGTTTTCTGTCATTGGTAAAATTTCTGCTTCTTCCTACATCTGCTACAAGATGTTTGGTTGGGAGCTGGTAGCAAGGGAGAGCAAAGGAGAAAATGAGCTAGCAAGCCTGTGCTAATGAAGGGTGGTCCTGAACCAACTTAATCAATAGCTAGAATAAATTAAAACAAGGGTGCAAGCTCTCACAGTGGCATTTAAGAAAAGCTTGGGACTAGCAAGCTCACTATTAAAGTCTATTTACTCTTTCTGGTGTTTTGTTTAGCCTTATTGTTTAAACGTAACACTTTCTAATCTGATACCTGATTCCAGCAGGAATAGGAATGACTTGCTTTTTGTTTTGCTGGTCATTAAGAGCAATTCTACTGGTGACTTAGGGTCCCTGCTTTTAAGGAAAGGGATATCGCAGTTTGTAATTGAGGCTTTGCCTGGCTACTGGAAGGTAATATTCCCCTTCACAATTATTTTCTGCAGCTGCAAAGAACAGAAGGCCCACAGAGTTTCCCTGGGCCAACTGCCACAGAAACTAATTTCAGCTAAGGCAGACTCATAAATTGTTCCATTACTCTATAAATCGGTCTGAGCACACGTCACTTCAAGCCAAGCGGGGTAACTTTAAATCTAGCCCGTAGTTCTAAAATACTGCTGCTTTTTTAAAGAACACGTTTCAGAGACATGATGATAATAAATAATATCAGAAGTAAATTAATCTGCTATACGAGCATAAGACCTAAAAGGATGTTAAAATTTTTACCTCTTTGTTGGAAATACATAAAGACCAGTCCACCTATTTTGAAAACTAATTATTGTGTTCATTTTTAAAACAGAAAAGGAGAAATAGAAAACCAGTAACTATAAACTACTTAAAACGCAGACTCCCTAATTGCTCTGCTTTTAGAAGAACAAATATGATCTGTGCGTGGAAACCATTACTGGCTGTGTATGTTCTCAGGCAGAAAGCATTGCCTGCCAGTCTTCAGATGTGCCATCAAGAGTTAGGGGATTCACTGAATTTCACATAATTGCAGAGGATTTCAAACAATCTCCGGAACATAACTTAAAATGCAAAACGAAAATTAAAATTAATTTACAGAGATCAATGCAATAATTCCTTAAGCAGAAAAGATTCTGACATTTCATTTTAAGCATTACCAATTTTCTCTTGTTCCTCATCAGGAAGCATAACACACAACCAGAGGCCTACAAAAAGGCTATCGGTCCCAGTTAGGGATCAGACATCTAGCATAAGTGATGCTTTGGGGCTTTGTTTATTTTCTTTTGGGCTGCGTGTGTGTGTGTGAAAAAAGACAACGTACTCCAGCCTAGGCTTAGGAAGTTATTGCAGCCAGGGGTAGCTCCTTTGGCTAAAGGAGCTCACCGCCCTCAAGGCAGTGGAGGCCAGGACAGCTTCTTCTCACCTTGTTTGACTCTCCATAAACAAGCCAACTAAAAGCCTTACTGTGATCAGCATCTAGCAGTAGCCATGTCCATTTTAGTTCAGACAAAGTAAATTACCCCTAGTGAGAGAAACACTAAAACTCAGCTACCCCACTCCCTCTGGGGCCCTCTGCTTCCCTTTTACGACTTCCCCACTTAGGCAGCACAGCCATCAGTTCCACCTCCCAGCAGTTTAACAAGCCGCAACTGCCAGGTTTTGCAGCTTATATAGTCTTTAAGGGCTAACCTCTTCCTTCTTCTTTAGCAAAAGCTTTTAACCCTTTCTAGGTTCACAGTGACTGCAGTTCAACTCGTTTGCTGTTTATGTGTGGCTTCCTGAAGAACCTGGGATTTTCTGAAGTCTCTGTTGATTCAAGCTTCTGTTTTACCAGGCATGATCAGCTGCAGGGCTGCAGAACTGCTCCTGGGTACTGTGCCTCCAGCTTGGGAATAGAGAATCTGGACCTTAAACACTTCAAACAACATATAAACCTTTGGGTTGTGGGCGCTTTTTGTTTGCTTGTGTTGTTTCTTTGTGTTGTTTTCTTTCCTTTTCTCTCTCCTCCCCTCTCCCCCCCAGCAAAAAGATCAACATTGATAGATCTCACTACAGAATTTGTGGTATCTTGCAAATGGTATCAAAACCATGTAAGTTCAATAAGGACATTGTGTATATACATCTTGTGTGTTTATTCTTCAACCCGAAAGGTATTTTGTTCAACATTAGGCAAAAAATGTCACTCAGAAAAATCCATTAACCTCATTTGTGTCTGTCTAAAAGCTGATCTTTTTCAAAATACATCTTTTTTCTTATTGAAAAGATTTTGAGCTTCCTGTACATGGTTTTTAATAACCTTTAAGCATAAAAAGACACATTTAAAAAGTAACTTAAGAAATAAAATGTAGTATTTGCTTTCCTTAGCTGCACATACTTTAATAAAAACTGCTGGGTGCTGAGCTCATCTTATTTGGTAACACAAAGTTCCATCTTCCTATAGCTGTATTTTTAATATTTGTAGATTTGAGATGCATTTTCTTTCCTGCTACAGCACTTGAGCAACATTTTCAATTTCTAGCTCAGAAACACAGCTTCCTTAGTATATGCCCTTTTAGAGTTTCTTGCTTGTGATGGTTAATCACAGGAACTGCCATTGCTGATGAACTGTTAAGAAATGCAGTGGTTCCCACATGTTCTAATTTAGGTGGTTGCTGCTGTTACTGAGGGTTTTGTTTTAAGAGAAGGGTATGTTTGTGCTCTCTTTCAATGTTGCTAAACATCTTTCTAGCATTTTTCTTCAGAAGACATTGAAAAGTACCACTAATGCCAATAGTGGAGACATAGTCCTTGAGAAGGCTTGTGAAAGTGATAGAAAAGGAAGGTACAGTGTTTCCAAAGCTCAAATTACAAAAACATCCTTTAATATTGGATAGCTCTGATTTGGACAGAAAATACCGAGCACCAAGACCCTGAACAATGACAATTGCAAATGAATCCTGAAGCTATAGTGGCACAGTACTTGTGAAAACCAGGTCTCCCATGTATGGCATCTAAATAAAGCAGTTCACTGCACATTAGCTTGCTCCATATCTTGTCAATTTATGTTCTGAAATCTCCAAGGAAGGAAATCTTGCAACCTTATCAGTATTTGGCCACCCCCATGTTTTTCCTGTATATCTAATAGGAATTCCCCATGCTCCAGCTTGTTTGTTGCTGCTTGTCCTGTCACTGGAACAGATCGCTGTGAATAGCAGCCGTGTCCTCACAGCATAGCAGCTGCTCCCTCCAATGGCATCTACAAACTTGCTGAGAGTGCACTCCATCCTATCATCCAGGTCATGAATAAAGATATTGAACAGTTTTATCTTCACTGTGAATCCTTGAGGGATGCCACTTGTACGACCAGTCACCAGTTCTGCTTCATATTGTTGATTACCACCCTTCGAGCCCAGTGGTTCAGCTGATTTTCTACCCGTGTTATCATCCACTTACACAGTCCATACCTCACTAATTTGGCTTTAAGGAGATAATGGGAGACTGTATCAAAGGATTTGCTAGAATCAAAGTATGCAGTGCTCCTCCCTCCACCACAGAACAAGTCACCTCATCACAGAAGGCAATCAGGTTGCTCAGGCATAATTTGCCCTTGATAATTCTGTGCTGGCTGTTCCCAATCGCCTTCTAATCTCTCCCATGCTTAGAAGTGGCTTGTAGGAGAATTCCACCCGTGACTCTTCCAGAGAGTGCAGTTAAGCTGCCTGGCCTGTATTTCCCAGATTCTCCTTCATGCCTTCTTCAAGATGGATGTGAGTTTGCATTCTTTGTTCCTTATGGCTCGATTTTGCTTGATTGTAGTATGTTATTATTTTGATCAATACAAAATTGGCAATGGGACCCTAATAAGCCGTTGGAAGGTTAGTGTATGTCATGTCTCTCCATTTAAGGAAATCTTATGTTTCCAGTGTAAAAAAAATGCAATATTTGTTTTGTAAAATATGATACGGTTCTGCTAAAGAAATCTTTACCTTATGTAAAACCAACCTGGCCTTGAGTTCTTTTAATTTACATAACAAATACATGTTTTCCAAGAAATATTCTGTAAGAAACTGGAAATTAGACAAAGTCACTTCCTTAAACCTATTTTAATTACTATTTTTTTTGTTTCAACAGATATTTAAAATATTATTTTATATAAAATAAATGCAAAAAAAACAGCTTGACAAACACAAGAATAAGAAAGGAGAAAAAACAAATGATAGGAAGAAAAACGTATCCATCCTAATTACTTTGTAATTACTAAGTAAAACTTCAAGGGCTTAAAGCAAAAACGAAACTCATTTCTCACAAGAGCAGAAGTGAGAATGCTTTAGGAGCTGGTTAGACATTAGACCACAAGAAATCTTCAAGAAACTGCATAAAATGCAGTAGACATGAACAAAGAGAAAGGTTTCTGAGCACACAGCACTGCGCCATAGGGCCGCGAGCGGGCCCGCTCTGGCGGGTTGGGGCAGCTGCAGGCCGCAGAGCACCGCCATTTTGTGTGAGGCAGGGGTCCTGGCTGGGCTCCATTTGGCGAAGCAATTCCCCCTTATACACACTTGTTTGAAATTACAGCTGTGTGAGGCCTGATCTACACTGTTCTTTATCTTGAGTGAGCAATGTAACTTTTAACACAGTTACACGAGTGGAGAGGTGACTGCGGCTCCTTATGCCAAACAACTGTACTAGCAGGGGTAGGCTGTTTCCTGCTCTTAGCAGAAGCTTCTCCATGACAACAACTTTGCACAAACACGTCTTCCAGCTCTAAGAGTTTGTCGTGCTTGCCTGTTCTGGCATTAAGAAGCAGTTTAAACAAAGCAACCGTAGCTGTTCCAGGTGTGAGGAGGAGCCTCTTCGGCCCAGCCTTCCTCTTTGGTGGGTGCTGCAGTGGGGGTGGCATTTCCTGGCGATCCTGGGGTGGTGAGGGGCTGCCACCTCTGCACCTGTGGTTTGGTGTCAGTAACCAGAGTCCTGGCATGAGCTGAGCAAGGAGGGATTATTAGAGCTGTTAAAGCAATGCAACCTGCGTGCAGACAAAGCTTTGGCTGTTACACACTGCCGCTGAAAACTTCACAGCAGTCATCAGCAACATGTCTCCCAGGTCGACTACTTATGAAGTAGGCTTGGAGATTAATTCATTGATAGGAAAAAATAAAGACAGAAATGATAGATAAAATCTTGGTATTTATGCCCAAAGCTCTCTCTGAAGTGTACAGTACTATATATGTGAAGTGTGCAGGATGTGAGTGGCAGAAAATTGAAGCAAATGAAGACGTACCGCAAACCCACAGCTTTCTTACGATGTCACCGTTTCTACATTTGCAAATGAGGTTGCTACCACATTTCCTCTCAAGACAGGCAGAAAGGGCAGCTCAGAACCTTGCAAACTGCAAGGTGCAGCATGGCAAGAGTTTTTGTGTTGAAATAAATGGTGATGTGATGTTAGACGCAGTCCTGCAGAAAGTAAGAGTTTCCATCCCATGTGGAAAAGCACAACGAGGAAGCCAAGAGGGTTTGCTTAGCTTTGAGGCAAAGATGAATAAAGTTGTCAAGGACTGAAATATCAGTGTATTTTTAAGTTTCTTGGACATCTGAGTTGAGCTCGAGCTTCAGAAATGTCTTTAACTACTCCTGCAGAGCAAGGGAGGGCTTCAGGACCCAGAAGCTGTGTTGAATATAGAGTCAAAGTATTGGTGACACTGACAGACTGACTGATAGAGACCCCTCTTTTCTGTTCAGAATCAGTATTCACTCACAGAAAAGTGCCAACAAAAGAGATAAAACCTGGACATGCTCAGAGTTTTGTTGTGGGGAAGGAAGCAATCTCCATGCTGCTTCCAGCGCACAGACCACACAGTTTCAGTGCAGGTTCCTGCAGGGAGCAGGGGGGAGGAAAGAGAACCAGTGGCTCCTCTGTTTCCAAAGCAGAGAAAACTCCTGTAGACATAACCAACTAACCTGGTATCTGCATGTCCTTTTCCCTATTATTTTGGAGGCTGAATATTGCAAAGTAGAGGTTTTAGCCATTCTTACACATGGCAAACAGGTCAGTTCTTTCCACGAACTGACAGGCAGAGCCTACTTTTCGGGATTGCTGTCTGACTACCAAAGAATTGTGTGAATACACCTTTTAAAAAAATACAAGTATTCTCACATATTGATTGTGTAAGTGTGCAGACACACACACACATGCACCACCAGCCAGAGAGGCGGAGGACTGGCACAGAAAAGAGCTGATAGAAAGGGAAATGGAGGAGAGTATAAGAAATAAGTAAATAAAAGAATGAAAAGGGAGGGAGGAAGGAGCGGGGGTTTGCTTTCCTCTCCTGAACACTCTTTGTGACAAGAAAATTACTTGGAGGTTCAGGCATTAGATAGATGTTTAAAAAGGAGTAGAAGAAAAAGCTTGCATGAGACTGATCTTTTGAAACAAACATTGCCTTATAAATGAAATCAAATAGCTTTTGCTGGGACAGCAGGTCTCAGGAAGACTGCCATCAAAGTGACCTGCTCTGTCAGATACTGTCATGTTTCCCCTTTCACTCAGAGCAAAGAAACAATTTGTATGACTTATCACTTCATTATTTTATTCATTTGCTTCTTCATCCATTGCTGGGATATTTTCTGTCAGTTACCAGGTTCCTCTCGGCTCTGTCTTCAGTCATGTTCACTGGCAGAAAGCGCTATTAGCTCGGAACAATCTCTCAAGGAGGAAGATGTATTTCTCTAGGCATTCCAGTAAGTCTGAAATATTGTTGCTTCTAACAGTCCCTAAGGAAAAGCAGGAAAAGAGCCAAATCTAAGTAACTTCTGCATGAGGATCTATTTAAAAATGCGTGTCATCTTTCGTATATTAATCTATTTTTTAGAAGGAAAATAATATTTGAATGTCAGCAGAGGATATAGTGAAGTAATGGTCTGTGCTGCGGTCAGCCCTAACATACTGGGCAGGGAAATGCAGTCCTCCCTCTTCCACGCATGGAAAGCTGCCCCGATCATCTCTTCATGGCATTTTAGGAGCACCGCAGGCAGCACCCCAGGGTGCCGTTCCCTGACAGCGCCGGCTGCCTGCCGACTGGCCCAGCTGCCACCCAAGCAAATGAGGTTCCTGAAAATTCTTAGCGCTCTTCCAGCTAGCACACCACTTCTTAATTAAGAAGAGTAGTAACACTTCAAGAGTAATTACCAATATAGTAATATTAAACGTTGAAAATGTATTTTTTAAAAAAATTACAAAAGTAGTTAGCAATTTATAGGAGAAAGTCATTTCTCTGTACTGCAACTCAGAGATCGTTCGTACATGTAATTGTTTTAAGAACTATGCCTTACCAATTCAGTCTAACAAAGCGGATAGATAAATTAAATATAAGATGAATATAGGATGCAGTTGAAAATGTGCAGCCATGTCCTGACACATGAAGCTAAGTGGATTAGGGCTGATGGCTGAACCAAGTAAAAGCTCCAATTTCTAAGCTCCAGTTTCTCAGACCTCTGCCACCAGCCTGGAGTCTTTCAGGACTGATTTCCACAGCGCACAGTGACTGCATCTGGGGCTTTAAAATCCCACCCTGAAAATTGTCCATAAATACGCAGTCATTTCTAGACAAAATTTGTCAAGTTTATATGATCAATCTCAAAACTCAGCCTTGAATTGGAGGAGTTTTCTTTATTTATTTTTATTTTTTCACCTATCCTCTCTGGTGGTAAAAGCTCAGCAGCATAAATGATATCTGCATTAATTTAACTTGGCTGACGAATGGGATTGGACCTCAGCAAAAGCTCTGTTCGCACCCAGAGCCCTTCAGCACTGTCAGATCTGCAGCGCAGACAGCAGTGAAGCTCTGTAACTGTATTGCTGGGGCCTGCACAACAGGCCCCAGTCAAAGCTGACCTATAGGTGAACCTCACAACCTCGCAGTGTATCTAATATTAATTGCACTTATGCCACTTATCCATATTTTGCCATGTCAGTATGAGTATATATATTTTGGTGTTTATCTGTAGAAGCTCTGTCGTAATGCTAATCTATGCAGTAACAATGGTCAAATGATCTCTTTATTTGGCACAAGGGCACTTTGCTGTAATGTCTGTCCTGTGATAAGCATGCTGCAAGGGGACTGGGCACACTGTCTTGCCACAGGTCCCTTGGTCAGAAATAGACAGTGTGGCTCCCTTGGTTCCTCCTTGAACCACTGCGATGTTTTGAGGGGAAAACCAACAGGAGAAAGATGCTTAATCATTGTACCAGATGTTTTTGCACATTAAATTATGAAAGTTGTTTATTCAACTGTATAAAAGCGGGACCCTCTTGCAGTGACTTTGGAGATCACACCTACGAGTGGATGCATTGTGCAGGACTTCCCAACTGCCAGGAAAGGCTCCAGATCCTCGCTGCAACTGGGGCTCCCCAGCAACTGCAGATCTGGATGATGGTAAAGTATGGGGGCAATTGGTGATGTATTTTTCTTAATCACTACCGCTAACCTCACTTAGTAATGATGAACTGCATTACCTTGCTTATTTTCTTTACTGTTGAGCTTATCTTTTGACTATATGCACTGCTTTATTTTTGTATTATTTTGAAATAGATGGTAAAATAAGCCTATCCCTTTTGTTGGTGTCTATGTCCTTTCTGTTGACCCCGTCCATAGGCAAAACAGTAACAGTACTTCAAACACTTCAAGTAAGAGTCCCTGTGCCAAAGGGACACACGAAGCAGGAAAGCATCACTTAGGATACTTTTATCACCAAATTAGAAGTGCTCTTGGAAAACGTTCACATAAAAAGAACTACCTGAAAAAGAGCTGTCCTATGGTAAAACTGCTTCAAGCTGGTATCTAGAGAGAAGAAAATTTGAACAAAGACACCTAACTGAGGGCTGGTTCTTTGCATTTTCACCCACGTTATTATGGTTTTTTCAGCCGTATTATGCGGAGAGAAATCTGAAGTTTTAACTGACATATATTTCCTTTCCTGGGCAGAACCTGTTATTCTGGGAGACTTTTTATGAAGCATCCCAAAGGAAATTCCTAGTATTATTCAACATTTATATTTCATATGAGCCTTTTAAGGCACAGAACAAATTACAGCTGACTTGTTAATTAACTGAATTTCAGCAGATGGTGAAAACAGACATTGAGAGGTTAGAATAAATTGGCCGTACAAGTTAATGGCAGTCAGGAACATGAATCAGTGTCTCCTGGCAAACAGGGCACAGGTCTTTGCCAACTGTGCCACTGTGACAATATGGGCTTATCTGGTATCATGCGCTCTCTCTCCCCATGCATGTCCCCTGCCAGAGGGGCTGTGTAAGGTCTGCCAGGACATCCCCCATCCTGGCACGTGGCATGGCCCAGCCGCAGCCACTGTCCTGCTCCAGTCCTCTTCCCCCAGTGAAGGACTATCTTTCATGTACACAAAATTTTTAACTGTTGACTTTTCATGGCTTACATTCAAGCTTCTTTCTTCACATCATTGTCAAAAGCCTTGTGGACTTGATCCACAGCAATTAGGTTTACCAATGCATTTCAATCCTCAACCATTCTAGACACTTTCTAAAAAGTCATCTAATTTATAAGGCTATCTATGTGATTCAAATTATTTATTCTTTGAGGTCTTGGAGTTTCAGCCAAGATATTTCAGGTATGATGGACATTCGTTCAATACAAACTTCTTAAGTGTTTTATAATCTATGACTTGGTCTGCCATCCTTTTGTTAAAAACTGTCAAGTCTTCCTCTTTCGGTCTGGAATGAGACAATTCATTTTGCACGTCTCTGTGAATGACACACAGCCTTTAAAAAAAGAATTTTAAACCCCTCTCTGATGCACTCCCCTGCTCTGCAGAAGCAGCTCTCTTCATTGACGCGTGCGGATGCCAACACAAAGCCCTATCCCACCTGCTGGGAGGGCTGCTGTTGTGCCAGCTCAGCCCCCTTGGCCCAGCCAGCAGCAGGGTTTAACTGCACCTACAGGGACAACTGCTGGTGGGAGAGGACTTCATTTACAGTTCCTGAGCATCAATGTCTGGATTAAAATCTAGATCGTTTACAACAGTTATCAGTGCTTCAAGCATCTTTTCCATCCCCCAGCTTCTGAAAGTCCCAAATCTGCACTCTTTCTGCAGGCATTCAAAGCACTTCTCTTATGAGCACTTGGCCCATCCTCATTCTTTTCAGGGAAGCAACTTGCCATGTACCTGTTGCTTCACATGAGTTCACTTCGCCACTGGAAAGCTTAAAATGAAAATATCAATTTTATTTATTTATTTATAATTATGAAAGAAAAGGCAATTGCAAGTATAAAATAGACCACTACCAATCCTTTGCTTTA
Organism: Penelope pileata; assembly: GCA_013396635.1. Taxonomy (NCBI): domain Eukaryota; kingdom Metazoa; phylum Chordata; class Aves; order Galliformes; family Cracidae; genus Penelope; species Penelope pileata. The sequence continues at coordinate 221,304 of WBMW01004897.1, forward strand.
ATTTTCACTGATACTGCAGCTCCATCACTTTGCTTGCTCTTCAGCCTTCAGCCCTACGTGTTCCTCTTCCTCTCCCATGGGCTGCTACTCGTGCGTCTCAACTCAGGGTGATGCAATTCAAGAAAATAACAGTTCTTCTGCTTGTTTAAGCCCACAAACCAATATGCTGTGGCTCAGATGAGCACCAACAGCATAAGAGAGGCAGGCCTGACGCAGTACAGGATTAGGTTTAACCTATCTGGGAATCACATCCTTACGCATGCTCTGAAGTATCGTTTGGCCACGGTATTCAGGAGGCAATTCATCAGCATTTGCCTCTGAAATGTTCTCTTCAGGTGTAGGTTCCCTTGCAGGACGCCTTTATTTCACTTGGAGGTTTTTTGGCTGCTCTGAACATAAAGAGATCCCCAAAGAATGCTTTAGGAACCCCCTGTTTCTCCTGAAATGCTGCATTTCTCTAGCTTAGAATTTTTCTTATTAAGCTATGATCAAAGCATGGATTGATTGCTCAGCATCTGTAAGAATGAAATGGAATAACCTCAGATTTGCTTGAGTCTGCCCTTCCTGTGACGTGCAGAGTTCTGGTTCTTCTCCTCATTTTCCTCAGAAATTGAAATTTAGGCTTATTTCATTGTAATTTCACTAATTGAAAATTATACATCACAAAAATGTTCTTACCTTGTGGAAATTTCAGCTGCATTTTGGGATTACTGACATCTTATAGATATCACTCATGCCATGACAGTACTGCATATCTTTAGTTTCAGAAGACACTGTGTCACTCTGCCTGTCTGTCTCGTCTATGTTTGAAACATTGATGCTTTTTTTGGCACTGTCAGAGGATTAAATGCACCCCTCTCTTGCAAAGGGCCAGGCTGTGACACTTTGCTCTCCAAATATTGCTATTAAATTCAAAATGCCTAAGTAAGATACTACTCAGTATAGTGAATGAGTGAGAAACTACTCCCTGGTTCTTCTAACAAAGGAACTTGCTATGGTGCTGGCTACAAAGATGACAAAAGAATAGATACTCAGAAAATCAGAGAACCATGCTGGTACGTAGCTAATCAGAGTCTGCTTAGCCACAACAAGACAAAGTAGCTTTTCCATGTCTTATTTTAAATGATGTAGAGAACCACAAATATCCCCTTCCCCACCACACACCTAATAATACAAATAATATTAACTGCCATACCAGCCAGGTATGTTGTTGCTACTGAGGTGCAGCTTACAGAGCAGATATTCAGACAAGCAATGGCCAACTGCTTTTCTCTTCATATTATCCTGTATGCCAGCCTCTAGCACTCAAACCATACTTCATCCTTTTGCTCTGTTCAAGGCTGACCCTGGTTTTTAAATGGAAAAATATATTAAGAGAGTCATAATCATAATGCTCCCTCTGGTTCCATTAGCATCAGAAGAACTGCATGTTGTACATTATATGTGACCAAATTAAAAGGCCCAAATTTTCTGAGTGCGGTTCCTGGCTTATAGAGGCTGGGTATAATTACTTCTTCTGGAGTATTGCTATTATACTATAATTTGCACAATGGTCCAAAAGCCTTCCAATGCGCCAGCAGCGTCAAAAACTCCACCACTTTCAGTCAATTGCAGTGCTGCTGCTTTGCTCATTTCAGCATGGGTGGACAATTAGGTAATTAGGGTAGAATTAACCCCCTCGTCCCCAAATTAGGGGTTGTACTACAATATAGAAAGAAACACTGAGTTTGGAATATGAACATATTGATCTTGTTTCATCAACAGTGACAAACATATACTAAGCTACATAGAAAATAAGTATTTTTAAGTGTACAGCTTGAAATGCTGAGGAGGTTCTACAGAAGATCTTCATACTGAGATTCATAAAACTGTTTCCTCTGCAACCTTAAAGCAGAGGCCATCCTTCCTGTTCTGTACAGGTAATATTATGTATCATTGAATTGCAGCCATCTCAGTGAACAGAAAATTTTTATTATGACTAAAAGTACCCTCATGTAAAGCATTTTAGTAATGTCATGATTTCAGATATCAGCTGACATTCAGCTTGGCTGAACAGAGACATTTACAAGGTGCTTTCAGTGACATTTCTGCAGCTTGATTAACTAATGATCCTGAATAATCAAGTGATGACAGCTAAGATCAAATCCAAACATTTGAAGGACATCTTCAGCCTACATTTATGTTACAGATTGCTCTGAAAGTTTGAAGATGCTGAGTAGTTTTTTGGCCTGTTTAAATCTTGACTGAAGAATGAATGTCACAGTAGCAAAAATTACAAAAGAAAATTCATATCAGTCACTGCAGAATCGATGTACCTGGGCTCACTGTTCACTTCTTACAGAACAGGGATATCTTGTTCTTCATCCCACCGATGTTTTTGCATAGCTTATAATAAAGTTCTCTGGTTCTTCTGCGCCCTCATTAAACAGTGCTTTCCTGAGATTGGACAAATTCAATGAATTGCCATTTTCAAGCAATTGGTTGAAATGGAAAAGATTTTCACAGATACATTATGAAATATTAACAGAAAAATAACAAAAAAGAAAGTCGAACTTTTCTCTTTGAATTCTCCAACCAACTATTTAAACTCTCATTTCAGTATTTTTTAATGCACTTTCCCAAGATATTCAGAAATTGATGACAATTATTCTACCTTTTTACCTTTTGTTGAACATGGAAAGTAAATGCTCTCTGAAGCGTATCTTACTTCAAATTTCATACCTTTATATACATTATTTCATTGGTATTTTTTATTAATGTTATGATTTCAAATAGAACTTATTCTGCTAGTATCATTTTAAGGATGCCCTGACATGCAAAATCAAAACACGTCACTGCAATGAGTTGCTGTCCCTCATCCTTTCTCTTGTCATAGCACGGCTAACATCAGTACTACAAGTTGTTACATCTGTACTCTTAAGCGTGTTTATTCAGATAATGCCTAGTTTTTTTTCCTTTGGAAGTGTTGAAAGCTAAATATATCACTTAGTCTTACAATCTCTTGGAGAAATGCAATCACTTTTGACAATTCACAGAAACTTGATACCTCTTCACTACTTGCCTCAAGCTCTTCTTCTTCTTTTTTTTTCCCAACTCACAAGAATCATCTTTTTCATCTGAACTAGTCATCTGGACTCCCTTCTAAGCACTGAAGATCCAGTCATCACATCCTGGACCGGGGTCTGTGAACCATGACCTGAAAGTGTCCGCTTCGTCTCAGCTGGGAAGAAGAGGAGCTTAGGATGAGCTGGTCTGACAGAGAGCTAGCTCTTGCTGTGGCCATGCAAGGCTGAGGAAGGTGAATCCTACCCAAAGTCCCTATCTGTATATAAGCTATGATAAAGCCACTGAAAACTGTCAGCTGGGGATATGAAGAAAGATCAGCTTGCTTAAAGAATACATGGAAGAAGATTTGTTTCTGATGAGGAGATCTAGAAAAAGTAACGCTATCAGGCAGCTGGCATTTGGTTGCTATTACAGGCAACAGTAAGGACAGCTCAACGCTGCAACCAAGAGAAATTCATTTCCTTGCAGGAAGTGTACTGGCTGTCTTTTTAACTGCTTCTCTTTCCAATGCTTTCGTTTTATTACTTTGAAAATACGCACTTCATTTTTATACTTCAGTGGACGATCATGCACCTATCTAGACTGGTAACTAAATTGGCATCTAGAGTGGTTTTTTTGAGAGGAAAGAAACCTGAAGTCACTGACTTGAGCCTTGACTCCCACATCTCAGGTGAACTCGGTAGCAGCTGGGTTATATAGGCAGTCTCTGACCGATGAGTATTTCTTTTATACAGGTGGAGCTGCTGCAACAGGGAAGAACAAAAGATAGAGCCTGAAAGGCTGCTCACTACTTGAGTATTATCTATCCTGGGGCCAGAAAAATAAAGTTTTTTAATGTAAAATGTAATATATAACAATGAAATTAAAGACTGATCACAAAGTATGTGTACAGAGAAGGAAGGTGGCAGGGTGAATTCCATTTAATTCTAGCTTTGAAAGTTTAGCAGTGTAAATTGAAGAGAATTTTGATGCTAAATTTTTAATGGCACAAGTTTAGAAAACTAATCTGAAAAGATGGAAAATTCACCAGTTTCTTGATGAGGTCCACAGTGCGCCAGTAGAGAGTTATAAAATTTAGATCTAGTTCAGACACCCACCATTTAACTTAGTGGAGCAAATTGCGGTCATATACTGTTCTGTTCTTCTCCACATGGACTGACACGAAAGTAGAACAGGATTGGACAAACAGAAAATTACAAAAAAATCATATTATTGATTTTTGTTGGTAATGACAAAAGAAGAATTAAGTCTTTTATTATTTTCCAGTCTCTGAAAAGGAAGTGTCATTTAATTGAAACAGATTCTTCTTCCTACTGCTCCCACACCTGAGCCCTTTTCTGCCGTTTGTCCTGCCTCTTCCTACCCCAGTCCTCCACTTCTCATTGCCCATCACTATCTCATACTCCTCTACAAGTCACTCCCCTACTGGCTTCTGAGACCCTTTCCCCATTAAATCCCCATGCCATTCATTGCTTTAGGCTGCCAGTCTCCCATTTGACTGTGTTGGGGTAGTTTAATTTGTTTTGTTGTTGTTCATGATTTCCTATTCCACGGTGCTTTTCCGTCTTGTTATTTTTGTCCACTGGTGGGACAAGTGCCTGGGAAACCATTTAAGCACAGGGCAAGCTGGTAGGTTTGCTTCTCAAAAGTAAAATACTCTCAGCCTTCTGTACTCTGCAGCCCAGAATTCCTGCTGTCTTATTGTTTATTAGGTATCAATGGATTTCCCGGAGGACAGGATCAGCTTCAAGCTCAGTCTCACCTCTGTCCAAAGTGTCTGTTGGCCAACACTAAGAAAGTAACTAGCTGAATATTTTCACCTGCACAAGATGGATAATTTCAGCTCAAATTGCTGAAGATGTGCAAAACTAAAATAACTGGAAAAAATCTTTAGTGGGACTTATCAGCTGAAGCTGATAGCAGTACTGTTCTCTGCCCTGCCTCACGATCATCTGCTGACTTACAGGCACAGCACCTGTAGCACAATGAATTAGATATCCATGTGTTCCCACAGGCTTTTGAAACGTCGTATGCCCATTTGCTATAGACAAAACCAATAGCGTACCACTGTAGCAGGAACACAGATCACTCTGCTTCCTTCTTTTGACACTCTGAGAGGTGGATGCACACAAAAGCTTGACTCTCACCTGCTTCCCCCTGCAACCTCCCTTCATTCTGCTCTAGTCACTCAAAGCTCAGGGATGACCCAAGGCCGCTTCACTGGGGACGAAGCCCCATCCTTCAGCCTGAGATGTAGGAGGGGCACTTGAGTGTCAAAGCAGTCTGGTGTCCTAACTTCTTCCTTTGATGTTTGTTGGGAGGCTACACCTACCTCTGTGTTCCTATGAAGCTGCTGAAGCTGGGTCTAGTATGGAATTAGCACAGAAACAAGGAGCTTCAGCAGATCCAGCAGCTCCTATCAGCTTTATCCCCCTCTCCATAAGGGGATACCTCATGTACTGATTGATAGTCTAGACCGCTAGGGCCTTCTAGACCATATCTAGGTAGACACAGACAGACTCTGCTGGTGTTTACGCTAGTGTCACAAAGCAGTGTAATACATTCATTTTGGGAAAAAAAAAAAAAAGAAAGAAAAACATGACCGATATATCTTCTGGGCAAAAGAAAACTTTCAATGGCTTTCATCACAAATTCTTCAACTCTATTCTAGTTTTCTAGAGTTTTTTTTTTCTAATTTGTTCTTATCTCTCACATCCCTACATTAGCCTGGTTAGTCTTTTTGCAAAGCCTTATATTTTCAAGAAAAGTCTGTCTCCCAGAGTATGCCAAGTATTACAGCTTATTGCAACCTGTGTATCAGAACCATACAGCTAATAAAATACTGTGCTTGATTTTAGCCCTCCGCCCATACACATGATTGCTTGTGGAGAAACAGTAATCTAAAGCCACAATGGGTTTTCATCTACTTGTACAGAAGCCTGCACAGCTAGCTAGTAAACTGAAAGCTTTAATCTACACATGATTCATTCAAATGCATCACTCTGACAGTCTTAAGGATGTATGTTTATCATAATAGAAAATCACAATAAATTGTTACCAACAATATGAAGCATTGTTTGCAGCCTATGGTCTGATAAGATTGTATTTGGCTTAAAAACATAAATAAAACAGCCCTAAAGACTAAGCCAAATTCACCCAACAGCTCAGTTGTTCTCAACTTCAGACTTGTAATCATTGGTATTCTACTAAGGGGGAATATGATCCACTCCTTTAATTTTGTTCAATGTTGGTACTTAGCAAATATAATACCTCATTGGAAAGGGTATCATTTACATGAGTACAAATATGCTGCATAAAGAAAGAAATGGTGATGCAAGTAAGTTGGGCTCTACCTTCCTTAGATGAACAACCTTCTGATGAACAGCAGAAGTTAGGAAAGTTTTGAAGCAGAACGTTTGTTCTTCAGATTCGGACAATGATGGCTTACCACACTTATGAATAATTCCTTACAGTTTTTTATCACTTTCTACCCCAGAAGCTAAATTAGTTTTACAACTATTAATTGAATTGTCTAACTTCACTACACTCTGTGAGATAGAAAGGATTATTAACTCCACTTTACAGATAAGGAAACTGAGACAGGGAGAGGAAACGATTAGCTGGGAATCAGATGGATAAATCCCAGATCTCAGTCCAATGCATTGCGTTGAACATTGTTCTGTCTCCACACAAACAGCCATCAGGATTGGGACACATTTCAAATAGAAGCAATTAAAGCAACATTTCATTAAACATAAAAGCTTCTGAAATTCATCCTGTGCTGGTGATCCCAAACACTGCTCTCTTCTGTCTCTGTCACACTGATTATCCCTGCTTTCTTCCCTCCTACACCGTCAGCACGTGCAGCACATCAGATCACTTGGTACAGCCATGCAGCCCTCCTGCAAATATCTCCGTACCTACACACTGTACAGTTCTGTATGCATGTAATCACCATTTCCACACACACAAAACCTAACGCTGTGAAGTATATGGCCATCTCCGCAAAGAGATCAGTCTCTGTATTACACAGACAGCATGTTTTTCTTTTGAGAAATTTCTGGGCAAGTTCAGTAACATTGTGCAAAGTTTAACTCTCTGAGAGCACAGGGGAATTAACAAGAAAGCAAATACCTCTTCCTGTTAAGATTTGCTTGGCTTTACCACACTCACACTCTGCTTGTTTAGGAAAGCTCGAGCACACCTACCCTGCACAGAACACTTGCAATTTCAGCTATCACCACTCTGAATAAAGTGTTTGATTAAACCACCTAAAGCGGTGGTTATTAGCTGTCAGAGCTAGTTGAACACTTGCCACAGTGTATCAGCCGAGAGATTAGAATCTTCTTTGTTTTGATTTAAACCTATGTATCTTTGTTGTAATTATCTTAGCAGCTAGATCGAATCCCAGATTTCTTTACATCAACAGATGTTCTGCCATTAATTACCATATGAAAAACATCAGGATCTCTATGAAAAACATTTTACATAACACTATATGGGAGCAAATTTGGTCTCTGTAAGATTCCGGTTTCGAAGCCAGCTTCTGACTTTGGCACTTTTCTCTGTTCTCCTGTCTCCATTGAATACCTGTACACAAGTCATTTGCTTCATTTCTAGCAGCGAAGGAGATCTCATGTTAGTTTGATGGGGCAGATATATACCTAAAGAAGAAAATAGAGTTATTACAGAGAAAACATTAGGGAAGAAATGCAGGTTAGCATGAAACAAAACCCTTCAAAAGGCAGCATTAACTGTTCCAAAAATCTTGTTTTAGCTACAACATTTTCACTGTTAAAAGCTGTTCTTAAGTAAGCTCTCTTGAGCAAGTTTGTAAAAAAATAGAAGAGTTTAAAGATGCAAATTCAGTATAGAATTAGTCATTAGATTTTTTAGAAGTTAGATAGACAACATATTTGTCTGGACTGGTTTCAGTGGAATCCCTGGCAACACGATTTGAAGGATTTTATTAGAGGTACACGAAGTATAGAGCTTCAACAAACAACCTGGAATTCAAGAAAATGCAGTTAAATACAATTAAAAAGACCATTAAAAATCATTACTGACACTATTACGGCTGCCCATTACTTTCTACAGTTACATGAGTTTCTACCTGATAGCCCTGATCAGTCTTACGAGGCCTAGAACATGAATGCTTTCTAATGCTCCTAAGACTTTCCTCAGCTAAATATGATAATGAGTTCAATATTAATATTTGGTCCAGTTATAGACAAAGTATTTATTTGGCTTGTGAGGGGAGCACTCCTCTTATTTACTTGTAGTTGTTCTTGGGGCCATCTGTAATTTGGTAGAATAAAACAATTGTGTAAAGAATGATAGGTAAACATTTGAAAAGCAGAGCTCCTTCCCAATGTTCTTGCCACATAACAACAAAACAAGTTTAGTTTATGACTTTTATTTAAGTCCAAAGTAAAGTCCCTAAGAAACAGATTTTATAATAAAAGTCTTCTGTCTTGTCAGTGACAGATATAACAGCCTTTTCAAAACCCCAAACCACATGTTTAAACTGCAGCTCTAGGGCATTGAACACCTGAGACCTTATCCCATGAGCTGCTGGAGATCCTTGAAAAGGACATTTTAGTTAATGGCAACTGCACAGTCAAAAAAAATAAATAAAAATTTAAAAAGGAGGAAGGAAAGAGAAGAAAGAAACAGCCCTAAAACTCTGGAATGAAGCACTGCCCCCATTTTTGACCAGAGGTATTCCACAGAGGGTAAACATGCTTGGTTCAGGATGTTTCTAGGTGCCTAGGGCTGGGATTGTCAGTGGCACGTGGACTGTCATGTCTGCACACAGATCAGTTTTCAAACCCATCCCCAGAAATTCCTCTAAAACTCATCATTGCCTCCTGAGATGCAGTGCAGAGGCTTGGTCTGCTTCAGCTCCATTTTGGGTGCCAAGAAGAACAGAATGTTCTGCCACAAAATCCAGACCACAGCTGTGTCTGTGTTAGCATTTTGTTTTGAGGCAATGCAGATCCTGACAGCAGATCTCCGAGCTGTTTGACATGTTCTTTGGTTCACGCTGTAGTGAAGTCTCAGAGAACACAAACCGGATTCCTTGCAGGTGAAATTAAACTGGCAAATGTATTCCAAGAGTTTCTCCTAATGTGCTGCAGTTACCAATGGACATTCAGTACCTGGGCCGAGATTTAATCTGCAATAAACCCTCTGAAGCACGTATTGTGGATGTTAGGTTCTCAGCACCAGCTGCTTCACTCTGCAGATCTGTTTTTCTCACAGCACAACTCTTGCTAACCTAAACACAGTCTCAGATAACTTCAAACCATATGTGATGATGATGATGATGACAGTTTGGGGGACCAAATTAGATCTAGTCCAAAGTAAAACCCCTGAACTTCACATAATGTGAGTGTACAGGCCTCAGTACTGATTAATTCATTGAGCATTATTTTATTGCCCCAAATTACTTGCTAGTGTGGACATAGACTCTTTGCCTTTAGACAGCGGCCTCTGATGCTTAGCCACTCTGACAAATGAAAACAGATATTCTAGCCCCTTTAAAAAAAGACACGGTTTTATCACATTTCTGATGACTGAACATTTATGCTCACCTCTCTGATGCTTTAACAGCAGCAACTCTTGTGGTGAGGCTGCAAGCAGGCAGGGGTGGGATACGTGCCACCACAAAGACCCCGCGATGGGCTGAGAAGGACTGCTGGTTTTCCTAGCTCTGCTCAGTTAAGATTTAAATTCCATCATACAGCTTTTACCGATGGTTTGTTTAAATCCTGCAAATGCAGTTTTATTTTATTAATGTGCTCTACATCCGATTAAATTTTGTGTATTTTTTTTTTATCTCTGCATATCACCTAGCATTAAAAGTAGACTCACTGGAATATAAATAAACACATAAGTGAACTCAAATCCACCATAATTCTGCTGGGTCTGATTCTGATTTCGTGGTAGCATTAATCAGAACTAAAATCATTGAAAACACTAGAGTACACTTGCTAGACAGGATCAGAAGGGAGTTCTCTAACTGCATTGCAACTTGTGCTCTTGCAGACTGTAGATGTTACAGTAAAGAGGATATCATGATAGAGCCTAAAATTAATCTGATGCAAAGCCCAAGACGTCCCCCATGGCTCTTGTGAAAAGGGAAATGAAGGTTTCCACACGTCTCTAATTTCTGCCTTATGGTTTCAGCCTGCAATAGAATTAACCTACAAAAGAATATAAATTGTGGCAGGACTATAGACATAGATCAAAGCTGCTTTAGATTAAGTTCTCTGTATATATCATGGTTCAGTACCATCTGTTTGGTATTGAGAAAGAATACTTAAGGCACATTTATTACAGTATAGTAAGAATCTTAAGAGCTCACATATTCCTTTGAAATATAGATTGAAATTAAAGACAAAGTCATACATGGGAAACTGAGGGTCCTTAGCATCCTTCAAGAGACAGTCAACAATTTTATGATAGCACTGTAAATAAAAACATCCCTAATACACATGCTTTCTGCCTGCATCCTGTAAAAATTACCATTACTTATATCGTGCTGCTCACATATTTTACACACATATCCTGTAAGTCACAGAGAATAAACTTCAATCATAACATTCACTGACAAGTTTCTGTTATGCAGATATATTTATGGAGAATTTTATTGAAAGAATGTATTTGCTTCTTTCTAGCTGTGCATGGATCTACTTAATTTTCATATACTAGACTTCAGATAAACTGGATTTAAAGTGCATATAACTTTTTATTTATGCATCTTAGTTTCTTATGTCTTTGTTTCTAACAGAAGTTACTTCTCTCACAGTGTCTGGTATGAAGCTATGTTTTGTTTCCAGAAGAAAAACAAAACTGATAACACCTGGCAGCGTTGAGCGGAGCCAAGGACATATTTTGTTCCTCAGTGAAGCAGTTAGGAGGCATAAGGAGCTGGGAACTGTGAGGGGACAGGACCAGGGCAGCTGACCCAAACTGACCAAAGAGCTATTCCATACCACATCACACCACATGATTTTTATGGAAGAGGAGTCTCTGGCTCAGAGGGAGGGGCTGCTGGCTGGCTGGGTATCGGTCATTGGTCCCTTGCTTTGTGTATCATCTATTGTTTCTTATATATATATATGTACTGGTATTTCTTCTATTCTCTCTGCTGTCTTAGTAAATAGCTTTTATCTCAACCCACAAGTTCTACCATATTGTTTTTTTCTTTATTCTCTTCCCCATCACATTTGGGGAGGGGGGAGGGTGAGCGAACAACTGTGTGGGACTTAGCTATCTGTTGAGTCAAACTACGACAAGTGCATATAACTTTTTATTTATGCATTATAGGTGAAACTCTTGCATGATGTTTTTGTTGGTGTTGTATAACTTTCCTCTTACTATTCTGAATTCTCAGTGTCCTCAGTGAATACATTATTTTTTTGAGCAAATGAAAAACTTGGCAGAAGTGACTTCTGCCCTCTGTTCAGCTCCCATGTCCAGTTTTGGCAGCTCCAGCATAAGACAGACACGGACTTACTGTCCAGCCTGGAGAAGAGATGGCTGAATGGAATCCAGCTGCTGCTTGAACTGCCTGACTGGGGCCTACGGGAAGCTACGAAATGGGCTCTTCTCTGAGCTGCACAGGGAAACGACGAGAGACAAGAGCCAGGCTGCAACAAAGGACATTCAGGCAAAAAAAAAAAAAAATAATCTATGAGGGTGCTTAAGCACAGAAACAGCTTTCCCTGAGAGCATAAGAATCCATTCTTGAAGACAGAATTCATCTGGAGAAGACCCACTGCAGTTTGAGAGCTGGTCCTGCTCTGAGGAAGGTGCTGGATTTGATGACCTCCAGAAGTCCTTTCCAACTCAATTCTAAGCCTACAAGCATGGCTTGCTACTCCTTCCACTGTAATGCTTCTCATATCTAGTTTTTCACCATCTATACACTAAATCTGTCATCTACATCCTCATAATCTTGCATCCTGATTAATTCAAAACTGCTGCTCTCAGGCCATCTGTTAAGCATACCCCCCCTCACCCGAGTATATACAAAGTACAGTGGCTATGCCATTCCCTGACCACAGTTTTGACATTATTGCCTTTTTGTGTCTCATCACACTGCCGCTTATCTCCCCCCACAGCACAGCGGATTTGTTTGCCAATTTGTCAGATTCTGCCACCGGGATCTGCCTGCGCTGGCAGATCTGCGCGGCAAACCATGCACCGTGACCAGGCCTCCCGAACCCGTGCTTCAACGCCGTCCAGCCCTCCACCTCTCCCACACAGAGCTCCTTTACTGCGATTGTTTCCAAGAAGCTGCCAAAGGATGTCTAGCAAGAAGAGTCACGGTGTCTGTCAATCTCTTTCTTTAAAGTGATTACGTGTCCTACATGATCCCCAGTACTTCTAATGTGGTACATCTGAAATTTCTAAGCAAACCTCAGAAATTACTCACCTTCAGCCAAATAATTAAAGCATTTTTCAAAGTGCATGTATTCCAAAATGCACTAAGGGACATGCTTTTTTCAAAATGCACAATCAGGATAAATGCCTCTTTTCCAGAAACACCGGTGGGAGATAGGTGTGCCCTCTTTCAGCATATTTACCCTGCCAAGATGTTTTCCAAAGTCTAGTCAGAAATCTACCTGGTTTTAGCTAGTCAAGTCTTGCAAATTTGGTTCTTTACATGACACAAAAACAATAGCAAAAATAAAAATACCACAAAATACCATAACAGATCTTCAGGCTGTTTTACAGTCTAGGATTCCTTAGAGTTTTCACTGAATATGGAAATTAAAATGAGAATGGAAAAGAAAGCTCTGAAATTTATACAGTTTTTTTAATGCTCCTGACTGTTTCTTTGATGTACATTCAATGGCAGTGGAAATCCGTAGTTGAAGTGGCAGTGAGCACAGTGCAGAAGGACAGCGGCAAACTGGGAAGTAACCAGGAGCAGTTGTGAGTAACAAGGATGAATTAGTTCCTAACAGAGCTAGCCTTGGGAAAAACCAACAAACTATACCTTGAAAATCCAAGTAAACTGCACATATAAAACATATACAAACATAGCCAAGCAGCTGCAGTCATCACAGGGCTGAATGCTTATTTTCACCAGACTATCCTGCCTTGGCTTTGTCCTAAGAAATGGAGTCACTGCACAGCTCCACTGTCCTGAGTGGAATGGCGGTTGAATCCGGTAGGCCTGTTAAGGTGTAGTAAGTATGGGAACTATGTATCACTCTAAGAAGCTGTGTTTCAGGGATAGGCTCACAAAAACCAATTTGTATCACACAGCTTCCAAAGCCCAGCTATAGACATGGCAGAGAGGTGGCACTGGGCAGTTCAGAGCAGTAGCCTAACCATAGCTAAGTGTGTAAGCATCCCCTGGAGTCACAGAGTCCTGGAGTGGTTTGGTTTGAAAGAACTTTAAGTATCACCTACTTCCACCCCCTTGCCATAGGCAGGGCTGCCACCCACCAGATCAGACTGCTCAGGGCCCCAGCCAGCCTGGCCTTGAATGCCTCCAGGGATGAGGCACCCACAGCTTCTCTGGGCAGCTGTGCCAGTGCCTGACTACCCTCTGAGTGAAGAATTTCTTCCTCATATCTAATCTAAACATACCTCTTTTAGTTTAAAACTGTTACCCCTTGTCCTGATACTACAGGCCCTGGCAAAATGTTTCTCTCTGTCTTTCTTGTAAGCCCCTTTAGGTACTGGAAGGCTTAGAAACAGACCGTGAACACAAAGGTGGAATTCAGCCAGTATGTTAGTACACATACATTTAGGTATATGCTTGTAAATAGCTACATGTTATTTAGGTGCCTAAGCTCCCACTTTATATTGGTGTTACAGTCGCTACAGCCAGTGCAGTCTGTATAACCACGCAACTGAGTCAAATGGGAGTGTGCCATTGTTTATACCTGCATCGTGCTTCTGCGCAGATTCTCCTGGCAGCATGAGGCATGGCACAGGGTGTTGTCCTGGCCTCTGGCTGCTGCTCCAGAGAACCTGGTCTCCCACAGATCTGCCCTCAGACCTGCAAGCCGTAGGTGAATACTTGAGGGGATCTCAGATGGTGCAAGGTGCCTGTGCTAAGGGAAATGAGCTGGCTCCTGCTGTTTGAGTTAGGATGAACTGAATTTTGTTTAAGCCTCTGCTGGATGTACTGACTAGATTGCCACCCAGTGTAACAACTGCCCTGAGTGCAGTTATGCATGCAGATTGCTCTGGGTAGATATACCAACCTGTAAACTGAATCCCTCCCAAAGGTTTGATTTGGGTGCTCGTACATAGGCACCTGCTGATGCGTTTTGAGATGTCCCAGGTTCCTGCATACCCCTATGGTCTCTTGGGGGTCACTGCAAAAAGAGAGCTGGTCCTAGGCCACATTTGGCCACTCCCTGAGGGTACCTCAGATTCTCCGGGACGTCTGAAAAGCCATGCAGTACCTCTACCTGCAGGCAACTAAGTTACAATAAAAAATGACCTCATCCTATAAAATACACTGACATGATTAAAAAAAAACTAAGAAATCCAGAGGAGCAATAAAAAATAATCATGAGACATTCAACTTCAAATGCTATGTGAATCAGTTCTTGGCACGCTGGAGTGGACAGGGCTGCCAGTGCTGGTGAGTCCAGTCCCTGTCACCCTTGGCACGACATCCTCTACTACTCTCCAAAAACACAAGTTCTGTCCTTGAGCAGATATCTCCTACCGCTCTAACAGCCAAATGTGTTAATCAGTTACAGCTCATAGATATATGGGATAGACATATGTGGTACATTTCCCTGGAAAGACCTACATTTTGGCTGTTTCTTACGCTCTTTCCTTTCTTTTGGAACTGTTTAGACCATGATATCAGTCGAGCTGGATATGAAGCTGCAAGTTATGGGATATCCGTCCTCAACTCTCTGCCTACGACTTTGTTAAAGACTAAGTGGAAGCACTTATTGGACAACAACTCTGCATTTTTCTTGTCTTCAGAATGAAAACCGCAAACAGTGACATCATCTTTTGCACTGCCGCTGTCCATTTCGGATTAACAATCAGCTATCTAAATCCCAGTACTTTGGTCTATCTTATGCCAAATGAAAAGAGAAGAAATAAATTACAGACATGCATCAACATAGAAAAAATATCCTCCTTTTCAAAGTGGTCTGACTAATGATGCTACAGTAGGGAAAGATTAATAATATAACTAATTAGCTTTGCACTGGATTGTCTGTGTAATTGGATGTCCACAACGTTTGTGGCCGGACCCCAGACTACACAGCCAACAGAATTTAACCTCACCAACTGGAACTGAGATATGGATTTGGTTCTAAATCAAAGGAAGTGAGCACTGGTCACTTCCTATATCTTTGTTCATTTTTTGGCTTGAAAATCTTTAACAGGAAATTCAAAATAAGGTAGAGGATGAATAATATGAATACCAACCTGGTGTTAAAATGTCAGTGGGATGCCATTGCAAAACATTAATGCAGGATACATCAAAATTATAGAAAACTTTGCCTGCCAGAAGACTAAGAGGTGTAAGATTATAAACACATACTTTTTGTGAAAACAATCACGGCCAAAATCTTAAACGATACTGTTTGTATCAGGCAAAATTTTTGCGTACCAAATGCATCAGAATACCCCCCAATGCATCCACATCACCTTTATTTAGCACAGTATATTAATTACAGATTGAACTTGACAGCTACGATCAGCTTATAAAAGCAGACCAACAAAGCTCAGCCCATAACCATACTTATCATAAGGGATACTTTTCTGGTTTTAGATCACTTGTAACACTCTCTATCTTTTTTTGGAACATCCTTAAAATATTCTGTCCTCTTTCAGTAGAGGCTCTGCAAATATCTGACTCTTTTTCTTGCTCTCTGTTGCATGATGTGGGTACAGCCTTCTATCAATTTCATCTGAAAGATATGAGGGATTGTGCAAGATGCAAGTCTCTGGCAATCAAGCCCACAGCACCGCTGAGTTCTGCCTTCAGACCTGCCACGCATTTCACACTGCTTGCAGGGCTCGGGCAGCTAGCTCCCGCCTGGCATCCTCTTGCAGCTGGGGCTCCAACACACACATTTATTCAGCATTTACACAGCTCCTTTGATTTGATGCATGAGATCACGGAGCAGGAATGAAGCTGTTGCACGGCTGTGCTGCCCTCACAGAGCCTCCTGCTCGCAGGGGTCCTGCTGAGGGATGCATGCTGTCTGGCTGCAGCCCAGGTCCCCAGCTCCATGTCAGCCCACCACGCTGCGCTGCCTGTCCCCTGACCTAGGGCAGCATTCTCACAGGTACTGAAATAAACAGGACCTGAGAGCGCTGCTATCTGAGACCAGGCAATGCACAAAACTTGGAGTTTAGAATAAAGCACAGTGCAATAAATCCCCCTGTATTATATTTAGTAATGGTATCATTTGTGCCATTCAGGAAAGTGATCTTGATTCGTAAAACCCCACAGCTCTGAATAAATCACTTCCACAGTGAAGTGTTTGACTGATGAGACACTAACTGTCCTATAGCGAGAAAATTATTCAGACTGGGAAGATGACAGGTTCAGAGCACGAAAAACAATAAGCCATAGAGAAGCTGGAAAGAACAGCATGTACAAAAGACCAAAGGGCAATTGTCACTATCCCTGAGTAATGACCATAACAACAGGTGCTAAAACATACAATACAGCTACATAGTGCTGGCCAATTTCTAGACGGGCAGAAAGTTCAGTAGCCAAGTGAGACCCTTTATAAGTGAGAGAGTCTCGTTAGTACAACGAAAGGAACAAATAAAAATCAGTAGGTCTCGTTTGCAATGCCCATTACAGATGCCTGCAGTGTGAAAAAGCTTCCTGTTTTCTATTTCCATTTGATCTCCCTAGGCTATAGCTAATACAATAGTTGCCAAGTGGAAGAACAAGTAGAATCTTAAGCTAAAATTGTCTACAGCCTTGAAATTGTTATAATTCCTTCCCATATCTTTTTTTTCCAACAGGATTCCTGTCTCACCAAGTACAGCATATAATTATTCCAGTTTTTACTCATGAAGATGTATATTCTTTCTTATCTAGCCTGCCTGTCACATCTAGTTATATCTTACAGAAATTTGAAACACGCTGTTCTGATAAACTGTCAGAATAATAACAGAAATCCGTGTAGTTAATAACTGTTATAGGGTTTCCACGTTATTCTGAGAAAGATAGAAGTGAATATTATGAATAACACTCTGAATGTAATTTATATAAATGCATAAGCCCTTACCAGCTGTTTCAGTTTACTAACAATCTTGAAATACTATCAGGTATTAATTGCTAATAAGCGTGATTCATTATGACTTACTGTGCACTGATTTACTGTTCTCAGTAGTGAAGT
This sequence comes from Penelope pileata, assembly GCA_013396635.1. Classification (NCBI taxonomy): domain Eukaryota; kingdom Metazoa; phylum Chordata; class Aves; order Galliformes; family Cracidae; genus Penelope; species Penelope pileata. The sequence goes on from WBMW01004897.1 coordinate 238,736, forward strand.
AAGCAAACAGATATTGGCAAGGAGCATTCCTGATAATTAAAAATATTTTTAGTTATCTATACACCTGCCAAATATGAATTAATACTTGCTCTAAAGCATGTCAGTACTTGTGTTGACATTCAGTACCCATGTCACTCTGAGCTTTTTTTTCCCCCTAAATTTACAAACACTTTACACAAGAGAATAAAGGAGCTCTATTGTAACACCATACAGCAGAGCTGAGCTGGCTAGAGACATGCAGTGGTATCAAGCTGTCATCTGGGGAAATGCTGCATCCAGATTTGTTAGGTCCAGTCAGGGAGACCTGAAGGGATATTTAGTGGAGTCTTCTCCTGTATAATTGCTAATGACTTCAATGGTACATTCAAGAGGTCTGAGAACAGAAAGCATAAGCCCCAGAGAATGATTTTTTGTTTGAAAGGCACATTAGCTTTAATCCTAAGCATATGTCCCTGCCTCCTGCATGAATACAGGAAAATCCAACAGAATAAGCAATACCATCCTTTGATTTGTTTCTCTGACTGCTTGTGCTTCAGCTTTGTCATCAAATCATCCATTTCAGCCTCGTCTGGGCACCTCGCAGCCCTTTCATTCTGCTGTTTCTCAAGGCAGTTCTTGCTACTGCTGCCTCCCTAGTAACGCACAAAGAGATTTTGGCATGAACATTTAATGACAAAGTCCTTTGAAAATTATAGAACTAATTTTTTAAAAATTGTTTTGTCTGGTTGGTAGCTTGCGGCACCAAGCCAAACAATCGTTAAATGGTTCAATGGGCGAAGATCAAAGATGGACACCTGCGAGCAGAATCCTCTATTATCCTCTCACTGTCAACAGTAATTGTTGCTAATTGAACAAGTTTGTTTAATACTAACACAGCCCAAGAGACCATATTCTGAGCTGCTGGAAATAGATCTGGTTCTGCTGAAGTCAGCTTTGCTAATCCATACCAAGTGAGGAGCCAGCACAAGGAGAGAAACAGTTAGCCCACTGCATAACTGCAGGAGCTGAGTGACCAGCTGCTGCAACTGAAATACATCTCAAAACTTGGCCTGATAAAGAAAAAAAGAAGAGTTTTTTTTGCTTAACTTCATCTGAGAAGCTGCTAAGTACATACTTTGATATCAGTAGTCTAGAATATGCCCAATAGAACTTTATGAAGGTAAAAATTAAAATGTTGGAAGGACTGCAAGAAGAAGCATCATTTTCTCAATGCTTTTAAAAACTGATTTCCCTTTGCAAAAAAAGAAAGCTCCTTTCCTCCCTACCCAAATTTAACACACAGCTACAATCAATCAGCAAGCAGCAAAACCACAGTTCTAGAGTGTAGATTTAAATGTGCTGGACTTGTGATTATCTGCTTTTTAAACATCTTCACATCAGGCATCTTTATAAGAAGAGCTCAAAATAAAGCGTGGGTCTATCAGACACATTTTAGATCCTGGCATAGTGAATAGGGGGAAAAAAAGCAGCAATGAAAAAAGCCAGCAATCATCAAAATGATTTCCTGTAATAGCAAATTAGATAGAGCTTTAAAATATGTCTATTAAACACACCACACCAGCTTGATTATCAACAGCAAAATTATATGCAAGCAATGCTTTCTGAGGTAGCAGTGCACATTAAAAATAAAATAGTGTAATTTAGGGAGAGATTAAAAAATAATTGTGATTGTAAATGTAAGTAGCATTTATTTCAGAATCAGTGCTGGCTCCTTCACTCAGCTAAGTTAGGAGAGCCTACAAATAGCTCCAGAAAAGCCCGGCCTGTCCTGTCTGTGTACCTGGCAATGCACGTCCTGCTGATTTATGAGAGCTTGCAGCAATCCCTAGCAGCATTGGAATGCCAGTGCAACACTGAGCTGCTGTGCAGATTGTCAGGCAAATCCCAGTGTCTCAAGGACTGCACGCTGTCAGGACTGGCACAGGTACGGTCCGTGCAGAGGCAGGTCGGTGTGGCTCTGCCGGCACGTCCCGCACACGACAACACGCTGCATTCATGGTGCTAAGCAGCGGGCTCAACACCACGGCCCTGGTGCCAAACCCAGTGCTACCTACCCACAGTGCTTCTTTTACTACTACTACTGGTTTTGCTTATCATTTATCTTTCATCCTTCTTCATAAGCTGTGCTAACCCCCCAACCATTACCTTTAGCATTTATTACATTGCACTTACATTGTTACAAAATAAATACATCTACAAGCCACTGGAGAAACAAACGTGTTATGAAGAGATCTTGCTAAAACTCACTCAGCTAAGTGCAGGGGCACGACAGCTGCCATATATTCAGAATGCATGTAAGGAGTCACCAACTCCTTTTTTTGCAGCAAGAAGCTTGCTAAAACCAAGACTCAGTAGGAGCCATGGCCCAGAATCCAGGGCAGAGTGAGGTCCTACTGATGACCAGGCCAGCTTGGTATCAAGTGCTGCGACCCAGAACTGGTGCCAATACCAGGGGCCATGCAAGGGAGAAATGGATGGAGGATCCAAAGCTGGTAAAGAAAGTAGCAGAAAATGCAACATGTAGTAATAATGTAGCCATGGGATGAACAGTTCGGGGAGAGGGTTGTCAGGAGAGAGGGTTGGGGCTACCAGCAAAGAAGCTGCTTCTGATGTGGAAAGAAGAAATGACTTACCCTGTCTCTAAATACACAAAACTATATTGTAAATGTGTGTCTCTTTTTTGGTTCCATACAGCAGAACCTTGACATTAGCTAACTGTATGTGTTACAAGGGAAGAAAATATAGAAAAAACACAAACCATATATAAAACAGCAGCATGTAAATGCAGGCTGGTAATTCTGCATGGGCTGTGACGCTGTCTCCTACTTCAGGGTAAGCACAACGGAAAAGGAGACAGTACCATCTGGCCTTAAAAAAGATTTTAGATACAGAATCGTTCACTTGCTGGTGGCTTCCTGCACTGGTCAGCAAAGACATGAAGTGCGGATTCTGGAAATACCATTACTACATTTATCTTGTTAGTTATCTCCAATAACCTGCAAAAGCTCACAGGCTGAGATGCAACATCATGACACCGTGTTGTGTGCTGTAACATATTATCTGTAAAAGCCAATCTATTAAGAGTATATGTCATGTAAAAAACTTATTTTAAATGATCAGCAAAATGCAGAGGCATGCAGTTAGTAGGTAACTTTTCAGGTTGTGATCTCTATCACTACAAAAGAAAGCTGCCCAACACCAGACTCCCCAGAACAAAAGCCTTGGGAATCCAAAGAGAAGCAAACCCGCTCTAGCTGAAAACAGTCGGCCCAGGAGTGCTCCCAGGCTCCCTGCTTTGTGTGCACTCAGCTGCATGCATACTGTGTCAAAGACCAAAACCCAGGGATCCTCCAGTTTGCATCTCCCCCTCCTCATCCTCATTTTGGTTTGTGTGAGAAGGTCCCTGGCTCTGGATGGTGAAAACAACAAGATCCCAGAGTGCCCCACAAAGGCAGCCCTCATTCAGCCTGGGTACAGAAATTTGTGTGTCTGTGTAATTATAAGGAAGGCAACCAAAACACACTATATGCTCTGAAAGACGTTTCAATACCATCACTCTCTGCATTGGAAATCGCAGCCTCATGTTGTCCAGTGGTCTGTCCGTGTTTGGAAAGATTTTGCTGTATTCATATTAGCCATCCATGAACCACATAAGATAACAAAACAGAAATTATTACTACTCTGGACAACAGGGATTCTGCAAAACCACACAGCATTTAGTCCTGATCTGATTTAAGCAGAGCAAAACATAGTCCTGGGCATTCTGCTCCGGGTGGCCCTGCTTGAGCAGGGGTTGGACCACACAGATCCTGAGGTCGCTTCCAACCTCTCCCATTCTGGGATCCTGTGGAACATTCACCAGTACGTATCTACTTGGAAATCAGGAGTAGGCAAGTACCAATGGTGTATTTTTACTAAAGACAAAGGGAGCACAAGATCCAAGAACCTCTAACTTAACAGAAAAAGCAGAAGACAAAGGACAGCTGTGCTGCACAATATGTTATTCAGCACTCAAAACTAAACACAGCTCTGTAACAGTCAGTGCAGATGCCCTACAAATGCTCCTGAATGCACTCTGCCAAACACCTAAAACGTTTGGGCTGATGACCAATTTCTTAATATCCAGAAATAGGTAACATTTTGGTAGGCTGACAGCACGCCAAGATAATTTTCCAAACAAATAATGCCAAAACAAGAATTGGATAGTAATCAAGCCAGGAAACAGGATTGAAATTAAAAATAATTTCAATTTGAAACACAAGCTTCAGTGCCATGCAGTTTCAGGGTCACTGTCCTAAAGCACAACTGGGTTCACTTCTTGTGTTCATTGTTCACTTTGCTTTGCTTTTAGAGGAGCAAAAATATAAGAGCTTGGCTGGTCTAGATCTATATTCAAGCTGTGAATTACATTATTCTGACAATAAAGCCTGGCACCACAAACAGGCTTTGGAGACAGCAGTGCTGGCATCCTTCAAGCTTCCCATGGGCTCATTAAGCAGCTGGCCAGGAAGATGCTGGATTCTCTTCTTTAGTCTGAGTCTGGCAAAAACACTCCAAAACAGGAGTTTCCTTAAAGATTAGTAGGGTGTGGGAGTAAATAGGTGCTCCAAGTTCTGCAGAATTTCCCCTGACTATGAAGCAGAAAGAAAGGAAAACAGTTTGAAGACACATTCTCATCTCCAAACACATTTATAACAGGATGTTTACACACCCTCACAGCTAAACATCAGAAAGTACAGGAGATAGATTGTCTAAATTAAGGAATGTGATAAATAATATTTAATAGCAATATATGAACTGTTTATTTAAATAACCTTTAAATACAAATTTCATCTCTGAACCAATTTTTTAAACTAAAAAGGTCATCTTCAGTTGATTAAAAAAAAAAAAAACTTTCATTGAAACTAGCATCTTTTCCAGCAAACCTTATTTGTGTGACTTTTGTTTGCATAACTTCAAACCTAGAAATGTTTGTTTCTTTTGGGATTTCCAAACTCAGAAGAAAAATCTCTACATGGAAGACTTCTTGTCTCTCTCTCAGCTGCAGACTCATTTTGCCTCAACTATTTAAATGTTACACAGTAAGCAAAAGGAAAATGAAAACGTAATTCGGTACTCTGTTCTGTTTTCAGAGTTGAGAAAGCTATGTAAATTACAGAGTAGATCAATGAAGAGGAACCAAAGAAAAATGAAAAAATTGCTCAATTTCCCCTCCAAACAAGAAACAAAGGGAGGAATACAAAAGAAGCAAAACATCAAAATGATGAACGAGAAATGAGAATTCTAAATCTGTAATTAAAAGAACAGACTTTTACCAAGAAAATTTTCTGTTTTGAATACTACAGTAGTGAAACAAATTAAAAATACTCATTAAACTATCTTCTATATTTTGCAAGTCTAGCCTTCAAAGTCAAAATAAGAACAGAATTGTCATTCCTTTGGCAAGGCTCACCAGGAGCGATGCTGCTATAAGAATGGAAATGATACAGTGTAATTTGTCCCGAGGACACTACAGAGCACTTTAGTTTTGAAGGCTGCAGTTGTGAATTGAAATGTAGGCAAAAAATCTCTTTATAAAAACACAGTCTCTGTTTTCCTTCACCAGCACAAGAGAGGCTTTTAAATACATTTGATAACATGCTGTGAGAATATCTAGCCAGAATTACCTGATGTGTTAAATATATGGTCAAAAAACTGATTCCTTCAGTCGTCCCTTCCTTCAATAATTCCTTGTGCTCACCCCTTAACACCTCTGAAAATATGCACAGGTTTCAAACACCACCTTAAACAATAAGCACAGTTCTGTATTTCCATCTACGTTAGCTAACCTACTGGTTTTTAAAAGCCTAAAGATGATGGCAAGGTAATTTAAAACACAATCTCATTTAGACACATATGCCCTAAGTAACAACATGTCACCCCCTGATTCACCAGGTACCACTTAGGCATACCCTTCCTAATTTTTTATTGCTTATATGCTCCAGCAACAGCATTTGAGGACATTAATGAACTTTAGCTCAAAACACCCTCTATGATAGGGACTGCACAAGTGTCCTGTTTAATAGGCAGAAATTAAAGTGTAGAAATACTAAGGTATTTTCAAAGGCATTTAGTTATTCCAGTTAAACGACCAAGTTGGTTTCATTTTACCAGCTTGTTCAGGATTGTGCAGGAAGTCTATGGCAGAGCTGAGCTCTCAGCTTCTGGCTTAAAACTTTCATTGCTGAACCACCTGCCCTCTCCTGAGTGTCTCTGGAGACGCTGAATACAGATGCACACATGCACTGCTGTTACACACTGCTGTCAAGCAGCCTGACCCAGGTTATAAATCCAGGTGCAGCCTGTAGCTGCAAGTCATCAGTTCCTAGACGAAAGTTCTATGCAATTTGCCATTTGCAAACCAGGACTAATATATTCACTAAAAATAATCACCTATTCATTCAGTTTTAATGCAGCATAGAAGGCAAAAGCCCACTAGGGAACACCACTGGGAGGGCACTTTACAGTACTCCCAGTCCACATACTTGACCACGGCAAGGTGCCTGCAGAAAACAAAGAGTTACAAATCTCAGTTGCAAGCCAAAAGAATAAAAGGCTTGTTTGTTGTTTTGATTTCCTTTTATTTATTTATTTATTCTAAAGAAAGAGGTCCATTTACATGGATATTGGGTGTTTTAACATGTTAAGTAATATACCAAACTGAAATGCAAAGATAATATGCTGCAAACTTATTATTCCAAAAGCCAGCTGCTTCTTGTCAGAAAAGGAATGTTCCTTTTAACGGTCTTCTGAGACTGATATAAAAGAAATTATATGACAAGACTTTTTGTACCATATGTTATCAGGTATTTCTTAAAGCATAAATTATGACCGATTTTTTTTTTTCTTTTTAATGGAAGAAAAGAATTATTCCAGACAAGCAATCCAGCAAACAATAATTCCACTTCTGATGTTTCAGGAAATGAGAAACGACTCCCCCAGCGGTGCTTTCAGTAACACTGGAAAGATAATTTGAAGCACCTCAACATGTAAATTTCCAACACTTAAATTCAACAAACACTTTGATTTAGCAGTAACTTATGTGCTTAAAGCCCTTATGAAATTAAATATTAAAAACGTTGTTGCATAATATTCTTTCAAATATGTTTTTAATCCACACTTGATTTATTTTTGCAGAAGCCTTAATTTAATCAAATTGATAGGACATTTGGCCCTGTTCCTTCACAGGAAAGCATACAAATTCTATAGTGGCTTTGTCATAAGCTAAATCATCAGAAGAAATTTCATTAAAATGTGTAGTTAATAAAGTCCTTATTCACTCTATTAGGTACTTAGTCTCTAGAAAGCTCTTTAATTTCATAATCTCCTAACTTTAATGCAATTTGTATTATTCTGTTGTGGGTTTTGTATGTGTGTTAGAATAGATTATATTTCAATAAAATATTTCTGTCATTTGTGGATATTTGTCAGAGTTGTGAACTCTCATGGCATTTTGTAATGGTTCTCATTAGTCCTCTTCCTTTACTTCCTTATTAGTACGTTGTTACTTAATGACACCCTTGGAATATTTTCACAAAACTAAATTAAAAATTATTTTTCTTGATATATCTGTATGATTGCACCAAAGCACAATAAAAAATCTGCAATTATACGGCTGTCACACAGTGCTTGACTGCCTCTACTCATTGCAAACAGATAAAAATAAAGACAGAAAAGATAATCTCTGCAAAATTCACTTGCACGGTATAGTAACATTTATTTAGGCTATAGAGTAGGTAAGTGCCCACAGTGTGCTCATAGTGCTTAACTTCCAGCCACACAACCAAATAGGAAACAACATTGGACTAAGGAACGCAGAAGAGATGCGCTCAAATCTCACCCAGCATGGAGTCAAAACGCCACACAAGCACACACACCTGGAGGTGCTGCTGGGTCCTGAAGGCCAGACATGTAGCCATGGCCTGGATAACAGCTGGGGAGAGAAAAGCATGCTCACCTTTCTCCAGGTCATCTGCTGTTGTCCTTCTTCCTTACTGCCTGTACAGCTGTCTATTTCACAATATAGACACATATTCTTCATAACATTCGTGAGATGGTTCTGGTTATGAGCATGAGGGACTTCAACCTCCAAGTCATTGAGTGCATTGTTCCAGGACTGTCTTGAAACAGATGGTGCACCTGATAACGTCTCTCTTCTTGTACATGGATTCTGAGTCATCAAGTGTTGTTCATGCAACGCTTCGTATGGAAACAAAGGAAAGATGCAACTAAGTGGGGAGATTGGTCAGAATTATATTTGAAATAGCCATAAACATTACCACCATTGAAGATAAGAAAAAGAAAAGCTATTGTCATGGAGATCATTGAGTTTCTGGTTAGTTCATCCCAGCCAGCCACCAAGCATCCACCAGCCACTAGCTTGATACCTACCCCCAGTGGCATGGGAGAATGAATTGGAAAAGCAAAGACGACAAAGAAATTGTGGGCCAAGATAAATATAGTTCAATAATATGTGAAGGAAGAAAAACCAAGAAGTGATGCAAAAGCAATCATTCACCATCTCGCAGAGGCAGACCAGCCAGTTTTCAGACCAATTCAGACAGAAATCATACAGTTCAGTGTGATTTCTTCTGTCTGTTAGATACAGAGCCGTATAGATGGTTCTCTTTTGACATTGCTTTCTGCTGAAGGCTGTGATCAATCAGCATAAATTTTCTATGGGACCTGTGATGTTAAACGTAGAATGAGACACCATCATGAAAGGTGTTTGTTTGCACCTAAAAATGACCCACTGACTCCTCTGTTACATCCACAGTCACATTTATCACAGTATAAACCAAGGCCTGGACCTGTTTGTGCTATGACCTCCACAGTCTAAAACTGAATTTATACTTGCAGCACAATGTTGTAAAAAAAAAAAATCTGAGAAGAAAGTAATGACATTTGTGATAAAAAGATCACAGGAGAGTTAATAGTAGCTGTAATTCTTTACCTACTGTCACCTGACTTTGAGGTCCAAAAATGATTGTATTTGCCCATTCCCATTTGCTTCTGCAGTTACAGACAGCAATTAAACTACAATCTGAAGTTAGAAAATGTAATTCAATTTTAAAATTTGATGTAGTATTCACTCCAAACCAGCCTCAGCTGGCAAAAGAGAATACAACAAAGCGTTATTATCCCAAAAACAGCACAATTATTGTGTAGCATGGCTTTCTCCATCATCCTCAGCCCAAAGCTGACAATAAAAAGGAGGCAGCTCCGCTGGTCCTCCCACAAAGCTGTGTGCTGGTGTCTCAGCAGCAGGCCCACAACGACCATCAGATGCTCTGGTAGTTTGCCTGCGCCTCGCTGTGAGTTGTGTAACCGCTTTAGCCATTCGCTCCCAAGAACCAATGACTTCTTTCTTTTTCTATGAATGCACTGAGGATACCAAAGCAGGAATGATGTGAAAAAAAGACTGTATAGATTTATTAATTTTCAGAAACATTCAGTATTACTTGGGCAAGAAAACAGCCGTTTCCTTTCATTTAGAGGAAAAAAGGATTTAGCTTTACATCAGTATCCTGGCCTATCTGTACTATGGCTTAGACCTTCCTGAAGGATTTGCTACCTGCACTTCAGAGTGGGGACAAATGGCAAAGCGGGTTCATGCAGGTGCTATGGACACAAGCCCGGGAGCCTCTGGAGCTTGGCTCTCGCTGGTTTCCCACCCCCAAGGGTTGCCTGGAGGAGGTCAGAGGCAGGAGCCCAGCTCACCACCAAGCCACCACCTCTCCGCCCTGCCTCGTGCTGCCCTGTGCCCGCAGCTCCCCGCGGAGGTCCGTCCCACACCGTGACACAAGGAAAACCGGCGAAAGTACACTCTCAGCAGCTGGGGCCTGGCCTAGGATTTGCGTTCCCTCTAAGAACTGGGGACGGGGGAAGGGAAAACTCAGCGCGGTGCAGTACCGCACGGGGAGCTCCTGAAGACTGCAGGACCTCGGGGAGGCACACTGTGACCCTCCGACCCCCGCAGCGGTGAGGCGGCCGCCCTGTGCTCTCCTCAGCGGGCGGTGGTGCAGCCCCNGGCGCGATCGCCCCCGGGCGGTGCGCGGCCGCGGCGCGTGAGTGGGGCGAGGGGCGCCCGAGGGGCGGAGCGGCTGGAACCGGCCCGGGCGCCTTCAGCTCCAAGTAAGCAGAAATAATGCGTTTGTGGAGGCACCAGTGGGAGTCTCGGGGCTGACAGCGCAGGAGGGGAGGTTGGGCCTGGCCGTGCTGTGGGGGTCGCCCTGGAGGCGGTGGGACCCGCTGTGCCGGGCTCGTTCTAAGGCCAAAGTTTAACAGCGCCTGAACTCTGGCTTGGTTTTTGCTTCGAGGGCATGGGTTAAAGTTTCCTCCAGCTACAGCCAGCACAGCTCACTGCCTGGTGTGGCAGCTCTGGCTGTAGGGGAGCTTATATCCCCAGGTACACAGAAGGTGCGTGGGACAGGGATGTAACAGGCATGAGGCCCAAGGCTGCATGGGCAACAGGCAACAGGGGAAAAAATGAAAAGTAAAATTTTAAATGCAGCAGTTTTCCCCTAAAGCACGCCCACGGGTGGCTGGCCTCTTGTGCTGCAGGGCGGGAGTGCAGCTGGCCGGGGAGCATTGCCTGTGTGCCAGAGAGCTCTGCTCCTGTCATCCTGCTGCTGAGTGGGGTGGTATCTGTACAATGTGCCCCAGTGCTGTGTTGTCTCACCTGTGGAAGACACATACAGCTGCTTCCCACCGTTTGTTGACTGTGAGCACGCTCCGTTTCTCACCTTTCTGAAGGAAGCCCCTTCGTGGTTAGGGCTTTTCTCTCTGCTGCCATGTTCTGTTTATCTCATGTTCTGCTGCCGTGGTGAATGCCAAGTGGGCTTCTGTGTCCTTACAGCCCCTGCTTCTGTCTGCAAACCTACTGCCTGTGCTTCTGTCCTACGCTGTAACTCATCTTCGTTTTTTTCCCCAGCTGTTAACATATTAAAAGCTAATAAATGAGGAATTAAATAATAGGTCTGTCTTTGTAAACAGAAAAATCATGAATGTGACTATTGAGGTACTTCATAGAATCACAAAATCATTGAATACCTTAGGTTGGAAGGGACCTTAAAGCCCCTCCTGTCCCAACCCCTGCCAGGGGCTGGGTGCCCCCCACCAGCTCAGGCTGCCCAGGGCCCACCCAGCCTGGCCTTGAGCATCTCCAGGGATGGGGCACCCACAGCTCGGGGCAGCTGTGCCAGTGCCTCACCGCCCTCTGAGTGAAGAATTTTTTCCTAACATCTGACCTAAATCTCCCCTCTTTTAGTTTAAAGCCATTCCCCTTGTCCTATCACTATTAAACCATGTAAAAAGTTGGTCCCCCTCCTGCTTGTAAGGTCTCTTCGAGTACTAGAAGGCCGCAGTGAGGTCTCCCTGGAGCTTTCTCTTCTCCAAGCCCAGCTCCCTCAGCCCTTCCTCATAGGAGCCCAGCCCTCTGATCATCTTGCAATGTAGGCAGGGAAGAATAAGAACAATTCTGTGTGAGACAGCAGAGACTTCACCTGGAGTGCTGTGTGCAGCTGAGGTTCTCAAAGGTTCAGCTAAAAGGAAAGGTGTACAAGGATGATGTGGGCAATGAAGAATTGGGTGTTTTGGAGGAAGTTAGGGTTCTTTAGTCTGACCAAGTGAAGGCTGAGTAGAGATATATTTGTTATCTTTAAATATATTTTGTGTGTCGTATATAAAATATGCTGCATATATATACTGTTGTATGTAGTATGCATAGAATATAGGTAATATATGCTGTATAGTAAAAATATTTAGTACTATATAGGATGTATAGCATATACTAAACATATACTGTACAGTATAAATATTTAGAATTCAGTAATATATTTTGTTATGCATCAGCAAAGGAAAGAAATTAATTGTCAAAACTGAAACACAACACAGATACAGTAAACTGGTCATGAATAAATGGACACTGAAAATTAAAAAAATTCTCTGGTTGTCTGAGCAATCAGCTTGAGCAGCAGCTTTTCAGTGAGAGGAGAGGGAACGAAATACCCAGTGTTTTTGAAGATACAGCATCAGAGTTATCTGCTGGGATTAATGTGATGTGGTGCACGTGACAAGCAGGACTGAATCCAATCATTTGGATTGCCACTTTCAGCCCTATTCTGTCCCTATGAAGCTGGTGGATGGAGACCTTCATTTTAAAGCACGTATTGAGTGTCTTTAATTTTTGCTCATCTTTAAGATGTGTTTCTTCCTAAGGCAGACCGGCTTTGACTTCTATATGGAGTGTCCTGCTATTATTGTTCAGAAAATGGTTGTGTAACTTCACTGGCTCTTATTTTTTTTTAGATTAAGTCAGTTTTTCTTAGACTCTTTCTCATGGGATGAGAAATTTCACTGTGTCTCAGTGAGACATTTAAAATCACACACATAATTTCTAAAAATCTCCTTCATTCGGGTTGTCAGAGCTTGGATTCTCCAAGGATAGACTCTGGGTTTGATGTTTCTCAGTATGTTCATTATAATTTGGAAATGAGCAATAACATAGAAAAATCAAAATTTTCTACTGATATAAAATAATGTGTATTAACTAAGACTAAAGAAGATTGCTAGAAACTTCTGAGAGCTATTCTGCCATTAGGTGAACTGGTAACGCCGTGACAGATGGAATTTGTTGTTGATGCATGGAATGTAATTTACACTGTCAGGAATACGGGGAACAATATACTCTTTAGTAGGGATCCTGAGTTAACTGTAACCTGCTGGGGAAATGACCTGTTTACCATAGGTGGATAGCTTAGTGAAAATCTTCACTGAAGAAACTGGGTAAAAATTAATCCTCAAAAAGATATAATGTCACTGTAATATATCAGCAGTGTTCTAGAATTGATTATGGTATTCCAGGTTAGGTTAATCATATCTGAGAAAGATTTAACAGTCACAGAGGGGCTCTGGGACAAGAAACATATATGTCTGGAAAAGCTATATGGAAAAAATAATTAAGACAGTTTAGAAAGGTGATAAATCAGAATGTACAGGGAGCTATAAAAGAAAGTAGAAAGGATCGAGTCAGGGTATCTTTAACTGAATTTGTAATACAAGAACAAGGGAATGTTGTATTGAATTGAATAACACATTTAAACTGTTTACATGCTTTTTAAATCTAAGGAGTGCTTGCTTATAAAGCACACTTGACAATTGGACCCATGCCGCAGTGTGTCATAGAACGAAGAGTAAAGGGGTTAAACATTTATGTAGACAGTAAAAATAGCTACTATTGTTAGGAAGAACATAAAAACTTGGAGAGTTCTAAAGCTTTTTACTTCAGGGAAATAAAAACCTGGAACAGATGGAGGAAAACTGACTTTTGGGATTGGTTTCATGCGTTTATCAGGAGCATTTGGCTCTTATCACTGGAAGCAGGGTACTGATCTGCCATGGAAAACTTCTTATGTGGTGAAGAAGGGTACTTTGTGGCGTGGCCTGCCAGTCACTGTGTGATTTGTGAAGAATGCTGTCGTGACTGGTAATTTCAGTGACTTTGTTTTATGAACGTTCATGCACTGTCTCTTACACTGTGCAAATTGATAGTGCTGGCTGTGTTTTGTCATGTGCCTACTCCTGCTAATCAGTCTGCTGTGATAGCATCACCCAGACCTAACCTGGCACGTGGATTCATGCGGGGAAGCAGAGTGAAATATTTATCTCACTCATTTTAGTTGTCAACAGTGTAAATGTCAATGTATGAGCTAGCAACTCTAGGCTCCATTTTTGGCCAGAGGAAAAAATGGTCATTTTTTAAGGTGCAATTCACCTGATCAACTGTAGATGCCTACTTTAGGATGACCTGCCTTAACAGCTCCTGGGCATAGCATCCACATCTCCATCAGCCATAGAGGAGAGTGGCTAACTTAAGTACTGGTGCCTAATTTAGTTTACTGGAGCCCCACCCAGAGTTTCTGGATACTGACTGAACTTAAGGGAACAGGCTGCTCCGAGTGGGGTAGTTCTGGTCCTGTGGAAAAGCTGGAGGCCTTCATGAAGTTTAGAGTGAAACAGGGCAGGGGGAGAGTTTTGGGGACTGTCCTTTTGGAAGGAGGATGTAGATAGACATAATGAATGTCCTGCTGGCTGGGAGACAGCAGCTGGTCACATCACTGCACTGTAACTGGGTGGGAGCCAAGCGAAACAGGCTCATTTAGTAGCACTGGTATCAGTAAATTCCAGGTGGAGGACAGGAAGTAGCACGGAATGATAGCTCCATAGACTGCTCCACTATGCATTGGCTACCTCTGTTTAGTTGGAGTCCTTGGTTACCTTTAGCTCTGTATGTTTTAGATAATCAACCCTTTCGTCTTAGGACCAATGTGAAAAACTACACTCCTTTGGAAAACTTAAAGAACGTGAAATAGACAATATTACTCAAGTAAGATTATTCTTTATTTTGTCATAAAGATTTAATTAATTACATTTGATCGGTAGTGAATAGAGATTTTAAAAAGATTTTCAGATAACAGACCCAACACTTATTCATTTTTAAAACTATAAATCCCACTAAAAATTTTGTCTGAATTCAAAATATTTAGAATAAACTGAGAATCAAAGAAATATGTTCTGTAGATCTACTGAGAAGGCAATACATGGTTATGGAGAGAAGTTGGGCCAGTAACCTTTCAGTATGTGTACACATTGACTCTCTGAGATAAGTAAACTTCAATACAGAAGATGCATTTTTAATTTTCAGTAAGTCAAAGAGTTCTACATGCATCATTCTCTGACCCAGGGCAGAATACAGAGAGCTTTACGAGGACCCAGCTAACACCAACATCTGTTGGCAGAGTGCATTGGAATCCAGAGCAGTCACTGCAGTAGGGAAACAGACCGAAGGGCATAATCCACAGCAGAGCAGTTACCCGGTTCTCTGTGCTTGTTGCTGCGAGTGATACAGCTTTTGCAGTGTTACCAAGGAACCAGATTTTTCCGAACATGGAGGAAAACATACAGGTTCCTTGAAAATATTCTTGGAAGTTGCATACGTTTATACAGCACGAAGAAATATTTTTAGCTAAAAGCTTGAGTTGTTGGAGTTGGTTCCACTACTGCTGTGTTGTACTTTATTTGGGAGGCCAGTAGAGGACCAGTACCTGAAAATCTCAGAGGATTCAAGAAGAGCTCCAAATTTTTAGTGGATGCAGTAAACAAGAGCGCTGACTTTTGTAGTCAGCCAGGCTGCAGCCCACACTGCCCTCGCTAACAGTCTCCTATTGCACCGCAGAGAGGCTGGCAGGCTAGGCCTGGCTGAGGGTGATGGTGTGGTTTCCTCTTGAGAACTACCAAGGAGTTTTTAAGGGATTTGAAGAGCGCACATTCTGTTTTTACAGTGTTAGAACAAACTGAAGTTTGGCATTACTTGGGCTATGTTCTCTGCATAGCTAGTGGGTCATGTTGTACTTTACTTTTTGCCTGAGAGCTTCAGGCTCTCAGCTGAAGTTTTGCAAGCCACACGAAATTAGGTCCGCATGGGGTTATTACATCCATATGCTTCAGAAGCTGCGATTAGATGCAGCTGAGAAGGTCTTTCAGGTTCACTTGCACATCTGCTAGTACAAAAAAAGCAGAAGACAGGAGTTGGGCGTGGTGTAAGTAAATGTAATTTTTTTTAAATTGGTGAAAATTGCGCTGTGCACAACTGTTTCTTAATGCCTGCAAATCTGACTTTTGTCTTCTGTAAAATATGGACAGAGAATTCAAATTGAATTTGAAGCCCCTTTTTAAGGTAGAACTTACTTGTACATTCTGCAGCTGTATGGAATGTTTGCCAACATATAATGTATAGACAAACAGGGGGAAATGGCCTGGCAGGGCCTTCGTGTTCATGTACGAGTTATAGATGCAGACAAAACTGACTTATGAATGTGCACGTCCTGTGTGTTTGTACCACATTACAACCTGAGCTTGTGATGTCTTGCATCTTTCCTTTTAGTTGTTTTGTTGATAGATACATTTTACCAGATGTGTTCAAGTGTTAGAAAGTTTTTTGTGCTGCACTAATGAAATGTTACTGTTTAAAAAGGATGTCAAAGGATTCTTCAAATTGATTAGATGGATCAAATAAATAAGAAAGTCATTCTTGGAAGTTTTCCTACATCACTGGTAAACTGATATGTAAAATGGAAGAGAGTTTGTTTGTCTGCTTTTATTTTTTTCATATTTTTGTTTTTAGAATGGGTAAAAAAGTGAAGAAGGAAGTAGAGCCTCCACCCAAGGATGTGGTAAGTTTATAAACTGCAATATGCTATAAAATAAACGTTACACAATTATAGGCCCAGCTCTACCATCCTTACATAGTTCCTTACTCTCATTAGGAACTATGCTTACCCACGTTATTCTAAAAATGTCTTTTAAAGATGATTCTGTTTCTACTTTTTTTGGACAGCGTACAAACCAGAGTGACTGGGCATGTGTAGTTCTTTGTGGAGACTGTTGTCTTTGGCAGGCTTTGCAAGCAGTGATGTATGAAACAACCCAGGCTTCTTTTTATTTGAGGAGCAGTATTAGCTTTCCATTTGTAAAAATCAAAAGGAGAAAGCGGGAGAGACCTGAAATCTGCTTCTCTTTTGAACTGTGGGAGACATTCCTGAAGATGAAAGAGTTAAATGCAAGATGAGTCTGTGTTGTTTTTTTTTTTTTTAACTGAACACAGAAGTTTTACAGATATTTTGAATGACAGTAGTATATATTCTGGATCTCTTGCAAAGATATACAGTCTGTAGCAGCAGCTCAAGTTTTTCTGGTATCATTGGAAGTGCCACAGTGACAAGTACTAGAGCTGAAGCCAAATATGGAATAATGATGGTATGTGACTTTTTTTTCCCCCAAAAAAGTGGAGATTAAAGATCTGACACTAGCTAATGCACACTTTTTGAGAGTTTCTCTGAAGTCACAAGGTACAGAGAGACCCAAAAAAAGATACAGGTTTGAAGTACAAGTGTTTTGTAAGTCTTACTGCAAAGGAGTAGAAGAAATGAGACTGAAACACAGAACAAACAAAATACAAATTCTGCACCGGATATTAAGTTAATGAATAATTAGTATCTCAGCTGTTCCCAGAAAGAGCATGAAAGTAATTGTGAATTTCAGTACGTGCTTTGTTTTTGCTGTGTTTTTTTTTTTTT
>WBMW01004897.1:255937-337947 GCA_013396635.1 Penelope pileata
TTTTTTTTTTAGAAAGGGTTTATGTCTGTTGAGAGTAATGGTACTGCAAGAGCTTTTTCAAAGGTCATAGAAAAGTTGATTAGCAAAAAGTACATCATGGTTTCAGTGCTAGGTAAGCATGATTTTGACTAAGACAGTAACAAAAGTCATTATGGTTGAACTCAAATATCCAAAGCCATAATCTCACTGAGGCTTAGCAGTTGTCATTTCTTGCACAACTGTTCTGTGGAAAGATGAATATTACAAATGCCTCATAACCTCCAATAATCCTTCAATAACCTCCTAAAATCATAACCTCTGATCAATAAAAAATCCTTATGAAAGAAAACTTGAGATAAAACTTTAACATGAGTGGGTAAATTAATCTAAAGCCATTTCTCTGTGGAATAACGGGGAAAACAAGGAGGAGACAAAGAAGATGCATGTGGATAAGATTGATTAAAACAGACCTGAAGAATTAAAACTAAGTATCTTTGCAATCCAATAAAAAAAATGGAAAGACATAATAATAGATTACAGGCATACAGATGAGCTAGCTCCCTCCAAAGTAGTAAAGCAGTAGAAAGAGACTATTTTAGTACATATCTAGAAAATCAATAGAAACAGGACCATAGTTTCTATATTCAAGTGCCACCGTTAGAGTTTCTGGAGAAAAGTATGATACAATCTTCTCCCTACTCCAGTGAACTGTGAATAATGTTAGGAAATATATCAAACAATTGGAAAACAAACAAACAAACAACCTTTCAAAAAAGTTTACTAAAACCATTAAAAAGGAAATCAGTAGAAAAAGTGAACTCCAGATGGCATCTGTGGTTTTTGGCTTAGACACTTACCCTTAGTGTACTTCAGGCTGGCGTATCTGTTCAAGCAGTCCTATTAGGAGAAAACAACTCAATGTTGCATAGCAAAACAGTATTAAATATGAATATAGATCTTTGATCTATATCTATCTATCTATCTATTGGCTGCTATCAGCCAAGAAAATCTTCTAGCTATGAGAATATTGTTAACACTGATCATGTAAAATCAAATTTCAAATCTTTAAATTTCACCTGGATAATTCAGATGGCAGGAAATGAAGTGTAGGCAAAACACCTGATATGTGAGCTATCATCTTCTGGTTGATAAGCTGCTTATGAAAATGTCAAGTCCAAGAAAAGAAACCTTGAGGTAATGTGGACAGGTTCATCTAAAAGGGCATTGTGGAATTCTCTGAGAATATATGATCACTAATTTTTATGTATTTCTAGGAATCGGTAGTTTATATGTTTCAGTGAGTACTCCTGAGAACGCTGTTTTCCCCATCTTTCATAATTTGGTTTTTACTATTATCTGTTCTGAGGGCTGGGCTTCTCCAAGAAAAACATTCCTTTGAGTCTCTTTCTCTGTATGGATGACCTTAGACTATATTTCAGGCATTCAAAATATGCTAAATTTGACATAGGTCAATAGGAACTTTTCATAGAGTATCTTCCTTAAGTTTGTTCTAGACAATATTACTATTTGGTCATCAGTTAGGGCATGTACATTAAAAGGGGAGTCGAAGGTTGCCACTGGAGAAAATACTGAGTCCTTATCCCTGGAAGAAAACTGTAGGTACGTGGATATTTTTGAAAGGAGCTTCACTCACAACACTGAATGTTAAAAATATAAGTACAGAGGAGCAGAATTGGCACTGTCAACTCCTGACAGAAACACCTTTTGAGCAATCAATACCTAAATATTAACTTGACTTGACTTTAGTAAGGCTTTCAACACTGTCTTTTATAACATCCCGGTAGATGAACTGATGAAGCATGGACAAGATAAATAGACAGCGAGGTGAATTAAAAACTGGCTGAGCTGCTGGACTCAAAGGGTTGTGATCAGCAGCACGAAGCCCAGCTGGAGGCCAGTCACTGCTGTTGTGCCCCAGGGGTTAACCTCTTCATTAGTGACCTGAGTGACGGGACAGAGTACATCCTCAGCAAGTTCACAGACAGTACAAAATTGTGAGGAGTGGCTGATACGCTTAATGGTTGTGCTGCCATTCAAAGGGGACTTCAGGAGACTAGAAAAATGGAGAAAATGGGAATTCCAGTAAGTTCGTTAAAGGGAAGTGCAAAGTCCTGCACTTGGAGGAGTAGTAACCTGTACAGACAGGGCGATGATCAGCTAGAGAGCAGCTCTGCAGAAAAGGATGTGGTGGACAATAAGTTCAACATGTACTAGAAATGTGCGCTTGTGGCAAAGAGCGCCAACAAAATCATAGGGTGCATTGCCATGCCAGCCTGAGGGAGGTGACTGATGTCTTTCACTCAACTTTGGTGAGACCAAATCTGGAGTGCCATGTCCAGTTCTGGGTTCTTTTTGTACAAGAGAGACATGGACTCATTGGAACAAGTCTGGCAAAGGGCCACAAAGACGCAGAAGGGCTTGGAGCATTTGTCATCTGAGGAGAGGCTGACAGCTAGGACTGTTCAGTCTTGAAAGAAGGCTCTGGGAGATCTTGTCATTGTGTATAAATACCTGATGAGAGGCAGCAAGAAGTCAGAGCCAGACTTTTCTCAGTGGTGCCCAGTGTCAGGGTGAGAGGCAATAGATATAAACTGAAACTTAAGAGATTGCGTTTAAACATAAGAAAAAAAAATCTCTTTTACTGAGGGATGATGGAGCACCGTTTGTGCAGAGTGGTTGTGGAGTATTCATCCTTGAAGATATTCAAAACTGCACTGTGCCTTCTCCTGAGCTCTAGCTGACCCTGCTTTGTGCACAGCCAACTGGATGATCTCCAGAAGTGCTTTCCACTGTCAACTATTCCATGATTCGTAGGAATTTCTTGGTTTTGTATTGCTAGGGTGTGAGATCAGACTGACAGAACTGAAACAGCATGAGCAAGTATATGTTAACTCCGTTTTTCTAGGTAAAGGATAAGGGATTGAAGATTATCAAAGATAGTAGTAATTGCCTGTAAAAGGTGCAATAATAAAGCAGACCTATAGTCATTTAGTTCAAAAAGAGCTTTTAAAGGTTCTCTTAAAAAAAATGCTCTTAAAAAAATTCTCTTAAGAAAAAAAAAATACATGATTAAACAATAGAATAAAAGCAGATGGATGCATCCTTCAAAAGGTGGGATCAGCCCAAAAGTGATTCTGATAGGAAGGTGCCTGTTGCATATTTCAAAGAGTAGCAGTGAATCTGATATCTATGCAAATGGGTAGAGATAAGACCAATTTGAGTCTGCTTATATGCCAACCTGCAATTAAGGCCCAGGAGTTAGCAGCAAATTGTAGTTTATACAATTACCTGTGAACATGAGAGGCAAAGAAATGGAGCAATGTAATAGCATTTTTTTTATTAGATCAATGTAAATAAATAACTGAGATTTAAAACTCTTATTTCATATTTCATTTCTTATTAACCTTTATCTGAGATCAATCTTGGTGTTTACTTTATGTTTCCCTGAAAAAGTAACATCCTTTACTCAGAAATTACAGTTTCATTGCATCCTCAAGTGTTTGGCCAGACTCAGCACTGCTGTTGCCATCGAAGTTTCGGCAGGGTTGGATTTAACTCTGCCTTAGATCACTTTTCATTCAGAAACTAATGTAATTAAAATGTCTGCAATTGCTTGGGACAGCTATTAGGAATCCATTTTGAATTGCAGTGGAGTAAATGTGTATTGTAATTTATTCTTTTATTATTTATATTTTTACTTTATAGCAGAATGCATTATTAATGGAGCCCTATGACCAATAGAGATAGAGAACATCTTTGTCAATGTGTGGAGAAAGGGCATTCAAGGTGTGGCAAGGATTCTGCTCTGCTGCAGGCTGTTTTGTGAATACCCAGGTCATCGCTTCAGCTCATGAGGTGCTGTACCAGAGGTGTACCCTTATGGAGCAGCTGCAAAGGAATGGAAAATTGTCAGGAAAAAAATTCCTCTCACTGGAATAAAAATCTGCCCTGACAAGCTTATATTCCATACATACATAAGGATTATTGACAATATATCTTCTCTGGTCATAGAGAAGTAATCTGTGTTCAGCCAAGCTGAACAGACATGACTTTAGCAGCAAAGTGGTATGATCTATTTGGCCTCTCTTAGCTGTTTTCTTGTATTGAAAGGAAGTTGTGTTTCACAGGTTTAGCTATATCCTTGCCAGCTCCAATTTGCGGGTAGAGCATACTCACATTGATAAAGCAGTAAGAGTTTAGACATAGTCCTAATTTCCTCTACTAGTTAAAAATTTAAATGTAAAAATTCAGTCTGGAAATGCGTGTGCATGATTTTCCTCCCCTGATACTGGAGAGGTAGCATGTGTACATCTGGGTTTAGTTAGTGACTTCCACAACTTGTCCCATGCTTCCAGCTTGTCACAACAGGCATGACACTGGACAGATCTTCAGGTTTGCTGACCTGCTTGGAGCTAGGGAGAGCAGTTAAGCACATTAGCCAGGCAACCTTTTAACTATTAGGGAAATGCAGATCTTCATCTTGCGTACTTAATTAGTGTGATGCACTTCATAGAAGATGATGAAATTATTTAGATTTAAGAACCTACCAAAAATATGAATTTAGAACTTTGGGTATTAGTATCAGCTTTTGCCTTATTTTTGAAAAAATCTGTTTGAGAAGAAAAAGACCTTCCTCTTTCTTCATTTTTCTTCTAGCATGCTTATAACTTTATTGAGGATTTGTTCCAAATAATTTCAATTGATAACTAACATACATGCCATGTTTTAAAGATCAATAGATTGATGTTGAGAGATTCTGCATAACTCCAGTATCTGGTAGCTTCTGTGTGTAAAACTGATACTCTACAGGTCTAAGTCATAGGGACAGATGAGAGCTTTTGCGTACAGCAACTGTATTTAAAATCCAAATAAGCATAAAAATTTTAAATTGTTTTTTTTGTTTGGTTGGTTTGGGTTTTTTTTGGAAATTCTTGAGTCTCACTAAAGGGTAAAAGAATTTTTTAGAAGAGTTCCTTTTCTCAAGTGATGTTTGTCCCAGGTCTATCAAGAGGGTGAAAACAACTGGATTTGTTGGAAGATTTTTTTCTGTATGAGACAAGTCAGAATTGGAAATGAACGCTTCGTATCATTTCTAGCTGGCTGATCAGGAATTATCCTGGAAATACTTCAGCTCATACAAGATTGTGGTAAACTAGCGTTCAACAAGTGAACTGACTTGATGAAGGCACAGGGAGGGTCATTTTCATTTTTTTATAACTCTCACTGAATGATAGTGCCACTGAGTAACCAAATCTTGCTCCTCATACGGTGTATAATTTTGTAGTTTCTGTGCACAGCTACTCATAAGAAATTTCTTCCCATATTTGATTTAGAAGATGCAGGATGCTCTTTCAAATGTAACAGAATTTCAGGTGCAACAGAATTAAGTAGTCTTTTGCCTTCAAAACTTCCTAAATGTACAGGGGACTGTCAAGGTTTCTCCAAAATCTTCATACAAGATGAAATCATGATTGTAGTAAGTCAATTGTTTTTTCTTATTTTGCAAAAACATCTCAAATTGTTGCTAAAAATTTGAGTTCTCCAAGTAAATAGCATCTCATTTGTTTTTCTCATTCAGTGTAGATCTCAAACTTATTTTTTTAATGAAGTGTGGGAGTCTGCTGCAGCACACAGTAATGCTCTGTACAATCTCAAACATTTCTTCCTTTTTTTTGTTTCTAGTTTGAGCCATTACTGATTGAAAGCAAAGCAGCAGCGACAGTCATACTAATGCTTGATTCTCCTGAAGAGGAAGTTTTGGCCAAAGCATGTGATGCTCTATATAAATTTGCATCAAAAGGTTAGTCTTTTTGCAATAAGCTTTATTTTGCCTTGCTTATGCTTTGATAGCAGTTCAGAATTTTTTAGTTTGCTAGCACTAAAATCTTCATTTCATTTTAAAGGCCTCTATCCTGGTTTTCTGTCAGTTTTTTGTTTTGTTTTGTTTTTGAAAAACATCTGTCACACCTGTTTTTGCAGTTATAAAGAAGTCCTGTTGTTTGCATGGAAATTTTTAACATTTTATTGTAGAAATTTTTATTCTCTTTTTAATAGAGCTTGGTTTAGGTACAACCCATATCTGTTGTGTTATGGGCAATAGATCTGCACCTGGGAGAAGATTGTTTTTTATGTTATAGTTTGTTACAGTTGAAAATGGAGAAATAGTTGTTTCAAGGTTCCTGTATCTCAGTGAGTTGTGTGCTTTGAATGAAAATTACATTTTAGCCTATTTCTGTTACTTTTGCATATATACCTTTTTGAGGACTGTGACTAATGATTTACTGGGGATCTCTCAGCTTTCTTTATCAAGCTTATTTCTGCATGTATTGGGAATCCAACAGGTCTTCAAGATTTCTTATCTTCCAAAGGTCCTTGTATTAAATATAAGTAAGCATCATGTTCTGGGTGCCCAGTAAACAACTGTATAAGAAAAGCTCAAAGTGATGTAGCACGTAATATCATAAGTTTCATGGTTCATCATTTCTTAGGCTTCCTACTCATGCTGTGCCAGCCACTCAAATTGGAATACACTTGGTAGAAATCTCAGGTGGGAGTTAATGATCCAGATCATGGTAGTTTCTTCAGGAAAGTAAATTTGGAAGGCAGAAAAGTAGGAAACTAAAATGAGGTTCACAATAATATAATTCATCCATACTTCACTGAATAGAAAGCTATCCTTTGTACTGTTATAGTAGTCTCTAAAAAATGAATGGGTGTCCAACAGATAGAGGTGTCCTTTGCTTTAAAAATACAAATTAATCCTAGAGAACTGTTCCTGTGCATCGAATTAGAAATTTTAAGTGTGTGATGATGTTAAAGACTATCCATTACACACATTAAGAAGGCGTACTTCATTTTGAACAATCAACTTCAGTACTGGAACTTGTGGCTTCTGAATGGTTTTTCTTTCCTTAATGTTTCTTAAAGTAACTACTTGTATCACTTATATTTTAAATATCCAGGTTGAGATGAATTCTGTTGTAACTGGTATTTTTTGAAAGACATCTCCAAAAACAGGTTGAAGGAAACAATGATCCTTGATAATGTGATGATGAAAAGCCAACCTATATCCTTCTCCATCACTTGACATGATAGCAACAGGTTCTTCCTTACTTCTCTCCGGAGATGTATGGTATCATCCTTTCCCCTGGTGATCTCTTGTGTTAACCATCTGGTTATCATGCCAGTGAAATGCCTAACATTCAGGGCAATCATTTTAGATTATCTGTAAATTCATTTAACAGCAAGTGTCACCAAAGCCAGTAAAGATAGTCTCTGTTGCAATGCAGCAGCAAGGGCAGGCAGCTCTGCAAGGGAAGGGAAACCAAGAGTCAAGATGACAGCAGTGCAGGCAAGGGCGCATGACCTGGAGGGGACAGGGCACAGTCCCATGCTACCTGAGCAAGGTGAGCAAAACGGGTCCCATGGTGGTAACCAGAGTCAGTCAATAGTCCAGTGGTCACCAAGCAGTCCATGGTGATGAGACAGGTTTGAGGTTGAGACAGGTTTGAGGTCAAGCCAGGAAGTCAAATCTATGGTCAAGGTCTGGATCAATAGGTACATGGCTAGGTGAAACCGAGGGCAAGAGCTCAGCTTACATGCAGTTCTGAGAAAAGTAGGGAGACCCTCAGCAAGGCTTTTTCCGGAAGGGGAGTGAGTCCTCATACATGTTTTCGAGCTTTTTGTCATAACTTTGAGACCTAGAAGTTAGGTTTTTTTTCTCTGTTGGAAACTGAGATGCTGTTGTAATGTTATGATCCAGGAAGAAGATCAGAATGACATCAGAATCATGAACTACATTTTTAAAGAGTATATTTAATATATTCTGTTTGATACTCTAACATCTTAGGTAAATTTTTGAAGGTATTATTGACATATATTGACAAATATAGATTCTGTCTATTATATTTTAGGTAACTGAAGCGCTGTTTAACTATTGAGATAATTTGACACATGTTCATTTGAAGTATAGTTTAGATGAGCTCCCAGAGTCCTGTCCAGGCATTTTTTCTTTGGTTCTTTAGTGAAAGATGGTAGCTGCTGTACTTGTTACATCAGAACTGTGAGCTTGTTGCATTTTTTACAGAACTTCTAACCTAATTACTCTTCAGGTGATGAAAACGTAGTGACACTTCTTGGTCTCGGAGCACTGGAACGTCTGTATAAGCTCATCTCACATGAAGATCCAATTGTACGCAGAGGTGCCGTGATGGTATTTGGTATCATGTCTTCTAATGGTAACAGTCTCTGTTTTTCAATATTTTTCAATGTGTATGGTTGTTGTCGTCAAAGCAATAGATGGCTTGTGTGGAAAAAAAAATTCTTGTATTAATTACTCAAAATGAAAGAACTAGTTTAGCTAGAGAACTCCACTGATTTTGGAAAAAAATTACAAAAGAAGTGAATTTTCCTCCAGTCATTTTTGTTTTGACAGGGTCAAACTGAAGGAGTTTACATCTGAGAAAGCCTAACTATGTATGATGCCCAGCCAACGTAGATATGGAACACTTTGATCTTTTACAAAAGTTGGAGAGAGGGATAAAGTAGTATTTATCATATATGGAAAATGCTATGTTTGCTGGAGGCATTGGTATAACTACAATGTTAACAGAGAAAATGTGTTTTGATTTATAGCAGCTAACTTATGTATCAATTAGCAATAAAAGTCCTGAACTATGAAGCACTGACGTGCATTTATCCAGCTTCTTTGACAGGTCAGTGCTACTGCCGGTATTCGTTTCCTGTACCTGAGCTAGTGAAATTGAACTTGAGTGTCTCTGAGAGATGTGTCAGTTATGGCATGCTTGTGTATTTAGTGTAGCAATACCATTATTGGGTGAGTTAGCCACAGTCTGTGTTACATTGGACCCTATGTGCTTTACCTTCCTTTCAACTCTGCACTAGCATACAGTTGTTCCCTTCAGACCTTGGCTTCCTATGCTGCTGCACTGACGTGGATCTGCATGGCTGAAAATCCTTCATTGATATTCACACTTTTTTTGGTTGTTGTTGTTCTATATAAGTACATTCATCTCATACCATTTCCCTTACATTTTGTCTCTGTAATGTTTTGTTATCAATTCCACAGCCCTCTAAGATCACATGAAGTCTGTCCCAAGGAATATTTTTTGCTTTTTCTATCTAATGGTGGTTGTTTTGCTAATTTGCCATTTGCAACAAGGAAAATGCTTCTGAAAGTCTTTATTGTGATTTTAATAGGACCCGTATAATTAATGTTTCCATTTTGTGAAGTGGGTTCTTTTAGCAGAAAATTAGGAAGTGATGGCTTGAAAACTAAACAAAGGGAAGATTGTCTTTAGTTTGATGACTATAAGCAAAAATAGTTGCAACTATTCAAGTATGAGTTCTTTGACAACTGTGAAACTCTGCAATATATAGTAAGAACCTGCTAGATGCAAATATTTTGAATGAAGTTTCAATGAGGTATTGAGGAACTTCTATGTGTGAAATGGCAAAGAGTACTTACTTTTACTTATCTGGTACTTTAATCCCGTACGTTTTCTGGGCTCATTTTCTCCAGATAGCTTTGGTTAAATGTCAGTTCCAGTCAGGTGGTCTTGTGACTCATGGAATGCTCTTAGGTACATTTCCCTTGGAGCAGAATCTGTTCCTTTACTTGGTCCAGTATGCCAAATGAAAGACCTCCTGTGTATTTATTTCATTGTAGATGATGTCAAGAAGTTGCTGAGGGAACTGGATGTCACAAGTTCACTTTTATCACACCTGGTGCCGGAAGGTAACTTAAAGTATTTCTTGTGCAAAAATACTCTTACAAATAATTTGCTATTGCTATTTGACAAGACAGTTTAATAAAATCTTCGTTATAACTTATGATTTGCCATAATACATATTAAATAGGTAATTGCTTTTATAGGCATAGCTCAGTTATTCACTGAGTAATGTTTTATGCTGTACAGATGGAGCAACATGTTTATGGAGAATTGAGGTGCAATTAACAGCTAATGTTTATTTACTTTTTAAAATATTTTAAACCATCAGATTATTGAGCATATACTGTGCTGAATAAACTTGATCAAAATATTTCTTTTTTTTTTATTATTATAGAAGATGTGGTTATTCATGAATTTGCTACTCTGTGTCTGGCACGTATGGCTGTTGAATATGCTACTAAAATACAAATATTTGAGCAAGGTGGTTTAGAACCACTTATCAGTCTTCTAGGTAGTCCTGACCCTGATGTTCAGAAGAATTCAGTTGAATGTATCTATCTCCTGGTACAGGTGAAGTATGCTTTTTTTTTTTTTTTTCCCTTTTTTTTTTTTTTTAAGTTGCAGAGGCAGATAAGCATTTTTCTGTGGTGTTAATAATTTTGAAATATTTAGTTCCTTTGCTTTCCAGCAATCAGCAATGCATCTGAAAACATTATTTATCACATTATGTGTGAATATAGCTGATTTGACTGTACTTCTGTTCAACTTAATGCAATTATCCATGCTGTACAGCAATGTGAGACCAGAGTCAGGTTCAGATGTGTTTTCAATTAAATATGAATTTGTTTTCCTATTTGGAAAATATTAGTCTTGGTAATGAGAGTTGTAACTCGTCTATCCAAAAGGCTGGAATAATTCTAAAACTTTATTAGTAACTGCATTATGCCTTGTTTGGGCCAGTAAATCCATGGTCACAATTTTGAACATCTTTCTAGTGATAGGTGGATGCTGTCAACAGCTACTTTCCATACTAGAGGAATAGATTTATTATTGGCTACTTTCACACTCAGCACTAATGTCATCCATATGCTGCTTAGCAAAAGAATGGTGCATTTGTGTGTCAGTTCTCTTCCCAGGCTTAAGCGAATCAATTCAATAATGGATTCAGTTTATAACTCTATCTCTTTTGGGGCATCAGAGCATGTCTATTCAGAATCACATTTTACTCTTTCTCCTTTTTTACTATCTCACTGTCTTTGTTGCAGGGTATATCTGGATAACTGCACCTGGTGCTTGCTTATATTGATAAGGATAATTGCATGCTGCACATGTGCAATGAGCTATTTAAAAGCAAATTGTAATTTATTTATATTTTTTCTATTTTAATATAATCTACTACTGTCTTTTTATTAAGCAGCATATATATTGTTTACATTTGAAAATTTTAATCATTGTTTTATAATTATTGAAACAAATGAAGATGTAACCAGGCAACCACAGCGCAGTGGGAAAACTGTTTTTCCCCCCGCTGAGATAAATAACAATGATGAAACTAAATTTTAAAAACTTTCTTAAAAAAAAAAAAGTGTATATTGAGACAAACATGGCAAAAACAAAAGTAAAAGGCTTCTTTAGCCAGAGCTAGATACTGTCGTGTATACCTCAGTAGTGCAAAAAATTTGGATTTTAATGGGGAAGAGATTGATCATACTAAATTTGATTCTTAGCAGAAAAGAAAGGTATCTTCAGAACTGCAAATTCTTGAGTGTTGACTCATTTTTGTATGTTTGAGATTGGATATTTGGTGTTCTTTCTGTGAAGTCAGGAATTGCTGTACTGCTATATTCTCTATCACTAACATTGCTTGTTGAATATTTTACTACAGGATTTTCAAAGCCGTGCTGCAGTTTCTGAGCTGAATGTAATTCCACCCTTGCTGGAACTACTGAAATCTGAATACCCAGTTATTCAGTTGCTAGCCCTTAAAACCTTGGAAGTAATTAGCAAAGACAGAGAAACCAGGATAATACTGGGAGAAAATCAAGGATTGGATTGTCTTCTGAAGATACTGGAAACCAATGTACAGTTTACTTGCCTTCTAATTTTTTTTTTTGTTGTTCCTGCTGCTAATGTTTGTATGACTAATGAGAAATATTGTTCGTGTTATGGAAGAATGGTAGCAGAAGAAATAGCTCCTTCCTTGGAGCTAGCTACGACAGAAACAGGATAAGCAAAGATACCTAGCTTACTAGAAAAGGGAGCAAAGGGATTCAAAAAAATGTTTGCATTTGTTTTATTGCCTTGTTGTCTTATTTTGTGATACTCTTTTGCATTTGCTGTCCTTTCTCTAATGGTTGTAAATATCAGACAAATTCACCATATAGCTTTTTATATGTTTTCCCCAAATTTTTTATTAGATGCTGAACTCTGCTGCTGGTTTGCAGTTTGAATACTGATGTTGTTTTCTGAGTTTTCTTTGATATCTGTGGCTTTAAATATAATTTCCTACCTTGGAAATGTCATCGTTTGTGTTATTATGAGACTCACTGTAGTGCTTCTTGACTTCAGGTGTCACCAAGAGAAATATAATACACAGAAAAATTTGTGAAGTTTTTGAAATTCGAAGATGACAGGTCTTTTCTGAATACCTGCCTAATCCATTTAGATATAAATGAGAAGGTGGTTTTTTTCTTTTTTTTTTTTTTTTCTGTTTTTAGTAAGTTGTATTGAATCCTAAGGCACATCAAAGAAGGTATACATACAAAATATACAAATATGAAAAGATGTATTTTGTCTTATAAGCAAAGTGTCCAAGAGAAGGTTATAACAATTATCCTCTGAAGTTATAAGCCAAAGATATTTTAATAGTGATTTGAAGGTTATTTGTCTGGGCTTTTTTCTCTATTAGGAATTCAGCGACCTGCACGTGGAAGCTCTTGCTGTGTTGGCAAATTGTCTTGAAGATGTGCATACTATGCAATTGATTCAGCAAACAGGAGGCCTTAAAAAGCTACTTTCATTTATAGGAGTCTCTCTGGTTCCTGATATTCAGAAGAATGCAGCAAAAGCAATTGCCAAAGCAGCTTATGACTGTATGTGACTTTTTAAAAATCTATGTGTATGAATTTGTTTATGAAGTAAATTTTCATCCAGAATAAGGCTTTTCTTGTTGAGGATAGTACTTGTGCAAGAGCGAATTACAGTGATGAATCTTGGCAACCAGAGCAGCAATTGGATAATATATATGTATGAACATTTTAAGGTTTTGCCTCAAGTTATTTTTAAATGTAATGTATTCTTGCAAAATGTTGTCCTCAAGCAGGAAAATGGACCTCTGAAAATACGACTCCATCTTTCCTTTAGTGATGCCAGGTAACTTACATCCTAAACCACCTCTGCTGGCACTGTTTCTCACCAATATCATTTAAGACTTAATTGTAAGCTTAGTTCCTTTTGCATGCAACTGCTCATCTAAATGTCAGGCAATTTCAAATACAAATTTCTTTAACAGGGACATGAAAAAAACCTTTCAAATGGCTTGCAGATTAATATTCCCAGTGGAGTTAAGTAGTTTCATTGTCATCTTTTTATAATTATTCATCCTATGGTTCTTTTTATAGACTTTTCTATAATTCACCAAGGAATTCTGAATTAGGCAGAACATACTCATCACTTTTGCCCACGAGGATGCTCTTTAAATAAATCTACATTTGAAATTCCTTCCATACATTGGTTTCTGCTTTGCAATACATGCCTGGTACTGCTATATAACAAAGTGCAACTTAAGAAATAATATACTTCTATCTGAAGAAAATTTTGATTTTGTCAAGGGATTTTGATGACAGTAGCTATGACAGCATAACTTAAACATTTTGTTCACTTTTCTATCATCTCATGGTTATATTACGGCTTTAATTTGTATGTATTTAACAAGTATGTTATCTGATTTAATACACAGCTAAAATAATCTCTGCTTTCTACGGTTTGTCAGACCTCCTTTCCTTTTTCCCCATCTTATCTTTTCAATTCTTTTCTCACCTTCCTTAGTTTGACTTCCTGAATATTGTAATTATTTAGATTGTAAATGATATATTAAAAGAGTAGAATCTAGCTTTCCTAGCAATCTGTGTTTCAGTGTGTTTTTATCATTATCTGTTGGAAGCTTTGCGAATCACAGAAAATTATTTTCTTTAATGTTTAAATATCAAAGATAGGAAGGAACCTTCTTGTGCCAATGTTTTCTTTGTGTATTTTTCCTGCATTGTTATTTTATTATGCTACTTAGGATTGTCAGTATCATTTTTATAGTCCTATGACAGGCTTGTAAGTAGTATGCTAAGCAGATTTATATTTGCTCCTACTTTCTATTGCATCTTCATCCTTTTTCATATTTATTTTCAAATAAGCATAGCCTTCTTTCCGTCTTTCACTCCTTTTTCAGTTTTTGTGGCCTAATATTTTAGCAGCTGTTAGTAGAAGCATGTCTGAACACAACATTTTTAAAGCACGGTGGCAAGAAGTACACATAATATATTGCGGTACGGCATATGATCTTATATCATTGAATGTTACCGTCAGTGAAGATGCATCTTCTTGTCATATATCTTTACAAATGGAGTCAACGTGGTTTCATTATAAAGGTTTGCTCTCTTCTTCAGCCTATGACAGTTGGTATAGATGGGGCAAGCTGGGAAAATAGATCAGAAGAAGATTTAAAATATTTGCTTCCATGCTGTAGAATTTTGGTGACAACCAGTTAGATAAAGGGCAACATGTTGTAGTGGTGCAGTAGAAACACAATCCAGTTGCTGCTCAGCATAACCCCAAGAAGTATTAAATTAATTTCAAATACCCTGAGCTACTGGCATAACTAAACTCAGCCTTCCAGTGGAAAGAAAAGTGGCATTGAGGGCATTTAAAGGAATTACACTAAAGGCAAGAAGAAAACAAATATTTGCCACAATGTGCAGTTGATGTTGTGTTTGTTGTTGTTGTTGTTTGGATCCTGGTTGGAAATACACCAAACAGCCTGTCCAAACTGCAGCTCTAATGTTTACTGTCCTACTACTTGACTCAATGTAAATCTGTTATGGTAAACCACAACTCTTAAGTTATTGTATGGCTTTTTCATTAAATTTGCAGTAGCCATACAGTAGCCCGCATTCTTCAGATTTTATAACCATGGTTGCATTTTATGAATATTTCCTGCATAACTGAGAAAAAAAAATACTGCTTTTCATTAAATGAAAGTCTGTACTTCTGCTATGATAGAGCATGTATCTGTTTTTTTAAAATTCTGTTAGCTAGATATACAGTAGTATCTGTTTTTGAAATGATTACTGTTTTTTTTCCTGACAGATGTGGTCATAGCAAACAGTTCTTTTTTATGCCCATCTCAGCTCTTTAGAAAGGATTCCTGTAACTTTTGGTTGTTGTTTTTGCTGTTACAAGACAGGCTTAATCACTTAAGAGCTGTTCTCACTATCAGAATAACTTATGTGGCACAAACACTATATTCAATTTTAAATAGCCTCTTCTGAATTCAACTGTTTAAGTTCAAATTGATCACATTTCTATACATAATCGTTATCCCTTTGACACTGAAAATTAATTTTGTTCTGTAACATAATTTTGAATTTCATACATTAATCTCTCAACAGTTCTACTTTGTATACTGAGAAATATTCTTTGCCCAGCAAATAATGCAGTCACCATGCAAAATATGATTTAATGCTGTCAGTTATTGAATAACTGTGAGCAGGTTCTCTGGACTGTTGATTGAGAACTTTCCTCTGACATACCACAACAGCAAAATGCTATGGAGTGTGTATGGAGGAAGTGATGATCATGCTCATTCAAGTATGGCTTCACTCTGCCAAACTTCTGGTTTGAAACTGAGTTCTTTACTCATGTAGCTACTCATGTATCTAAATGCAGTTCTTTTCTAAAGGGAGCATACTAAATATGTTCTGTAACCCAATTAACATACAGTTTTTTATAATACAGATTTTTATTTATCTGTGTTATCAGTGGAAGTTCATAATAATATTTGACATTAACATTTGTCATTTGAAGTTGGTATAAATAATTCCATAAACTGACAACAGTGATCTGAATGGATAGTCAATTGAACTCTTTGATCATGACTTTATGGTAAGGATGGGAAACAGGAAAATACATTGAAAAACAAAGGTTAGCTTCTGATGGGATCAATTCTTGAAAGACCGGGCAAAAGTGTTAGTACTCTGGGCTCTTTTGTTTGAGTGTGCCTAAGTATTTTACTTAGTGTTAAATCAAGGCATTCAAATGACTTACGGATCCAGAAATTCATCACTGTAAATATGGCGAGAAGTGCTTAAACACAAGGGATGCTTTTCAGCTCTATGTTCTTTCTATTGTAAAAAAGACCAAAGGGAGCAACTTGTACAAACAGAGAGAGGATCAGCAGAAAATATTATTTCCTTAAATAGAATTGGCACCTGGATCTTAAAATTGTAATGATTTTCATCTATTTATCTAGCTAGCTAAATATAGGTGCACAATGCTTACAGTAAATTTAAAATCTGCTTTTCCACATTATTGAAAAATTCTTTATTCTGCTTAAAATATTTTAAGTCACTATTTTTGCCCATTCAAAAGAATTGTATTATGGTGATTATTACTATTTCATATAGACATATTATCTTTAAAAGGAAACAGTGTTTCCCCATCGTCATAGCTATCTTTATAAACAAGAATAATTTTTAAGAAAATCTGTGTAGTACTGTGTAACTCACTGTACAAGAACCAAATTACTGAGGCATAAAGAACCTCTGGAGATCATTGTTAGGGATTATGGACTCCTTTGGCAAGCAACAGGCCAGTGGCATACTCGATTACTTGTCAAAATGGTCTGTAATCCCAATTAAGGCCCTCTCTTGAGAGCTGGCTGATACACATCAGGGTTGTGGCCAAGGTTCTGCGAATGCCTAAAATCCTCTCTTCTTTATCTGTTGCATCTTTTTCTTTGTGACTTCGATTACTTATCTCTGATTATCTTAAAAACAGTTAAAATTGAGCTAGAGAGGAGAAAACAGCCTTCTCATGTATGTGCATTGAGCCAGTTTTATCATAAGTAGGTTTTTAATCTATTCACCGTAGATTCAGTTTTACTTAAAAGAATACTTCCACTATTTTCCTTTTATTTCCTTTTTTTTTTTTTTTTAAATATGCATTAGACAACAGACCACAAAAGACATCGATCGCTGAAAGAAATAATACAATTTCCAAGTGTGCGTATGGACTTCTTGGTTCCTGAATTTCTTCGATACGTTTGAAAATTTTACCAATTAACTATAACTTCAAAATTTAATTCATCCACTTCACATTGCGCAAATGTTTAAATGTTTATTGACCCTTGTAACTGTAGAGTTTATATGCTGTCCAGAGCTTTTCTAAGAAAGCTTGACTCAGGGCTGTTTCTAACAAATACCTCTGCCTTGGGAGAGGGAAGGTTTGGGCATTTCCTCCAGACTACTGATCTAATCCATTTTGGGATGAATGAGGTTGTTAGCATACTTGTCAGACTCCTGTGGATATGTTTGATCTTTGTTAGCATAAGCTGAAGTATGATCTACTGCATGGAAAAATCTCCGTTAATCAAACCTGTAGGCATTATGTGGATTTACGTCTTATAGCAAACAAACTTTGCATTCTGTTGGGCTATGTGTGTTGAAAACTGTATTTAATAGGCATCTTTTGGACTTGATTCAGAGTTCACTGAAGTCTAATGGGTTTTGGATCAGACCCTTTGTGCCATGTTTCTTAATTACTAGTGTTTCTGTTAGCAAGATGTTTTCATTTCCATGGTATCAAAAACAAATGTCATATCGGAAATAAGTATGTGAAATAAAATTCATGTCCTTTCACTCATTTGGAAAATGAGTGCAGATTAATACTATTGTTCTTTTTTGTTTAAAGCTGAAAATAGAAAAATCTTAAATGAGGAAGATGTTGAGAACTGTCTCATAAACCTTTTGGAAGTTGATGATGATGGAGTTAAAGCTGCTGCTTCCCAAGCAATTTCTGCCATGTGTGAGAATTCAGCTAGCAAACGTGCGTTTGGACTGCAGGGTAAGTAAGGTGGGAAGGAAGGAACTAAGAATCTGTGGTTTTTCTTTTTTAAGGAACATACTATAATTCTGTAGATAATTTATTTAAAGGTTCATGTATACAACCGTTTGTTTTAAAGGAATTCCCCAGCTAGTACAGTTGCTAAGCAGTGATGATGAAGAGGTAAAAGAAACTGCAGTCATAGCATTAGCTAATTTGACAACAGCCGATCCTAGTAATGCAAGGTGAGTCTGCAATAATTAAATGATTATTTAAAACAGTAACCTGAACACAAATTATAATGTTTTGATTTTTAATGAATATCACATCTTGTCCTTACCCTACAAAAAACAGAGCTCTTGAATTAGTCTCTAAGGTGCTCTTTGATGCTTGAGTCACCCGGAACAGGTTGGTTCTCATGTGTTACAAGAGTTACTCTATCTCTGCTAATGTTTGCTCTGTCAGGGAAAGGTATGAAGCAGATATAATGAAAGCAGAGGTATAAATCATGTTTTGGAGAGAACGTACAAGGAAAATATGCCTCATAATCTTAAGGCATTGAATGTGGGATATTTTTTGAAAATTCGTTATCCATAAGGTATCCGTTAAAATTTGATGGCTTGTGCTGTTTTTTGACTGATTTGTGACAATTGGCATTCAGATATTCTGAATATCAGCACTGTCCTTCTCTTTTTATTGTTTCCCAAGTAACAGAATGCTCATAGTGCATTATCTAAAAGAAAGTAAGTGTAATATCAGTATCCAAAATAATTAACAAAGGTTGGTTAGCTGACTGTAAGTTCCAAAATAATTGTACCAACTCCGTTCTACTGTCAGTTGCTGAGTTCTGTTATCCCAACTCCATTAAAAGTTCTGTTCAAGGAAAAGAAACAGAGCAGTCTGACGTATATGAACAATCACATGTAACTAACAAACTATAAAATAAAATTCATTAAAAGTTTCCTGGAATATACTCAAGGAAGTTGTAATCCATTCACAAGCATTCTTTGAAGTGAAAAGGTAAAATAATGCACCAAATAAATTATTTGTTTCAATTTATTGATTCAGCTCTAATAGTCACCAGTATTCACTTAATGTTGCCAGATGGGGCCATAATTTGACACAAGAGAATAATATTCCATTTTCAGATTCACATAGTAGATTTTTTTTTGTCTGATTTTCTGCTCTCCTCATGTGCATGACTCCGGTTAGTATCAGTGGGAGTCATATACACATTAAAAAAAAAGCACAGTACTGAAGTCCAGGGGTCAAGCTCTCAGCTCTGCTACAGCTGTTTTTCGTAGCACAACCCTTTGAGGTTTCACATTGTGAAAAGGGAATCTCTGGAGAATTTTGAGTTGGTATAGTAGCTTATGCCAACTCATTCAGATGTTTTTGCCAAGGAGATAGTCATGACATTGTTTAGCTCAACTGCTAGATCAATTCTCTGAGACCCCAGGCAGGGAAATAGCTGTCTCCGTTTCTCTGAATTATAATGGAATCTGTGTTTGTTTCTTGCTAGGCCAAGTCAGGAAATTGTAAAGGGGGCTTGCATATACTTCTCTCTCTTTGC
Organism: Penelope pileata; assembly: GCA_013396635.1. NCBI lineage: Eukaryota > Metazoa > Chordata > Aves > Galliformes > Cracidae > Penelope > Penelope pileata. The sequence continues at coordinate 275,294 of WBMW01004897.1, forward strand.
AATCCAGCTCCAACTACAATATGGAAGCACCAGATAATCTAATCACAGGTCTTCTGCGAAAATCAGGAAGCAATAATTTACATTAAATATGTATATTGGATGAATGCCATGTGACTATATAATTACTTCAAAGCTTCATTTCTAAATCAAAACCATTAATAAGTCATAGATGGCTCCAAGTGTGACTAGGATCTACAAATGAATATATAGAATTGAACCCTCAGCTGATACAAATTGGTATAGTTCCAGCTCACTGACTGACTGTCTGGCCCATATTTATTCTACATTCACGTAATTGAGAAAAAAAAATAGTTTGGAAAAAATGCATCCCAGATTGAGTTACCATAATCATATTTCATTCTGGAATATTTTGTGTGTATGTCTTGTAAACCACTGAAAATAAGTGTATATATAATGAAGATGCTGATATACTTTTATAATGATGTGACCTTGCTGTGTAATTATGTTGACAATATTCTGGTCCCAAATGGGACTAATGAGACTAGTGCCCTTTTATTGGCTATGTATTAGATTCTTGTTATAAACCCTCCAAGAATATTAAATCATAAAGCTAGTAGTATCAGGAAAACCTTACAAGGCAAGCATAAGAAAATGGCTACAGCAAAGAGGAAAACTGTTTACTATAAATGTGTTCTTGCTATTTACCATCCAGCCAGATCACAACATTTGGTCTTGTTGAACATATATAGATGTGTTCTGCGGTATTTCTGTTTATGACTGTTTTGACATGTGTTACATTGATTGAAGGATGTGTACCTTGCCCTTTCATTGTGTACAGTATATATTACAGAATGTAAATAGAGGACAAATCACTGCTATTTTTGCTGGAGATTCTTTGCTGCTGTTAGAAGTATTTGATCAAGAAAAATAACTTGCTTTTATTATAATATGGAAGGAAATACAAAATACAAAAATACAAAATGTGTAATTAGATATTCTACAACAGCTATCTTATTAGGATAAAGTCCTCCGTTGATTAATAACACAAGAGCAGCACAGGCAGTGGACAATACTGCCCCCCACTAATGTATATTAACCTTGACCTCTAGGTGCTTCCCCATAGCAATGAAAGGCTTGTTCTGTACCCCTGCCCTATCAATCCTTTGTTTCTCAACTAAGACAGCTAATAAAGGTGTCAAATATGGTGGAGCTTTTGTAATTAGAACACCTGTTCACAATGTATGGGACAGAGACCAGCTTGTCGTTTCACACCAGTCCCAAGCAACTGTTATTTGGCAAAAATAAGTAAATTAATCAATGACTCCAGCCCCCACAGTATTTTATCCAGAGGTCTAGAGCAGAAGGTAATATGACTCCAGTACTAACAATTTTACTGGAAAACATGAATTTTCTATGTGATCTCCACCAGGATACATAAAAAGTTCTGTAAGTAACTTTTAATATATTCCATCATTTAACGTTTTGCTGCATAGCTGATGTTGTGTTATGCTTCAGTAGCACATTAAAAAAAATACAATAGTCAAATGCCTTATTAGTTTGAAGACTGACAACCTCAGATGATGCTTTTATCAGAGTTTTATCATCAAGTAGGAGGGAATTTTTGTAGTTCTCTATATTGGTGAGAAGGTCTTTGTAAAACTGGAAATGCTTGCATAAATAAAAATAAAATTGTAACGTATGCTGCCGTTTAGAATCTCATGTACTTATATTCTAACATACGGTAAAAAAGTGTTTTGGGGATGTTGCTATGTTTATTGCTCTGAGGCCATGCTTGTGATATGTGCCAGAATTTGTCTCTGTTTACCCTGCTTCTGGGAAGAAAAAATGATGTTTGGCTACTGGCATCCACTTCACATTTTTTTTTAATCCAGAACTTGATGTGTTGAAAACAATATACAGGTACTTGAATGGCTGAATGCCATTTCTTAGAATCTGTGAAATCTGTCCTTTTTTGATGTATCCAGGCATCGGGAAATGTAGACACAGTCGCTTCAGTAACATTCGTTCATTATGCAAAAATGGAAGAAATGCACGCAAATGAAGAAACAGCAGTGCCATCTATTGGACAGTAAAACAAGTTGCTCTGTGTTACGCAACCAGCAACAGAACAAACGTTTTACTTTCGCTTCTGCCTGTATTTTCCCATTTAAAGTAAAACCAATTATTTTTGCTCTTCATGTATCTATGGTTAGCTGGTCATGTTGAATATAAGTATGATATTGGTTAGAAGTAACTCATAGAAATAAGATCTTGAATGTATCAGTTAGATATTAATTATCTTGAGCAACCATTTCCTTCAGTATCGTCGTAGCACAAATGCCATTTCTAACAGCTGGCTTCATAAATCTGGCAATGTCTGAATTCTGGTCATCTACTGGAGTTATCACTAAAGGAAAACATATGCTCTGAAATTTAAATGCTTTGTACTGGACACAAAAACTAATTAACAGCCTCCATAATATTTGTCTTAAATTGTTTATTTGAAGTGCAAAATTTATAGCATTCAGTTAGTTTGGTCTAGGGGAAGAAGAGAAAGGATGGATTTTGTTCATCTATAGTAAAGAATGCAGGAAGATGTGGTGCCCGATGGACTGACAATCTGGCAAAATATTTCTCCTGGGGTTTATAATTAATATCATGTTGCAAATTTCTAAGAATCCTATCTGGACTCAAGATAGTAAAATATCATCTGAAAGATCAGCAAAGCTTCATGTTACTTGATTTTCTAGTTCTTGAATTCTTCAGAGGAATCTCTGGACCTATTTACATCAGGAAAATTATGTCTATATAGGCAATTGTGGGCATTATTACAGCATCTGAATGTGTGCTTTGTGATCTGTGTGAAGATTTCCAAGATTTGGGAGTAGGTTGGGAACAGGAAGCTAGGTTGGGAACTCATTGCTTACAGACAGTGTCCAGTGAGGAGAAAATTAGTTTCTCCCTTAACTTAAATCACTATTGCATCTATTCCAAACTGAAATTCATATTCTGATCTAATGACTCAAAATACATCCTTAGTCTGTTAGGTGTGGATAGTGCTCACCTGCAGTGATAGTCTCTTAAAGAGAGATTTTCATTGTCCGCAAGATATTTGTATGATTTTTAAGAAGGGTCTATCTGTCAAGGAATAGATTTAAAGACTGTCTTATTTTCTTATGTTGCAGATCTTGTTATTATCATTAGGAAGTAATGATTATTGCCACTCGGTAGTAATATCATTAGGTAGTAATCTTGCCTATTAGGAAATGGAAAACTGAGCCATAAATTTTCTCTTTCAAGACTGTCTATGAAACCTAATTCACATAAACAGATGAAAATTGAAGAGCCAGTATTCCATGAGATAATATATTTTCATGAATTTGTGTTATTTACAAGAATAGATACAAAAAATCCTAGTGTATTAGTGCTAAATTTAAAAACATAAATATGTAATAATCCATAATACAGGTTTTGTCTTTTTTATGGTTTAACATAAGTTTGTGCTCCTGAAGGAGGAAATCAACAATGGAATTCCGCCGGCGGTATTGAATAAAGATAATATGTTTTAATACTGACCCCTAGTGACAGAATTGTATTTTTGAGCTACTGTTCTGCAGTGAAAAGGGATTTTGTTGGGTTTAGTGGTTTATGTTGCTATTTTTTACACTAGCACCCATTTTGCAGAGCCCTATACAAATACAGCTAGTTAACTCATGCCATGGATAGATTTCTGTTTAGACTTTTTCTTACTATATATCCATAGTGTGTTAGGGGCTTTCTAAACAGAAAAGGCGACGCAGTCACTACCCACACAAGCTTTTCCTTACAAGATACGTATTAATTTGATTGAAAACTGCCAAGTGTTTTCTAGTAGACTTCTCCCTTGTCAAAAAAGCTGAATCAAGGCCTAATGCTGTGGTGTCATGCAGAAATGGGTTTGCGCTATGACCTGAACCTCACATCAGATGACTGGTACGCAACTCATGGGCAGTACCCCACATCATCCTCCACTGACAGGTGCAAAATGTTTCATACAGCCAGCTGCTGTTCTTTATTAGACTTGTGAATGTGTGGGTGTGTGGTCTACAGACGTGCACACTGTAAACTGCATTTTGTTCCTGTTTAACAATATATATATATATATTTTTTTTTTCCTGGTTGTTTTAACCATGTTGCCATCAGGGATCATCTTGAAAACAGTCCAATGTAAAAGCATGCATCTCTAACACAAATCTCATGTCACAGCATCCTTCCTATGTCTCATGAGGACTTAAGTGTCCTCTCTAGTGTATGTTCCTACAAAAACATTCAGTGGTACTCACTAAGATGAATTATACTTTCTGTGAATTAAAGGTGGCAAAGGGAGTAAATTTGGAGTACACTGGAGTATTGATGCTTTTAGATATTTTGTTTGTAGCTATCTGTTTATTGTGAATCTAATTAAATGCAAGTTCTTTAATTATGTATTTGAGCTTATTTTAGTCTAGTGCGAAATTATTTAAGTGTATGTAAGGAAATAGCAGGTATAATCGTACAAACTTATGTGCTGCTGTGAATTTAGTGTGTTCACCAACTGTGGCATATTATCTGATTAGGAATGTCATACAGACAAGGGAGGAAAATTAAGCTTTCACAAGTAACTTAAAACCTTTGGAACTGCAGCCTAGGTAATTTATGTTAACACAGTAGTGTATGTGTACTTTCTTAGAGATTTACATTTTAAGAAGGTGCAAAATGGTGTAGGTTTCTCTGCTTTGAATCATCCTGAGAGCTTGAACGTTTAGCAGGGCAAAACAGGTTGCTGCCATTTGAGATAAGTTAGCGACTGTGCAGAAGACTTATCCAGAAGTGAAAGATGGGCTCAAGTTTCACAGTCCAAGTACTATTTGTAGAGAGACTGACTTGGCACAGCTTTGTCGTCATCCCCATCTTCTGGTGCTTCTAAAGACTGAGAGGAGCCACTGGTGGCTCAGACCCTGTGGTCAGAGGAGTTGGTGTGGGGACTCTGCTCTAGCTCTTTCTTTCCTTTCATTACCTCCACAAAACTGCTCCAGCAATTCCTGAATGTTCTCCATTATGTTGCTTTTGTGACAATGTGGATTCCAGACTCTCAACATTTGTGCTGTTATTGATTTCTGCATGCGCTGCTTTTTGCATCAGAAAAAAGAGAGAGAGGATAGTGTCTTTTTCATGAGCTTATCCTAGCTGGAACTATATGGGATTGTTAAGGGACAAAAAGGCTTGATTTTGCTGAATTTCATTCTTCTAACAGTGGAAGTGTCAGAACTTCTTTATAAAATTTTCAAATAAGACTATAATTGAAAGGCTCGGATATCATGAACAGATAGTTCATTATCAATGCCCCTGCAATGTTTCAAATTCAAATTAGGCATGCTGGAGTTTTAGGATTGAGGTCTTTGTAACTCTGTCAGATGAATTCAATGTCAGACATCAGAAAATATGAGTATATTTCTCAATGAGAGTCAGGTATCACAGGCTGCTAACCCAGGCAGTGTAAGGTTTGATTGCTTCCAGACCATGAGGTTTATTGAGTTTTGGGTCTGTTGATGTTTTGACAAGGTACTTGTCATTAAAAATAGGAATGGAGGGTTCTGTTCCTGAAATGAAAAATTAGTATTGTTTGTTGATATAATCAATATTTTTATTGTACTACAAAGAGCTCCCAAACTGTAGATCAGATTCCCATGTGCTAGATTCTTACTTGGAATAAACATACTGACATTATTTTCCCTTGTACAATGAACAAAACAGAAGTAATGATAGTCATTAAGTAAAATAAGAGTGACTATATAAAACAGTCAATTGGTTTTGAAAATACTTAAATTGCAATGTGAATTTTTTGATAAATGCAGAAGATGTTTACTGAATGTGATTATTTTGATGGCATGATAAGGTAAATAAAGAATTAACAAACTAATACATTTAAGGGAAAAAAAGGAATATATTTCCTGCGGTTTTTCAACTTCCGGTTATGATGTTCTTTTTCAGTCTCTGAAGTTGCTTTCCAGTCAGAAATTATGTAATAGAGCTGGATCGAAAATGTCTTGTGTGAAAAAGAAGTCATGCGATTTAACACAGATAGAGTTGATTTTAAAAAATGTGTGTGTAATTAGATGCATAATTCTTATGCATAATTTACATGCAATTATGTATGAAAATGAGATATGCACATGCATAAATGGCTAGCTAAGCACCTCACACACAATCACAGTAATTTTGCACAGAAATTAAACATGCAGTTGCAAATACATTTGGAAAATGAAGTCCATGAGGAGTCCAGTGGCCTTTGTGAGAAGGAAAAAAATTTTTTTTTCTGAGAAAAAAATTGGTTAGATCTTTCTTCAGTCAAGAAAGGGAGAATGAAACAACATAGAAGAGAACTAAAAATAAAATCTAGTACAAAGCAATTTATGTTCAGTAATGGTAGAAGGAGCAGAAACAAACATATTTGATCATTTTTATGAACCATCAATCTCACAAGTGTTAATTAAACCAGAGCAAACGGTGCGAAGCTGCACCACAGCTCTTCCCCTCTGCCTCCCCTCCACGTGAGGTGGCTCAGTTTAGCGGCTTGGGGGGCGGGCTCAGTGGTTTCTGTCAGCAATTTGAACACGGATAGTTGCTCTCTCCAAAGGTTCTCCTCTCTGAACCTTCCCTTCAGGAGGAAAAGCTGGCTGGATCCGTCCGTATGCACCGAGGGAGTCAATAATCCGTTATCTTGCTTGCCGTGGCTGGGAGGCTTGGTCGGGGAGCAGAGCTATTATGCTTGAAGTGATGCCAACAAAGAGGTGGTTCTTGCCTCAGAGAACTTGCATTCCTAAAAAAAAAATAATAATTTGGAGTTTTAGTTGGATTTTTACTGATGATTGTTTATGCAACACTCTCTATGAATTGCTGAGCTTTCCTATTGCACCCCTGACAGCTAAAACAATGACATATTCAGTTAAATGAAAATCATATGCATCTTCAGCTTAATTATTTAAAAATAGTCTGTATTGTGAAATTTTTGGTAACAATTTTATTGTCTACTTTGAATTCAACTTTTGTGGTAAAAACAGTGGGAAAAGCTTTTGTTTTTCTCAAACTCTTGTCATTTATTCTTTGAGTCCTAAGTGATCTTTTAGAGAATTTTCAAGTTAATATTGTAATAACTTCTGTTGTGGTGTATATTTTAAATTGTTCCTTTCAATTAAATGTTTAATATTTAGTATATTTAATGCTTGTTTTTCCAATGACATGTAAGAAGAATATTTTAGCTATTCTTGAATGCAGTCATTTGAAACAATTCAGATGTAATCCTTGTTGTGCTGTACACCCTGGTTAACGTGTAACCCTGCTATGCTAGGCATGCTAGTGATCATAATCATGTACTTCTATTTCACAACATTTTAATTATTTCAACTTTAATATGAGCTCTCTATTTCCTAGACCTATCTTGCCTGGATTTTCTTGTTCGTGATTCAGATAGTTATCTTCTACTTTTCAAATATCCTTTTTTTTCCTTGTCACTATCTTCTTTCTTTTTTTCTCATCTGTCCATGATTAGAGAATTTGATGCCTGTTCGCTATACAGAGGAAAAAATGAGCACCTGGGTATTTATGTATTTACTCTTTTTTTCACATCAAGAAGTATATATATATATATATATTTTCTTTTTTCCCCAGCTTTACCAAGGCTCACTTCTTCCTTTGAGGATGTAGTATTGTGGTGGGAGGTGGGTGAAGTGTATCATCCCAGGAGGATCTGTCTGAAGCAGAAAGTGTGTGTTCTGGAGGCAGGGAGAGGCTTGTGTTGATCTACATTAGGCAAAGACAGTGCTGGTAAAAGCTTTGTGCTCTGACTTCTGTTTCCTTGAAATAAAAAAGCAACGTAGTGCACTTCTTTGCCCAAGATGGAAGAGAACAAGAACTTCTGTTCTTAAGTCTTAATGCGGTAGCGTTTCACAATCTTAAATACTTATATTTATTCTATCAGTTCTCTTTTGAGGTCAAACAGTGATGTCTCTTTAGCAGCTGGAGCCCCATGGCCTTTTTCTGCTCTCTAGAGGGCTGTGGGATAGGAGTGAATTGAACGATGGGTTCCCTGTTCATTCTTCCCTCCTACCTCTTCTGTAGGCATATCCTTCAGCAGAACACAGTGTTTCTCCCAGGTGTTCCAACCTCTGTTAAATCTTATCCCCAGAGGTTATTTTCAAATCTCATTACCTGCTGTTGTCACTTATCTGATGAATTCCTGTTGCCATGTGCCATTGTGCTACTTGATTAAACTACATCATGAAATGGTGATTCAGAATGAATCTGCGCAGAAGTAGAATGCAGGATTGAAATAAATATGTATGATTGTCTAAATCGGTGATTCTCAACCTTTTTGAAGTTGAGTGGCACTTGAGAAAATTGGCTGTGCTCTGTACCTCGCTGAGGTCAGCTCTGAACACACAAGGAGCTGCACCTTGCTCTTTTGTTAAGTACCTGTGTACTTGCAGGCTTTATGCAGATTGTAGTAAATCTGCTTATAATGCGATTGGCTACCTGGCTCCATTCTGTGTGTCAGCCAGACAGGGACTGTGGGCTTATTAGGATTTCCTGTGGGAGAATCCATGTGCTCTGGGGTGTAGCAGAGGAATAGTAAGTCCAGCTTTTGGAGAAATGCTGCATGTATTACACCTGTGAGATGCAAGGATGCAATTCATGAACAGTGGCTCTGTCCCATACATCCTGTTAGTACTAGAATTCTGTGCATCCACTGTACAGAAAAAACGTTTGTTTTCTGGATATGTGTGTATATACTGTGTAATGCTGTAAATCTGATAGCTTATGGACATGCCTTACAGTGCATGGCTGTGTGTGTGTGTGGTGAGTCTCTCCCACACTTTGCTGGTAGGTACATCAAGCTATTGACACGTGCTCTGAATGTGATGATTTTCTGATCAGGTCACAGTGAGATCTGCACTATGTCACTGCATAATGTGATTATATGGCAGGGTTTGCCATGTATTTGCTTTCTATCCTCTTTGCAGAAGTGAGTGACCATCAGCATTCCTGAGGGCTTTTTTTGTTTCTTTTGTCAATGCCTTCACAGTCTTCAACAGTGTAACTGTCTCTTGTTTATGCAATACTTTTAAGCTTGTGTTTATTTTGTAAAATGTACCAAAAGGTTGGTTACATTTTTGGTGAGTAGCTGTTCCAGTAAAAGGAAGATTTTCCCCATCCATCTTTTTCCTATTAATGTGTTGCCAGGAAGTTAGCAAAACTTACAAAGACTGTATGCTCTTCTGTTGTTAAAGTGCTTGGATATGCTTGTATAGAGGTGGGAGAGTTTCTTATGTTTTTGATATAGACAAAATGTACTAAAGAGGTGGTATAAGAAAGCAGTTGCAAGGAAAATTCAGATTGCCATCTGTGCATTTCCTTTGCTAACAACATTGCCAAATTTGTTTAACAAACAGCTGAGCCCAATGTAAAATTACTAAGAACAGACAGTAAACTGGGCATATGCCTCAAATCATTTGATCAGATTTTATATACAAACCCAGAGGGAAGACAATTTGATTTTTATAGTATGCTGGTTTATAGTAACATTGGAAAAATTACTGCTGAAATGTACTAAGATGATATAGATGTAAGATGATGTAGACAAAGAAATAAGACCCTGTTCTGTAGGAGAAAGCAAAGCCTTGACTAGAGGTTAACAAGAATCTTAAGTTATGGAATATTTTATGGTATTTGAAGAACATGAACTGTATGTGTATCAGTAGTCCCCTTTGCCTCTGGCAAAGAATCCAAGGAATACATAATGAGGTGGTAACCCCAAAACGTATGCCTATTCAGCACGTGAGATTCAGGTTTGTTAGAGCATGGTAGTTTCTCCTAAGCTAAATTCAAGTTCTCTCTTCAGGGTCTGCATCAGTCGTCAAGAGTTTACTGTTATTATAAGCTGTGTCAACAGCTGCTTTCAAATATATTCTTTACACCCGGTATTAAGTTTGAAATTGATTTTTAAAAAAAGAGCTGTCCATGTGAGCGCCAGAAGCAGAATAGCTGTGTTAAGATGAAGTGCTCATAGGCCAGTTCCTTCTGCTGTGACTGAGTTTAGTCTCATGTGGCATTAGTTTTGCAGCACATCAGATTTAAGTCCTCCAAATGTGTCCTCCGATAGTACAGCTGCCTGCATCTTCTGCCTTAAAGTTACTGCTTCCTCACTAGTGCTGCTCCAGTTTGGCTGTTCTCTAACCTAGCTCTATGAAGGAATCCTTAAGAAAATCCCAGCATTTCCTCTGGTTTTATTTGCAAACAAGCTGTTTTTCAGGTCTGCCCTAGAACTTGGCCACGCCAGCAGCCTGCAGCCACAGGCTGCAGTGATCAGCCAGGAGCAGAGGAAATGTTTAAGGCGGGTCTGCTGCTGGCAGGCTGGTGATGTGGGGCCACAGCCAGCCTCAAACTTGGAGCTCGTGTCTGCTGCACTCCTGTTGACTAAATCAGCTCCTATAAAGCCAGCTCAGTAATTTCTACATTGCACTGAACTGCAGCATGCAGACCTACTCTGTAAGAATGGCAGAATCTCGCTGTATTGTTTATGCCACCCATGTTACCCTATCATAGAAATTTAAGGAGACAGCAAGAAGAATAGCAATGTGTGCTAAAATCCTCATTAGAGAAAATGCCAGAATGATTATGGGATGAGGTGATAAGATTGAGAAGAGGCATTTGGCTGGAGCTAAAGATGAAGAAATACAGCATCTTTGTAAAGGTGCAAGATTTAATTCACTTATTCAAAACTTCAGAAAGAATCCGTGTCCTAATAAGTTAAAGAATTGGTTAAAGAATTGGTTTGTCTGCTTAGGTTGTGCCTCTTGAGCTTCACACTGTGAGTCAGATCTAGTTAAGGCACCAGAAGGAGAGCTTCCACAATTCAACTTATAGTTTCAATTTCACACTGCAATTTAGAGTGTAAACATCAGTCTTTCAGTTTATTGCAGGTAAGCAAAATTTTACATTCTTCTTGAAATGTAGAACTATTTTAGTGGGTAAATATAACGCAATAAGAGGGAAAAAATGGTCCTAAAATAGCTAATAATTTCTTCTTCTTCATTTTACTAGTGCTGTTGCTGAGGCTGAAGGAATTGAGCCATTAATAGAGACCCTAAATGCAGAGAGACATGGAGCCATTGCTAATGCTGCTACAGTCCTAACAAATATGGCCACACAAGAGCCCTTGCGCTTAAGCATTCAGAGCCGTGGCGTGATGAGTGCGCTCGCAGAACCGCTGCGCTCGGCCAACAGCCAGGTGCAAAGCACCACAGCCCTCGCCGTGGCTGCGTTTGGTTGTGACGCTGATGCCAGAAATGAGGTAAAAGTCTTCTTCAAGATCAGGGTTGTTTGTAACACTTCTGAATCCTGAGGTTTGTGTTACGCTCACCGAGGATCCCTGTATTTGGTATGTCTGTCCTAAAAGTCCCTGAGTTTCTAAATAGTAACTAATTTAGCATGGTTATGATAGGCTTGTTCAACTGAGTTTACCTTCATTTGTCATGAAGATTTGGCAAAGGTTTTCTTTAATTTTTATTTTTATGGCTGTATTCACTTGCACAAATTCATGCTACACAGCTTTCCTGTGGCTTCAGTGAGCTTCAGCCAGGGCTATATCGTAATCCTTATGTTTATGAGTATTAAACATTAAGGTTTCTTTCAGCTGCAACTGACAGCTGTATTTTGAAGATGAGAAGTTCTCTTTACTCTTCCTCAATACTTTATTACTGTCCACTTTCAAGACCCGAATGGCGATGCCTGACTTTGATTTATGAGATACTGGATGTGCATGGAGTAAATGTAATTAATCCTTTGATCAGTAGCATCCAGCAAGTTGAACTTTTCACTGTTTATCAATGGTCGTATTATTTTCTTTTCATAAATAAGGATGGTGCTCTGTGTGTTCGCAGATCATAAACTGGAGATTTCTCGAGGGTCAAAGCTGTTAATTAGGACATGAATAAGGGGAATGGGTAATCAATCTGTCTCTTTCAGTGTCCTTAAAATGTCTTTCTCTTCAGAAATCCAAATGAGCAGTATTTCCTCCAGTATGTATAGGAAAGATACTGTAGCGCACGAGAATAGGATGTTAATAAGATTGTCATACATACAATACAATACAAATTCAAATATATTGTGATGTAAATTAGTTGCTAGGAGGCAGCAGAAAGCAGAAAAAGCTGTGTTATTCTCCATGGCAGTCTTGAGTTGCATAGTCTCTCCAGTTTCTGCACTGCAATCTAGTAACTGAAAAGCAGAGTCGGAAAAGATGTGTGTCTTAAACCACTCTGAAGCTCTCTTCAGCTCCAACCTTTGCTGAGTTCACAGAAGCATAGAACCCCCGTAAATGGCCTTTCTGCCAGCCCAGCGTTGCTTGTCTACAAGTCTTGAATGCTTTGGATGGAGGATTTCATGGGTTGTTGTTGCTGGAATGAAATAGGCAAAATATGTCAGCAGCCATGTCTTCGTGTTTTTATAGTTGAGAAATGCAGGTGGACTGGGACCACTTGTTGAGCTGCTGCATTCAAAGAACAAAGAAGTCAGAAGAAATGCCTGCTGGGCTGTCATGGTCTGTGCAAGTGATGAACTAACTGCTGGTGAATTGTGCAGGCTAGGGTGAGTAGAAATAACATCAAGGAGCAGAGGGAGGATTTTAATGAGAGGAGTCTATTTAGTTGATCTTTATGTATTAATAACAGAATGACTAAGTTAAGCTATGCTTTTTGGTAAGGAGAAACTACTTTCTCACTGCTGATGTTATGGCTGAAATGGTACTGATTTTACAGAAGTCTTAAGAAAAGCTGCAAGCCTGAAGAAAGAACAGTCAGGAGTTATAAAAATGTTTATGGTTTCTGTGACTAAATTCAGCTTTAAATTGAAGATGTCCTTATATAAGTCAAAATTAGGCACTACAAGTGCCCCATACATTTGAAATTGAAATTGCATTGATTGATTTTGAATTGATTGTATCAATTGAATTGATTCTATGATTCTATGGTTGAAATTAAGGTTTCAGGCTAAGTCCATTATGCAACAAATTGTACTTACTACCCAAGGGCTGTTTTGTTTATGAACTCTGATTAACTGCAAGTGTGCTGAACTGTCATGTAAGAAAGAATATAACAGATTCTCTTTTGGGAATACCAAGTTCCATATATTAATATTTGAATTAGAAAAGCTGTTTTAGCAGTAAGAATTATGTCACAGGGCTCTTATATGGGGTGACTCTTTTATTGTTAAAGTGAAATATACGTAATTGCCCTGCTCCCTCTGCTGGACGCTTCTCTGGCTACTGCACAGATGCTTGCAACCCACCTGTGAGGGAATTCTACAGTCAGAACCTTGGAAATGTAGGTGTGGAGGGGACCTCAAAGGTGGTGTTATCCGGCTGCCCACTGTGACTGAATCAGGAACACTGACATATTTTAGTTTGTTCAGTGTGATTGTAAATACTAGTTATGAAGGGGTTTTACAACTTCCTGAGGTAACTTCTTCTGGTGCTGAGGTATCCTTACAATTAGAAGGGCTTTTCAAGTCCTAAATGTCTCTCACAGCAATTCTGTCCAATTACATCTTGTCCTAATTTCAGTGGAATTGAATAACCACTTTTTTATGGCAGTTTATTTTTTTAACTTCCTGAATTTTCTCATATTTCATACAACTTTCTCAATTTCGTTTTTAAGACAAAGTAAAAACACTGAACTGCTTTTCGTTTTGAAATCTAGTGTCACTTTGTCATACATCTTTGAATTTCTCTCATTTATTTTTGCCATGTTGAAGTGCAGTCTCCCAGCCTGGATGAGATACTTCAGCTGAGGTCATACCACCATCAAATAAAGCTCTGTAATTATTTTCTGTACCTTGCATATAGCACCATTCTTACTTAATCTGTTCTTTGTGACAGTATCAGAGTAGGACTCTAATTTATGTGTCCTTCCAGTTTGACAGCATATTATTGATAATAATACATTAAGCATAGTTTTTCAACCAGTCAGGCACTACTTCATGTTATTTTCATGGAGATCATATTTCCCTGGCTTGCTCATGAGTATTCAAATAGGAATATTTGAAAAGACTTATTAAAGTCACAACATATCTCAAAGTCAAGACATATCTCACATCTATGTCTTGTGCATCTACATTAAGTCCGTTACCCTATCACAGAAAGGATTAGATTGGCTTTACATGATTTGTTCTTGACAAATACATAGTGACTATTTCTTACCACCTTATCTCTTGTGTGCTTGCAAACTGATTGTTTAGTAGTTTGATATGGTGTCCTTTGGACACTGAAATTTGGCTGAATGATCGCCATCATTTCCTCATTATTTCTTTTTAAGTCTAGATACTATTTTTTGCCTTATCCACTCTTCTGGCTCCTAGCCTGTCCTCCCTGAATTTTCAAAGATAATTATAAAAACTTCAGAGGTTGCTTTTGCCATTTTGAAGCATGCTATGGGGGTAAGTCTCCTCAGGCACTGCTACCTTTGTCTTCCGAAGCTTACTCTAGACGTGTTACACCTACTGCTTCTACCTCCTTGTTAATATTGCTACTAGGCATCTGTTTGCAACCATTTCATCAAAACTGAAGCAAAAAAAAGGCAGCAGACACTTCAGTCTTTTCCATGCCATCTGTTATGAGTTTTCTTCCCACATTGAGTAATAGGTTTACATTCTCCTCTTTGATTTGTAGCATATGAAACATTTATTTCTGTTTCTGATCCCTGAATAGATGTATCTCAATTTGCCTGTGGGTTTTTTGGTTTTATCCCTTACTTTTTCTTCCCTGTCGGAAGTGTCCATGTTTCCATTTCTGCATGAGTCCTTTTTTGGTCTTCAGGTCATCACAGATTTTTTTTAAGCTTCCATATTTGTCCCTTTTTGGCTTGTCTTTCCTCCATGTGAGGCTAATGTGCCTCTAATGTCATGTCTTAGACACTGCTGTACTCATTAGACTTCCTTTATTTATTTTCCCCTTGAAAATTCTTGCCTTCGTTATCTTACTTGCTGATTACCTGATCTTGTTGAAGTTTGCTTTATGACAAATTGTGTGATTGTTCGACTGTTTTCTCCCAGTGCTCTCTTCCAAAAGAGATGGTTGTCACTTGCTTTGTCTGCAAAACTTGTTCTTTGAATTTCATCTGACATACTTACGGAAGTCTACCTTATAAATGTCAATGGCTGAGACTCCGTGCATAGTTCAGAGAGAGAGAAATGGACAGTCTAACTTTGGAGTTCATTTTGTATATATATATATTAAAAAAAAGACCACACACAAATAGGTATATAAAATTGATTCCTTAGTATATGAAGAATGTCTGCATGTGTATAGACATACACATAAATTTGCAGAAGTGCACACACATGAATATATCTCCCTCATTTTTCTGTGATTTTTTTATTTCATTCCTAAGCAGTTCAGAACTGCACTATGTTATTTTCTCTTCATTCAACTTCGTTTGTCTTCCTAGTGAGTTTTTCCTAAGTTTTATAGGTTAGAAGCTCTCAGTATGTGGATTTCAGCATCAAGGAATGAATCCCTGCCCTCCAGTGTCCCCATGATTGTTTCTACTTCCATGCTGCAGAAGCACTGCCAGCCTGGTTGTGCTGACACAACTGCTTGTGCTCTCATGCTAAGCCAAGCTCAGCACGTCTCTGCCAACTTCTTGCCCAGGCACAGGAGCAGCCCTAGACAGGATTCACGCTTTGAGTAACACTGAGCTGAAATCTGCCAACTGCGTGACAAGCTGGAGAGAGATTCCCTGAACTGTGTCGTATGGTTGGCTCTGAGCATTACTCCTTTTACTCTGCTTTGAAATTCTTCTTTTTTTCCAGTTCTCTGTGGTACCCAGCATCTTTCCAATAAAAGGTGGTTGGCACCCTGTCAGCATTTCTTTATGTAACTGTTTAACTGCTGAAAATAATTGCTTTTGGTTTTGAGCACTGCAATGCATTTTTTCTTCTCTAGAGAAAGAATTTAGTGCAGCACAGCAAACTCCTTGCTGGTCCAGAGGGCATCAGGCTAGCAGTTAGAAATGAGTCTGTGTCTTGGCCTTGGTAATGCTGAAAACTAACTCAGAACTGTGTAATGACAATGAATTGGTAGTTGATGATGAGTTAGCCATTGTGTTTTGTTTAACAGTGCTTTAGACATCCTAGAAGAAATTAATCAGTCAACAGGGCGCAAAAATAACTTCAGTGAAGCTGCTCTAGAAAGGCTACTTGATAACAGTCTTTCCCAAAAGTACAGTCAAATGGGATATTTGTCATCAAGTAATATCATTACTGATGGATTCTATGATTATGGTAAGGTAAGTTACTTTAAATTACTTTGCTTGGAAACAGTAGAATGTCCTTCTCAGTTTAGAAAATGTAAGAGGACCATAGCAAAAGCTAGAATCTGGCTACCTGAAATACCTTTGCATTTTTTCTTGTCATGCTGTTTCCCAGCATTTGTACTAATTTCTTTTGAATATCTTTCTTCGTGGTGAAATCTCATCATCTTTATGCTATCCCCTAGTTGCAGTCTTCTTCCCAATGCTATGTAAGCTGTTGAGCTTCTAGTTTCTTTCCAGAGCCTTTCTCAGACTTCAGTTCTTCTGGTCTCTTTCACTGCAGTATACTTAATACTAATCTGACACTGAATGACCTGTGGACTTTTTGTTTATTTTTACATAAAAAAGGATTCGTATTTTCACCTTGGTTGTGACCTTTTCTCTCACAAAGCACTGTTTATATATAAAGACTGACTCCACTATGTATCAACAGTTACTGCTGTGTTCAGTTTAAATCAGAAAAGTACTTTTCAAAATGCCCAAATAAATTAGAAATACCAGTCTTACTGAAAAAAGCGAAATGCATGCTTCCAAAGCATTTGTGTGCTTTTAAAAATACCGTTCAAAATTGAAAAATCTTCAAAGGCAGGAATATTTCCTTATTCTAGATTTTAGAATGACATAGTAACAATAATTATGCCAAGTTAAATTATTTATAAACGGTCTTTTCTAAGAAAATTGATGAAGAAGAATCAAATAAACACCGTTCATATATTTTGAATGGATTTTGTAAGTTCTCATGTAAGTCTTCTGTTAAAGATCAGAAATTTCACGACTCTTTACATACCTATTTAAAATATTTTTTGTCTTCATCTTTAACTGGGAAGAGCACCTTATCTTTTACTGTAATTTTCTTGTAGATAAAACCTGGAATGAAATTTCTATCTTTGGAGGAACTGAGTATGCAAGAACTTACTGACCGTCGGGCCATAATCTTCATTAATGCTAAACCACAAAAAGAGTGAGTCATGTTTCATCTACCAATATTTATTACAATAACTCATTTTTCTGTCATTTCCACTCTTTCCAATGTGAAACTACTATATAGTTTGTACTGTATGTACTGTTTTAATTCCAACAGAGTGCTACATGTCCTGGAAGGCAAGAGATTTGTATTTTAAAAATAGATATTTGGAAAATAACTTTTTTCCCCTTTAGACAGAATAGATTTATTCACTTTATTTTATTTTATTTTATTTTGTTAGAAAATGTAGCCAAGAAGACTCATTCATTGAACACCCTTTGGATTCTAGTGGTGGGACACTCATTTTGTTATTAGTTATAACAAAGCTTGCCATTTGCCATAATAATTATGTCATCAAAGCTGAACGTCAACATGTGACAGTGAAACCTATGATTTGATGATCTTGTGTAGAGCAATGCATGGGATTTTAAGTAGAACATCTCAAGAGGAAGCACAAAGCTTTCAGGCTTGATAGAGAATCTGTGTCCATTTCTTCTCTGTTAAAGTTGAAGCCAACCTAACAAATCTTAGATTTGAATGCAGGAAGTTAGTAGTGGGCTTGTTTAACTGGGAGTCATTTCCTATAAACAGTCTCATAGATCAAAGACTGCTCTACCAATATTTTGCAAGTCCAAAATCATCTTCTCTGTCAACACATCACATACTTGGTTTACAGTATCATAAGCTTCCCTTTTAAGCTTGTATATGATGCCATAAAGATGTCTGAGAATATCTATGACAAATTAAGCTTTCATGCTCTTTGTTGATCCCCAAGCTTGTCTTTAACTGTCAAGTTTTCTTTCTTTGACTTTGATACAGCTTATTGCCTTTGTACCTTAGCAGCAATCTTACTACTCTGTTACTTCTATGTCCACCATTGATACCTATACTTAATTTTTGATCTCTGAATCAGTATCAGGTTTATTAATTGCTGTTATTTCTTCCACTTACATATTTCATATGAATGTTTACTGTCCTTTAAAATCAAAGCTCTGTTTTCATAATTTAATGTGAAAATACTATCTTACAAATAATATGCTAAAATATCTTGCTCCATTGCAGTGTCCTTGCAGTAGAGGAAAAGCCACAAAATTTATCTTACGAACAGACTGATGAACAGACTATCATGTCACCTTGTGTTTCAAGAAGAAGCAGTAGAGAAAAAGCAAGGTATGGTCTTAAGATTTACTAGTTGCCAATGTTCTTTTATTGTGCTAACGTTAAAAATAGAATTCTGATTGCAAATAGCAATAGACAGTTTCCTTACAATAGCTCAAATATGATCTTAAAATATGTTTTCAGAGTCCTTCTTTCACGTCCTAATTGCAGTGATCTTTCTTCGTCTATCTTAGTAGTTATTTGTCCTCCGTATATTGTACTTTAACATCTCCCATTTGTTTGGCTGTTTTTCCTTTCAATATCCCTAGGAGGCAGTGAAATGTAATTATTTTACAGCTTGACAACAAGGATGCAAGGAAGTTAAGGTAGTTCTTTCTCAATTTAGAACCTAGATGTATGAAAAGTTCCTATACTGCCTACATCCATCCTTATTTATAGATAAAATTTTTTCCAGTGAAATTCCACATATGACTAAAAACAGAGACAGGTGTGCTCAGTACTGTCCCAGTTTGACAGCAATGAGCCTAAAAAGTGCCTCACTCCTGCAGAGCTCCTGCTGATCCATGCAATACACTAGGTACAGTCTTACCAGTACTTTTTCTGGAACTGATCTGGTGGGCATGTCTGCTTGTACCAAATAGGTACAAATCTCTTATCTTGTTGTGGGAAATTCATTTCCTTCTTCCAAAGAAAGAGGATTTGAGCCTGCCTCTGCATAATACTTGGGGTTTAGCAGTCTTACTCAGGTTTGTTGTAGTTTCACTAGCTTCCCTAATGATGATGCACAACGAACTGAATTAGAAAGCTCTGTTTGTTAAGACATTTATCTGAAAGAGCTGATACCAAAGTTCTAGTCCTGGTCTTACTGACTTTTAATATAAAGTACTTACCCTTTAGTCTGTTGCTGAGGAAAAGAAAAGTGAACCTTGGTCTCCCAACTGAACCAGTAATCATGTAAAATGGCAGCACAGTCACCATCACAAGGGTGCCTTTCAGAGCAGGAGTACATGTCTAGTTCCAGCTGAGAATTTGCTCTATCAAATAGTGTTATTGTGCTCTTTGTTTCTGCTGTAGTTTCCATGGAAGTACATAGGAGGCATTACTTTCGGAGCAACCCATGTAATTTATGTCAGCTACACAGTAAATGACTGCATTGTTAGCATTCACAACTCTATGGGAAAGGAAAAATTTTTATTTAGGAAAAAAAAAATGCCTGACTCAGTTTTCCCATAGTAAACTTGTAGGGATACGAAGACTTCTTTCTTCAAGTATAAAATAATTGCTTTTGAATGTCATGATCAAGTTGTATGATTTATAACCCCATTGTCATTCATTTTGAATCTATAATTCATACATCATTATTACTATTAATCTGTGAGATATATGGAAGTTACCTGAAGGTCAGTAGCTGACTCCAAGTCTCAAACATGCCTAGACGTTTTCCTACATATTTTTTTCCTTTGATCATACATTTCTGTTCAACATTATTTTGCAAAATACCATTGAGCACAGTTGAAAACCATTGTTTTTGAAAAGTGATACTAGTTTATATAAACTGTAGTTGAAAGCTACGAGAAAGGAGAATTATAATTGTCTGCTGGAAATGTTTGAATTAGATGTAGAGAAAGTGCCTAGCTGATAGTTTGACGCGTATTTGCATAGACAGCAACATTTTTGATCAAACAGTTGCATATTTGATATACACAATGACTGAACTAAAATGTTATCTTTAATGTAGACTGATAAATGTGTGTTTCTTGCATGCTGTGTTCTCGTAGAGCATTCAAGGAAACACTTTCCAATGTTCATTTACCACTTTTTGAAAGACAGGCAAGAAATTAAGCAAAAAAGGAAAGAAAATAGGCATCATGGCTGTCCGCTGGTGGCAGAATAGTGCACTGGCTCTCTGGTAACCCACAGGATGTTTGTACTGAACTTGCAACAGGAATCCTAGCAGTTTGAAGATTATTTACCATAGTTCATTCTCCTCTGCAATATTCCTCTACATTTGCAGTGTGTTTGTCTCATGAGCAGTTTTCGGAAAGAGGAGTGTTTTTTTTTTCTGCTATTGTAATTCCTAAATGTAAATCATAAATGTAATAAAATAAAATGGGGGTAAAAGAGAAGATATGAAAAGGTTAGTAGAAGGCTACTGTAGTGGTTAGCAATGCTACAGTTCCTTATGAGATAAATTTTAGACACGATGAACTGATGAGTTGAGGAGGACAGAGACAGGTGTGGAAGACAACCTTAAAACATCCTCTCCACCAAGGAACAGAACATAATCATACCTCTGGGAAATAAGAAGTAAAAAAAACCCAAGCTAACAAGAGAAGAGTGGGTACCCTTCTCTCATGTTTTTTCTTCCTGAAAAAATGGAAAGAAGGAGAATAGAAGTGATCCAAGAGTCACTTGACTAGAAAGGAATAGGGAACAAATCCTCTTGTTGTAGCACGGTCACTTAACAGTGCACTTTTTGTAGGAAAGAGAAAGTATTAGGAGGATGAAAGGGAAGAGCAGGGAAGGAAGAAAGGAGATAGTCAAGGAGCAAGAAATATACCATCTGTAGAAGTCTATTACTTTGAAAAGCTGCTAAATCAGACACCAGAAAGGTGGAAGTGGTTCATTTTGTGGTTGTTTTTAACAGGTTATTCTCAAGCATAATACCTCAGTGTATAAATGGAGAAGCAGTTGTTTCATCTGCCGTTATAAGGTTCCCTGGCTATAGTTAGAGTAAAAATAGATAAGGAAAACAGTTTCTCTGCTGTTTTAAAGTGTAAGTATAGTTAATAACCAGAACAGTTTATTTAAGACAGTGGTGAATTTTCTATAATTTGAAGATTAAATCTTAATTGGTTGTCTTTCTAAAAAAAGTGCTTTTTGAAATCTATGAAACGGGCTTTTTGTGAATGTAATAAATCTCAATAGGTAAAAGTTTGAAAAATATTCTGAAGACAAATTGCTTGAATTTGGCTGCTGATAATGGTAAATGCCCTTCTGCTTTGTACAATGCCTTCTTAAGTCTAAGATTACTGTTCATTGTAAAAATTTTAAGAATTATTTGAAGAGCACACAGTAATGATATTTACCTTGGAGCACATTAGTCTCTCATGGCCCTTTATGTCTCTTCTTTTTCTTTTAGGAGCGCTGGAAGTATTACGGATTTTTTAAAAAAGTAAGCTAGACCCTTTAAGGAAATGGAAGAAATTTTGTCATATTTCCCAGTAGAATTACTCAAGATCTATGCTGAAAAAAGGCATAATGCTTACAAAACACAAGTCCTATGCATTAGCACAAATGAAAAATCTTAAAATGTCTCATTGTATAGATCTTAATGGTAGCCCTGGTAAGATGCTGATTTTGTAGTTGCTGTGAAACTTGTGAAATGCACAGTGTTTTATCTAAGTAAAGAAAGCACTTCATTTATACCTCTGCTAGTTATGGTCCCTGTTTAGGATTCGGACTTTAGAGATAGCAGTACCCTAAATAAATGTATATATCTTTTTCTATGTAAGAAAAGGGAAGGGGAAAAAAGAAGAGGAAAAAACGAAAGAAGTTCTTGAGATTATATCTGAAGTTCAGGATGAAATACATCTAGAAAATGAACAATGGCAACCACCATCTGACTTCATTTTACTGAATTATATTAATGATGCTTCCAAAACAATTCTACCGCTCACCTCTACTCGAGAACAGGTTGTGGCTCTTGCACAGTGAGTACCAAATTATATTTCCATAAATAATGCAAATAAATTGATTTGGTAAAATAATGATTTTCTTATCACAGGGCAACTTTTTCAAGTTTGTTGTTTTTCCCACCCGTAATTGGAATCCAAATCAGCCTTAGTCCAGAATTTAAACATAGTTTTTGATTTTAAGATTCTTGTTTCTAATTTTATTGTAGTTAGTTTAAAATATTTTAAATAAAATATCATTTGCAACAAAAGGGTATAAATGTCTCATTCTGAAAATATTCATGTGGACAATTTTGAGTTATTGACGTTAATACATCTGAGCTGAGCCTTTCCAATGAGCATTTCTGATAAATCAGCATTTCCAGCTTTTTCTTGTAAAATTTCCTGTTTGTTCTACAAATGAATGAACAATGAAGATCGTCTTTAAAGGATTTTAAATATTTTCATTGCTAGAATTTCCTTTTATTAGGGAGCTTGTTTCATGAAATATGCCCCCTCTCATTCTTCCTCACATCACACCTTTATTGTGGTAATATAGATTGCCTTTATTCTTAATTGTGATCTTGGCTGTGATAGTGCCCTGAAGGTTGTTGAACAGCAGTCAGACATTAGGAGAGTAATTAATGGTTTTTTCCCCCTGAATTTTAAAACAAAGGACTTAAAGGAAGCAAGTTAAAGCCATTCTTTTGTCACTGCTAATGGGGTATGGCCCAGTACAAAAATGTGTGCTATGAGCCTTTCTGTTGACTCCAGTGGGTTTTGGATGAGGATCAAAAAACTGCAAAACCCAAGTGCAAACATTCACTGTCCAGGACTTTGTACAATTGCCACTGGCTATGCATGTGCCTAGTTAGTGTGACGTGTAACCATTGTGAGGGGGAAGGGGGAGGGGGGGAAGGCTGTAATTAACTAAAAATTGTCAGTGAAGAAAAAACCACCTAGTATTCAAGACTGTTGCAACTGATGTCTGCTGCTTGTCTTATGATCTTTCTTGCCATGTTGGTTTGTTGGTTTGGAAACCCCTTGGGATAACAATCCTCTTGTATTTTGGTTTTCCATACCAAAAGCACTGTAGTTGTTAGGTGCTATTGTAGCACCTAAACTACTTCAGTTCTAAAGTAGTTTTTAGGTGCTACTATAATGACCATCCTGATGGTTTAACAGTGCCACAACATCACAATGATGCGTGTACAGACTGTTGTTATTAATGTGTGATTCATTAGTTGCACTGGCCACTCAGTCTAGGCACCAATCACTGTCATCTCCAAGCAGCGTGGTTGCTTTCATCTTCTCCTTGGTTTAACCTTTACTGGCTTAGCAGTTTCCTGGCTGCCTCCTGAATCTGGAGAGTTTGGCGTCAGATCCCACTGAGTCTCACAAAATTTGTTTCTTCTGCTAATCTCATTTTTAATGAAGTGGTCTGCTATGATATGAGGAATGACTTCTCTGTTGATTGCAAAATTTGACAAGACAGTCAGTGTTTGCACAGGTTGTGGGTTCTGATGTTCTCTTGCTTTGATTGAACTGTTCTTTTTTTTATGGATAAAGACCAAAATGTTATGGATATGTTATGGATTAAGACCCCCAAATGTTAGCTTTGATGTAAGAAATCACATATAGCAGTTGAGGTACCTTTTCTGGATGCTGTTGCTTTCCTGTGTTGGGATCATTATCTATGGCTTTATTTTTGTCACATATTTTCATGCCATAATTACTATTTAAAATGAATGCTAAGGCTAGGGATTGTAATACATAGCTCATGTAGTCTGTTAGCTGTGAAGATGAGCATTAGCTTCTGGACTACTTAATAATTTCACTTTTGCTGATGATTTTCTCTGAGTACTTGGTGCCTACTACACTAGACCTCTCCAGCATTGCTGCTGGCAGCTGCTGCACCTTGGCTTTGGTCTGTGGCAGATGTGAATGACCTGAGTTATGTTTAACTGCAGTTAATAGTGAGCATATTTAAAATACCAATTATTGAATAAAATAAGCATTCATAAAAACAGTATTAAAGTTTTATATATCATTCTTTTATTGCTTCTTTACCTTTCATTTTGTGATAAATTTCAGAGACATTATAGATTTAATTGTTCCTGGTGTACATTGGGACAGGTTTGTTGCAGACAAGATGGGTGGTGCAATTGAAAGGGACAAACTACACGATTTCAGCTGGGAACTTCACATAAGTGAAATAGAATTTGAACTGAAATCCAATGTTGTGCCTATTGGGAAAATCAAAAAAGGGACGTTTTACCACAGGGCTTTACTTTTCAAGGTACGTTAACATTTATTTTACAACATAACATTATTTTTGCTAAATGAATATTAAAAGTAAAGCATGCTTGCATCAGTATAATATAATATTTATATTAATGTGATATCTTGTGTATATGTCTCAGTCTATGAAAATGTATACATTTTTTACTGGCAAAACTGATTTCCCAGTGAATGAAAGCCAGCATCGCTTCTTTTTGTAAACATTCTTTTTGTCATTAAATTGTCTAAAGTGATATTGGCAGAATATTTGATAAATGGCAAAAAGCCAACATATTTGATTGGCAGTCAAAACATTTTACACTTTCTGTAAACTGCAAAATATTCAATTATGCAGTTTCCTGTTTTTTTTTTCCCATACTGCAAATGTAACTGTGCTGGGACAATTTCTATTCACTATCTGTCCAGTATTCTGTGACAGTGTGTAACAGCTTTTATGCTCTAGTTGCATAGACTGGAAGGCTTCATTTCTTCTTCAGTCTTCCTGTCAGCCTGCTTATCTGTCCCATCCTATTTCCTTGGCTACTGGGTAGCTGGCCTTGCCTCCTTCTTGGATGAAAAGAAAAGAGAAGAAGGGCTTAGACACTAAGTGGGAAAGACCTAGGAAACAGTACAGAGGAGAAAGTGTGCAATCCAAAATTTATGCCATGCAGGTGTTCCACCTAGCAGGCGCTCACCTCGCGTTTCTTGCTTTGCATGTTCACGGGGCCGAAGAGTGAGCAGTGTGCTTTGGATTGAAGCAGCGAACCCTAGATTTAATACTGATAAAAATGTTACATTTCTACACTTAATAGTTCATACCAAGTATGCAAGGTACATGTATCCTTACTTGTGTAGATGATTCTTCAGAATGTTATGCAGAACTGAGTCTTCCAAGTAGAAGAATAACTTTTGGGGCACTGTGGATGCTGTACTTCATTTGAGATCTGAAAGACTGGCTGATACATGAATGTATCGGTGTCTGAAAAAAGTAAAAATGAGTAATTTTTATGTTGTGCATAGAACATGGTAGAAACAGCATTTATAAACAGTCTATCAAAGCAGAACCAACAGTAAAGATCTGCAGTTCGGAACACCTTAGAGATTTACACGGTCTGTATGAAGAAAGCTCTTCAAGGTATTTCTTTTATATTAAGCATCACTTGCTATGTATCACACAAGCTAAATGTATTACCTGTGATTAACACCTTTTTCTTTCCTTTTTAGGTGATAGCAGACAGACTTGGCATTGGCTGTAGTTTGGTTCGTGGCGAGTATAACAGAGCTTGGAATGAAGTTAAATTGGTTGATGACTCTCCTCAAGGAGTAACTGGGCTTCTGCTTCCTCCTCGGGAATATATTGTAGATCTGATGTTTGAGCCAGGCCTTCTGATAAAACAAGGAAGTGCAGAGGCAGATCAGTACAAATATATTTAATCACCCCCAAATTTCTCCAAATAAGCATTTTAAAGATGATTACAGTGCTGTTCTTTGTGAAACAGAGGGGGGTTGTAGTCCAACTATCAAAAAAAGTATATATTTCTGTAGTCATTTGCTGAAAGATGTTCTTCATTTCCTGAGAACTCACTTTAGATATCTGCATCTGGTTTGTTGTCCTAAACATGAAATTAAACATATTTTACACAGCCAACCTCAGTTCTTAGAAATTAGGGAGGGGTTGGAGGGTGTTGATGCTATTTTAAGACCAATATTCTTGATCTATCGAATTTTAATCTTAGTATGTAGTTCTTATTAAATACGGTTGGCTCATTTCCAAACTACATTTTCTTTCTTATGTTCTTTCAACTCCCATGCACAATTACAGGAATTACGTGTCCTTGAAGCAACAAAGTGTCATGTCTGGTGAAATAACAAGTCATCTATAAACAATTGCATAAGTTTTTTGTGTTAAATAACCCAAGAACTGAGAATTAGAAAAACTTAGATAGCAGTGTACTTTCAGCCCCTGGGGAAAACATCCCATTTATATTTCTTGGAACTTGCCAGAGTTGATAATTACGGATAATAGCATACTCTGACTGAAAGTACATACTGTTTGTCCTGGCACAAAGACAGATGATTGATAAGGTATTGCTTGCAATCTCCCTTTAAATTCTTCATTTTTCACTTGAAGATAAAATGAGCCCTGAGAAGGGTGCAGTTTTGGATGGAGAATTTGTATTTCTTACAGCCTTGGGTAACAGTGGTGCTGCCACAGTGTGATGCATTGATGAGAGGTAAAACACTGACTGGAACACTCCAGTAAACACTGTCTGGCTGAAGTAGTCAGGAATGTACTGAAATAAAGAATTTAAGGGAGCATTGTTCAAATGAGTTTTACTTTATTGTAGAAAAGTGACAAAAGATCCTGTACAAAAGTTAGTCCAGTGAAAATGACATTGTGCAAAACTGAATTTCAATAGACCAGAATGACAACAATGAGGAATTTACTTCCAAATAAGTGATAAAGAAACTTGAGATCTGTGTTCATTTTGTTTTTTGATGCTCGTATAAGCACAGTCACTTGCATAGTCTACTTTGGTTTGGAGGTTTATATCTACCATATTCCATACTGCTTATGAGTATGATCCCACCACACTTCCTCCTTCCTCCATTGACATGCAGCATAATTTCCTGGTACCATGTGGGAGAAAATTTTATCTTTTTGTTGTGAATTCATGCTCATATTATGTAGAATTTTTACCTTGTGTTCCTACAGTAATTCAGGCATCAGAATGAAAGAACTCTGCAAATATAGGATATACTAGCAGAAGGGTGTGGAAGATGAAATGTATATCTTATAATTGCAATGTAGCTGTTAGGGTATGGATGAAAAGTCGTAGGTGCTCCCTGACAGATAGGATTGGATACAGAAACCTGCAGCTTTAAAAGTGTAGTAAAGTAAGAGCTGGTTTCCCACTAGCTATCATTTTGTGTTGTTTTCCTACATTAGAATTTCATTGTTATGTATTGGAACCGTAGTGTTAGATTATTACTTGTTCTGTTTGAGAAGGTGTTGAAAAACAAAGCAATTTCAGTTGTTTCTAATAAAAGTCAAAAAAAAAAAAAAAAAAAGTTTTCCGAAATAAAAACTGGGAAGCATCCATTCTGGACACATCAGCTTACTTTACGTAAAATTGTTAACTGAAGAAATGAAAAGAATACTAGACAGCTTTGTATACTGCAGACTTTGATGATCCTAAAATGTTGGATGGGAGTAGCTTTATGAGAAGTGAGAGCATGAGAAAGAGCCCTGGAATCTGCAGCCCATGGAGAGCTCCTGCAGAAGCAGGCACTGGGCTGGAGCTGCAGCCCACGGAGGGGAGCCCATGGTGGAGCAGATCTGGGGGAGCTGCCACCTGTGGGGACCTGAGCTGGGGCAGTGAGGACATGATGGTCTTGATTCCTCCAGTTCACTGGAAATAGCCAACTTCAAGCTGCCTGTGCTGAACTTCGGTAGTGGCCTGCTCAGTTTGCTCAGTCTGTTCCGAGGCACCTGGAACAGACGAACTCACACATGCTTGCATGCAGGCACACAACCACCACTCATTTTTATAAAACAGAATTTTACTTTTGATTTGGCATTGTAAAACACAATGTTTAATATATAGCACATCTGCATATCGGGAAATACAAAACTGGAATGAATGTGGAAAGGTCAGGTATGATTTCTACCTTTCCAATGAATGTGAAGCATCAAAGCAGCAGACTGAAAGCGGTGGTGCTGGCAGTGGGATTTTGGTATGAGAGGGTCCAGTGCTTTGATCCTGCACACCTCTCTGCATCTGATTGTTCTGCATGTGTGGGGACCATTCTAAATGGATAATCCTGGGCTTTTCATACCAGTTTGCTGGCTTAGAAATGTTTCTGAGTGGTGCTTCTGTTAAACATCTGGCTGCAGAAAAGGATTCTGTTTTTCCTAAAGCAGGTGCAGAGGCAGCACAGATTACTGGCAGAAGCAGATCCAGCACTTCCACGCTTCCCCTCTGCTGCCTGTGATCCTTGATCAGTAGGAGCATCCAGGTTAGCTTCCACTTGTTTTATCTTTATGTTAGTGATGGACAACTGCTGTGTAATTTATGGAATTAATGCATTTCAGACAGTTTCTGACTGTCCATTGCTTAACTACAGCAACAGCAGAAGACTGCCAGTATGGCACTCCCTCCAACTGTACTCCCTTGCATTTGCTCTTGGAGCAGAACAGGTGTCTCTTTTCTGATCCAGGAGGAATTTGTTTTATTCTTTTATATATATCTACATAGATATATATAAAATATATATTATATTATATGTATATAAACTTGGCTTCAGAGAAAAACAAACAAAAAAGTCTTTTGTAAATGAATATGAATTTGGATGGTCATTGCATCCATAGCTCCTCTGTGTGAATCTGCTCCTCTTCTATTGGAGGCGTCTCCAAAAATCCAGCCTGTTATCAGCGCAGTGTCAAAATGGAGACTGTGCAGAGGCAGCAGGCTTTTATTGGCTAACATCCCAACTTAGTTAAAACAGAGAAGTGCACTAATGCATTAATTATATTCATAGCTCTCATGGTGGTTTGTACAGGTCATCTCCCCCACAACTCATTGGCAGTACATATTTTCTTCCGAAGACTGAAGATAAGCAAAAAATTCCCCAGGCTATGTGAAGCCCAAAGACAGCGTATATTGAAACCCGTTACGCCGTTACGTTACCTGTTTACGCCCTTACAGCAAAGCAAAAGAACAGCATTTAAGAATGGCAAGAGTCTGTCTACTCAAGTAGCCCATCTCCAGCAATGGTCAATACAACAAAAGTTAAGAACATGACACAAATACAGTTTTACATTTCCAGAGCAGTTTGCAGTTCAGGAACTTTCCATGTGTCTGTGTTTGTAAAAGCTTTTCAAGTTCTCAATCTTCATCACAATTGTGCAAAAAAAGCATCTCCTATTTATTTATTCTGAAGTTGTCATTTGCTGGTTTCATGTAAGATCTCCTATTTTTGTAGCAGAAGAGGCACTGGGCACTCATTTCTTATGTAGCATATGTCACCATAGGGCTTGGGATCTTGTGGCTCTCCATCCCCTCACCCCTCAGTATACTCTTTGGGCTGCAGGGTGTATTTCATCACTCCTTGTGTGGATGCCCATCCATGTGTACGTTCTGTTACTTCTGATCTTAGAGAAAGAGTCTGAAGAGCAGGAGTGCCCCAATAAAGACAAGTCCAAAGTTCAGTGCTAAGGAAAGAATAATAAATACTCAGCTCTTTTTCTTCTGATATCTTCCATGATTAACCAGAAGAACACAGCTGGCGAGCTTCATTCCTTCATTCCTATGTCTTTGTTCCCACGGAGTGAGGACCAGCTAGCCAGCCAAAATGGGAAAAAGTTTTTCACGGAACTCTTGAATATTTTGGTCCATAGGGTTCCACAAGTTCCGAAGTTGTTCTCTAGCTCCTGTTCCTTCCCTGCCCTCAAAGGCCAATTGTGGAAAGGGAGGTTCTAATCCTGTGCCACAGGTCTTGGTGCTACAGAACGTTGCACTTCCAGGAGGGAAGGTCAGTGGCAGCTTCATTTAAAAACTCCAGAGTTTCAATGATATGTAGAAATGAGCAGTTGGCAAAGCTCGTTGTTGATTTAGTCATTCAGATTGACTGATTTTACACCAGAAAGGATTTCATTCTTCATAAGACATTTTTTCCTGTAGCAACAGACCACCACAGGCAAGCCTTAGCCAGCAGGTTGGTGATGGTTCAGGCAGGGACAGGGTTGGGCCCCTGGGCTACTTGGAGCCATAGGGTGACACAGACTACAAAATCCTGCTGTAACGACCAATTGTCGGGGTGCTGAGTGAAGCAATAGGCCTTAATGGCCCTGACCAGTCTTGCCTGGGGCAAGTGCATCCCGTCAGAGCTGTTTTTGAAGCTGCCTGCTCTGTGGGAGGGCAGGGCTGGCGGTGGGTTGTGCGGCACAGCCGTGCTGCAGGCGTGGGGCTGTGGCAAGCCCCAGGGCTGCAGAAGGGGTCAGCATGCCAGGCTCTGCTCTGAGTGACAGCCATCTCCCATTTGGTGACAGCTGTCCTAGAGGGCAACTGAAGTGATGGCCTCTGTGGAAGGTGAGGTAGGAAGAAGCACCCTTCCATCTGCTGTATGCGCTCTGTAGTATTTATCCTCTTAACAATGACTCCACATGCTATGGTATGGGTTTTATGACGATTGAGTTGACCTGATAGAAAGATTTGGTATCTTTATCCTTAAAAGATGCAAAACATTGCTGAGTGGCAGGAGCTAGGGGTTCCTAAAGGGCAGAGTGAGGCCATGGGAGCGCTTAGGGCAGCGCTGCAGGGGTGGCTGCCCCCAGCAAGCGGGGACGTACCGAGCACCCATTGGCACATCCAAAACATGGGGAGCCACTGCATGGGAGTGAAAATGTGCAGAGCAGGGCCCACAGCTGTGCCTCGTCCAGGTGTCACCAAGGGAAGGGCCATGGGCTCTGCTCTGGCACCTTTGTGGGCTTTGCGAGACAGCTGTGTGGGTGTGGGGCGTGATTTTCCGTGTTCTTCACCAGCATGGCTATTAGAGCAGAACTTTGCAGATAAATGAAAAGCTCTGTAGACCTCTTAATGAGCTAATTATTTTTCTATTATACAAATGCTGTCTCTGACACTGAAAGATATCAGGCACATTGGAATGGCTTTACCCGGCCTTCCTCAGCCACTGTCACCCCGGCAGCATTTGCCCTTTGGACGCAGGTAGAGTGCGTGCAGAAGTGCCAGAAATGCTGGGGAAAGGTGCACACATACGTGTCTTTGACCTATGAAAATGTTATTTGTAGGGCATGGCAGGAACTCGTGTGCTGGAGACTCAGTGAGCTAGTAAGCTTCTCTCTCATTAAGGAGTGAGCTTATTTGCATGCTAATTAACCAGCTTGCTCTTCCAGCTCACTGATGTTTCACTGAGATGCTGAGATGCCATCTACAGAAACCGTGCGTGGAGCAGAACCGAAGCCAGCGCCTGCTGGAAGCTGAATGGATGTTGAGGGACGTTTATCCATGTCTAAGAGAAATGGCAGGCTGCAAGATCTGACCTCCCGCAGTGGGCAGCCTAAAGGCCTAATTTAGGGTACGAGGCCAAAAAAAGGCTCTTCAGCAAAAGGCTCTTCTAGGAAGTGCAGTGCCGTTTGGTTTGTAGCCTTTTCTCACCAGTTTATTGTGTTAACCTATGTCCTTACAGATCAGCAGTGCTTCCTAATTATAAAAGGATTTGGGAAAAAAACAAACAACACCAGAAAATGTGATAGCAACGGAGCGTATTAAATTCCTTCTGAATTTCAGTTTCTCTAAACAGGGTGCTTTTAGTGGCAGAGTTTAAGAGTCCTTAAAGGCCGAGTGTCAAAAGGATAGCCAGGAGTCAAAAGGATGTTCAAAGTGCCATTAATTACGATTGTCATTAGGGAGCAAATCAGAGAGGATGTAGGTGGAGTTCTGCTCTGTATCCCAAGACATGAGAGATTTTGTTAATGACATTGGATCTCTAAAGCTGGAAAACCACCGTGTTCTCTGGTAACTGGGCACTCTTGAGATGCTGGGGGTGCTGGAAGGGCGGCTCTGCTGCAGCTGCTCGGGACCCAAAGCCCGGCCTGCCCGGGACCCTGTGGTGCTGCCTGCTGTGCTGGAGCTCCGGCCTGCGATCCGCTGCCAGGCTGGCCGCAGGTACGATATACAATATGCAAGATATAATGGGTTATATATACATTATAATATATATATATGTGCTATATTATTGTATTATTTTACTATTGGATGTTAGATTATATAGATTATATAGTCAGTGATATCTTATTGTATTAGATTTATATATCATATATTATATATTATATATTGCATAATATAATATATATTATATATTGTATAATATTATTATATGTGATGTATAATATAATATATATAATATGTGATTTGTATAATATATACATTCTCCATTATATTTTTATATTATTATTTGTTATATTGTAGATGTTATATATTAGATTACGTATTATTATATTACAGAATCACAGAATTGTAGGGGTTGGAGGGGACCTCGAGAAATCATCGAGTCCAACCCCCAAGATTAGATTTGTTATGTATTATATATAGTATGTAATGTATATTATATATCATTTTACACATATAATGTATATAATGTATATATTAATATGTATTACATATGTCAGGAAGCACCTGGACAGCACTCTCACACATATATTCCAAGGTGTGTGTGGAGCCAGGGGCTGGACTCGATGATCCTTGCGGGTCCCTTCCAGCTCGGCATATACATTGTATGATTCTGTGATTCTCTAATTTTCGCTGCCACTGTTTTCACGATGGCAGTTAGGCCCGAGGAGGTGCTGCAGTACAGCTGCACAGCCCAGCTGTGTTCAGTGCTTTCTCTCGCATAGGGTCCCTTTCCTTCACATTCCTGTGCCACGGGAGCATCAAAGTTGCAGAATATTTATGTAAGGCAACCTTTGAATAAGTAATAATAATTTATATCAAAAAAATTACTTTAAAGGGTCAAGAAACAGAGAAACAGCTCATGCGTGGGGCCATTTTTTCCAGCAGAACACTGGTGAGCATTTTGGAGACCAAAGATTATACCAAAATCTCCAAGTCGTGCTGACAGCACAGGGCTAAGGAAGGCCCAGGACAGAGGGCAGAGCAGCGCTGTGTGGCTGGGAGCCAGGAGTGCCCTCTCACACCATCCCACCCTCCAACACATTCCTTAGATCTCAAATGACAGCCATTTGAGGAAGTCACAATCCATTTCTAGATAATAAGAATAGGAATAAAACGCCTCCAGGAGCCCAGGTGCCAAGCCACCCACTTTGAGGTCTTTCCCCCTCCATGACCCATGTGCTGCACGTGGGTCCTTCTTGGTAGGGTGGTTCCCAGCACGCTCAGCCCCGTTCCTGCCCCTCTCCCAGTGCAGCAGCACTGAGGGGAGCTGAGCGACCAGCACGAAGCCAGGGAACGGCTCCAGGTGTCTTTGAGACTAAAGGGGTGGGATTTGCAGGGAGAGGGAGGAAGCGCAGAGTTTTAGGGGATTTTTGAGCTGTGTGTTTTTATGCATCTCCTGGTTAGAAAATGCATTACAAATACATCTTCTGGGGCTCATCTGAGAGAGAAGGAAAGGTTTGTAGCAGCATTTCTGTGAATCCCAGATTTTAAAATACCTCCAAATGAATGTTCTGGTGTCCCCATTCCTCAGGAGCCTGGGGAGAGGAGGAGCACTGCTGTCGGAACACAGCCCACGGGAGGGAGCCATCCCCCACCAGGGGGTGGAGCAGAGCTTACCCCTCTCCTAAATCATTTCTATTTTACTTTTTTATGATGCAATAGTGAATTAGCTCCTTCTGCATTTGTAATTAGAGGATAGAACAGATGGCCAGGGCTTAGTTCAGGGCGATAAATCCACGAAGATAACCTACAGGAAGCTGCTGCTGCAGTGGCTGCTGCCAAATAATTGCTCGCTCAATGTTTTTTTCAGGTTTGGGCGCTGGGTGGAGGGGAAGCAGCATGGTTCTTCACTGTCTTGAGCTACGAGGGGTAAGAAACCACACACATGGGTGTGGGGAAGGTGTTATTATAGGCCACATGGCTCAAGAAACTTGTGTGATGTGACAGAGATACAAGGGGAAGGGCAGGGAAACTGCCTGGAGCTGCTGCCCCTGCCCACAGCAGAGGGCACATCCGCTTTCCGAAGGGGATGGAGTTTGGCTGAACAGGTGGCCTTGCTGCAAGGAGGGACTGCAAAGTATCCACTGCACTTTGATTTCAGGTCATCACTCATTTTGCAAGAAGTTTCTCCAAGCATTTAGAACCCTAGAGTAATGTAGGCTGGGTGGGACCTCTGGAGAGCACTGCGTCTAACCCTACCCAAAGCATTTGTCACGATGGACCAAACTCCAGCCTCCAACTCCAGCAGAAGGCTCCTGCTTCAGCTTCTCCATAGATATGACCTATGTTTTTCTAAGAACAGAGGTCAGAATAATTGGGTATCCTTTCATTTATGATTAGCAAAAGGGGATATTAAACCACAAACAAGGTGAAGAATCGTAGAATCATAGAATGGTTCAGGTTGGAAGGAACCTTAGAGATCATCTTGTTCCAACCCCCCTGCCATGGGCAAGGACACCTCCCACCAGACCAGGTTGCCCAAAGCCCCATCCAGCCTGGCCTTGAACGCTTCCAGGGAGGGGGCATCCACAGCTTCTCTGGGCAACCTGTTCCAGTGTCTCACCACCCTCACAATGAAGAATTTCCTCCTTATATCTAGTCTAAATCTACCATGTAGCCATTTGTAGCCATTTTTTTTTAGCCATTACCCCTTGTCCTGTCACTACCTGTCCTTGTAAAAAGTCCCACAGAGCAATTTCAAAACACTGAAATCCCTTCCCAGTGTTGGAGTCCAGCACTGGAACATTGCCATGTCTTTGGAAAGCATTTGCCTGTGGAAGCAACATCTCCATGCAGCAGGAGCTCACTTTCCTGACATCTCAGCAGGTGCAAACACACAAACAAGCCTGTCAGGGGAGAGGGAAGGTGCTGCTGAGGAAGGACATGGAGCTCCTCCACCACATCCTACAAATGTGTGAGGAGTTCTGTGGCCAGCCATGGACACAGCACCCTCTGAAGGACTCGTGCTGGTCTCCCATCGCTCTTCCTCCTGGGCCAGGGCGTGCAGCAGCCCTATGGCACAACGTGCGGCAGGCCCAGGCCGCAGCCCACGTGTGGAGCTCCCAGGAAGGGGCTGCACACCAGGTGTGACGGGATGGGCGGAGGAAAACTGGTCACACACCAGAAAATGAGAAAATGTGTGTAGAAAATGAGAACACCACCATTTCAATATATTCTTCCACATGTAGTAATGAGAGGCTGTGTTAACAACACCTGCCAAAGCACGGATTTGGATTTGCAGAGGGTTCCTGCGACGTGCCTGGCTGCAGTGCTGCTCTGCTTGTCCCCAGGGCACAGCCCAGGCTGGGACGTGGCTGGGGCCCCAATGGGCACCTCATGAGCCTGAC
The DNA here is from genome assembly GCA_013396635.1 of Penelope pileata. NCBI lineage: Eukaryota > Metazoa > Chordata > Aves > Galliformes > Cracidae > Penelope > Penelope pileata. Next base: position 310,715 of record WBMW01004897.1, read on the forward strand.
ATTGAGCTTTTTGGGAAGAGCCCTTCCCTGGGTGCAGCGCGTCTGTGCACCAGAGTCAGAAGGTATCTGCAGCAATAAGCCAGGTGAAGTACAACTCAGGGAGCATTTAGTTTAGAATGCACATAATGCAGCCAGGAGAGACTTTCAACTGCTTCCCTTGTGTGCAATGGGGGAAAAAAGATGAGGAAAATTAAGTAACAGCCTAATTGGGTTTTATAACAGTCTGTGGGGAGAGACGCAGGCCTGTCCTCTGCCTAGCTACGAGGCTTGGTGTGTGCTGTAACCATGGCGGGCAACATTAGCAGCATGACAGGACAGTGATGTTTTTTCAGCAAGATCAGAAAAATGAAATACTGCCAGCCTGGGGCTGCTTTCTGCCCAGGGAGCACTTGGCAGGTGGCTGCAGGGCAGCACGTGGGGCCTTGGGTGGGGAATGGGCTGGCCATGGCTGAGGGGCGGCTGCAGCGATGGGCCCTGCAGCGATGGGCCCTGCAGCGATGGGTGCTGCAGCGATGGGTGCTGCAGTGATGTGTCCTGCAGCGATGTGTCCTGCAGCGATGGGTGCTGCAGCGATGTGTCCTGCAGCGATGGGTGCTGCAGAGGGTGGCACAGCTCTGAGCAGAAGCTCTCAAATGCGAGCTGGCACCAGCTGGGTCTGCGCATCCCGCCCTCGTAGGGCTGTGATCAGTGAGCAGCTTGCAGTGTTCTGGGCAGTACAGAGGAGGGTGAGGCAGAGGCTGATGAGCGCGGTGCTTTCTGCTCCTGCTGCTGCCCCGCTTGCACTCTCTGTGTGCTGCAGTCCCCTGCAGAGCACAGGGAGGAGGGCACAGGGACAGATCTGCCTTGTTTCATTTCTCAGTGCCTCCAAATTGCTGCGTTTTGGAGTAGAACCAGCAACAGACAGCTGTAAGGAAGATATTGACAGTACACCTTTTATTGAATTTTGCCTTAAAAAATCAAACCAGCAGTTAAATCAATGCCGATCACATTGAAACACACGCATTTCAGGACTGGTCGCTTTCTCTTACACATCTCCAGGATTTTTATCGCAATGCCCTGGCTTCCCCTACCCTGTCCTATCACACAGAACAGAGCCATTCACCATCCACACACCCAATCCCTACCACAGAGCACAGCATGAACTGAGGGCACCCAGTGACGTCCACAGGGCACTGTGTGTCCTCAGCTGCCGCTGAGCACGCCTCAGACTCGCGGGGGCTTCAGCAAAAGGTGTGCGTGCAGCTTCTGGCCGCAGCGCTCATTCAGTGGGATCCAACGGCGGCGCTTTGGCCGCCTCGCTGTAAGGGAGCAGCACCCGCTCCGTGCGCTGCTGATCGCTGAGCTGCCACCAGTAGTGCATATATTACATATATAAAGTACATATTGCATATAATATATTTATTTATAATATATCATAATATATAATATACGATGTATGATGTATAATGTATAGTGTATAAGAAATATATAGTATGTAATATTATGTTGTACAATTATATTTTGTATTATAATATATGATGATAAAATATATATTATATACATTTTATATATTATATATGTAATACGATGTANAAGTAGATGGTCTTAGTGATGAACCATGTTGGTTTGCAGATGGTAACACCTCCTTCGTTCTGTGAACCTTCTGGAGTTTGTCCAGAGGAGGCCACGAGGACGCTCATAGGGCTGGAGCACCTCCCATGTGAAAAAAGGCGGAGAGAGCTGGGGCTGTTCAGCCTGGAGAAGAGGAGGCTCCAGGGAGACGTCATTGTGGCCTTCCAGTACTTGAAGAGGCCTACAGGAAGGATGGAGAGGAATGTTTACAAGTACATGTAGAGATAGGACAAGGGATAAGGGTTTTAAACTAAGAGAAAGTAGATTTAGATTGGATATAGGGAAGAAATTCTTCACCATGAGGACAATGAGGCCCTGGCACAGCTGCCCCAAGCTGTGGATGCCCCATTCCTGGAGGTGCTCAAGGCCAGACTGGATGGGGCCCTGGGCAGCCTGAGCTGGTGGGTGGCAGCCCTGCCCATGGCAGGGGGTTGGAACTGGATAGACTTTAAGGTCCATTGCAATCTAAACCATTCTGTTATTCTATGTCTTCCTTTTAATTTTCAAGGATACTGCAGGCATTTCCAGAGGGAAGAAAATGCAGGCACGCTGTGCCCCATGGCATGCACCATGCAAGCTGTGCCCAGGCCATCGTCTGCACAACCAGGACCCTCCCTCCAGACCACACTGGGAGGAGGAGGGTCCCTCTGCAGAGCCACTTTGAAGCTGTGGTGCCCCGTGCCAGAGGTTTGGTCCTTGGGATCCTGAGCATTTCATACGTTCCTCAGAGGTCATGACTCCAGCGCTGGTGTCTGAGTGATTTACGTCCGATTGCTCCCAAAGTTTCTGGAGCAGGGGATGGTCTTTACTATTAATCCAAAGGCATCCTCCCTTTAGTTTCTTTAGGTTGCTGATGTCTGTTCTTCAAAGCCCCCCTGTGAAGCCCTCCTTTTATGTTTTTTCTCCTGTTTTCAATCTGATTCCTACATGCTTGATCCAGATGGTGAGTTTTTAAAGACCTATGTTATTAACTTCTCTTTTTTTTTTCCCCTTTTTTAAGAGCCAGTTAGTGGGATCTATCTGCAGAACATGGAACAGGGAGTACACTGCTGCATGCGCAGTGCCCCTGTCCAGGTGACATCCCTCAGATTTCGCAGCGTGCTGGCAGTGTCCTGGCTGTGCCAGGAGGTGCCATGTCTGCTTGTGGGAGGAACACAAAGCTGAGCTGGCAGAGAGGAGCGCTCCCCTGGTGCTGGAGTGTTACCTGTGCCATTTCCAGGGCACGTGCGGTGCTACGGGCACACGTTGTGCCTGTTCCTGAGCATGGGAGGTCTCCAGCAGCCAGCAGAGTTGTTGCACTGGGATCTGTGTTTTAATCGGGTCGCACCCCCTGGCCTCTCTGCCTGGCAATACTTCTCTCCACGGAAGAGATCCCCGAGCCACAGATCCCCACAAAACGTGTCTGTATCACTGCATGCCTGCTCTGGGCCTGTGCTTCCTGTAGCCATCTCCTGGTGCTCAGGGCCTTTCCTCTGCCTCCTCACAGCTTGTGCTGTTCTCCTCATTGCAGTTCTTGCAATTCTTGTAGTTCTCATTGCAGTTCTCCTTGCAGTTCTCATTGCTGGCCCCCTTGCACCAGAGCTGGAGACCTCTCTGCCCCCACCTCTTTCTTGGTCCTTAAATTAAATTCCACTATTTTTGCCTTTTTAGCTGCATCTACTTTTAAAAACCTGGCTGCGACTGGCCGCACCATTAACCTCTGTGCTCCGTACAATACTGTGTATTTTGCAACTTCGTTAAAGTCTGAGTAAAAGGAAATAGAGTGCCCCAGAGTAGGACATGCAGATGGTGTTCTGTTCTCTGTAGCGGAACCAGAAAGGACAGTTCCTCGTTTCTGAGCTGGAAAATAGCCTTTATACATTTCCAGCTAAGATTTCAATGGAACACGGCTGATACGCCTGAGTTTTTGACGATTTTTTTTGTGAATATTTTAACTGATGCATCATACGTCAGAAATTCAAACAGAAAATCAAGGGGTGAGAGATCTGGATAGTAAGGCATGTAACAGCTGTACTAAAAAATAAACCTAAAAAAAAAATTTGTTAAAATTAGAAGCTGATAATCGTGAACAGTGGGTTTTCCTCCGGCCAAGTACAGAAAACTGTCATTACACAAACAAACATTTGCTGCAATTTGTGTTTTTCTGCAGAAGTTTGCTAATGAACATTTTCAGATAAATGATTTCAGAAGCTGATGCAGCATTGTAGGATGTTCTGAAGACAAATACAAAACCTAAAAATACCTCTGGAAAATTCAGATAAATTAGAGAAATTTTAAATCACTCAGCTGTGGAGGAGTTACTTGGATTCCTTCAAGCGCTCCTTGAGTGCAGGCATTCTCCGTATTAGACAATGGATATTGACAGGCGGCGTGAAGAGAGGTGAGCACTGAGGGGAATTGCTTCTGCTGCTAAACTAATAACAAAACAACAATATAACCAAACAGCTGTGCTGCTTTTTGCAACATCCAGCTCTCAGAGAATACAGGCACTCTTATTTAAAGCACAAAATAATGCAAAACCTTAAAGACCAATACAGGAGAAAAGCAAAACAAAAGAAAAAAAAAAGAAAGAAAAAACCATTTAAGGAAATTGAAAATAATTGAGTGTGCAAAATGGTCTGGAAATATTTTTTTTTCCCATGAATGTGTTATGTTGGGAAGGACACCAACAATCAGAGGAAAAAATGGTATTTGATAAGAGATTCATTCATCATGTTTCCTTCCTAGTGCACTAAAATTGTCCTTTCTTTTTCAAATGCATTAGATCATTAGCTGCCACTAAGCATGAAGCATCTCCTCCTCTCTTTCAAAGTATACATGGGTGCGTATATACTTATACCATAATTTATTACCTTCTGCTACCAAATTTTCATTTGAAAGAGTCAGAAATACACGCAACAAACTCCTAACCTTTACAGATAGCAAATTGTGGTGCTTTAATGAAATCTCAAACCCTCAGCGAACCATAAACCTACAGCTGAGATTCATACAGCAAAAAGCACTTTTTAGAATTATCTGGATTCCATCCAGGACGACTGAAACAAGGATCAAAGTAAATGACATGTGCTGGAGGAATGGTGTGTTGAAGGCTAATCTAACGCATATGTTTAGGGAAAGTCCATTTATACATAAATTAAGTGGTGAAATACTTCAAAGGACAAATATGATCTCGAACAGCAATATTTTGGGATACTAAAACGTTTCTATTAGGAAATCTAAGTGATGTTAATGTTAGTAAAACCACACAGAGTCCTTTTCCACGCAGAGCCAGTATAACAGCTCAGAAGATTGACCTGTTCGTGGTGGTAAACATCTCCAGTAACCTCAGGTATTGTGAGTGGCATGTAAGGGACGGAGTCAGCCGGAGTCAGATGCAAAACCTGCTCAGAGTTACAGCAGAAAGCCCTTTCTTGGCTTTGTGGGGTTTCGGCAGGGAGCCTGGTGTGTCTTCCCTATGTCTGAGTAAGCAGGAGGGTCCTCGTGCCAGTGAATGAAGCATTCGCACTGAAATCTTTTGCAAGTAGAAGGGTAATTACACAGGTATGTGTCGGGGAAATTCAGGGTGTGCGGATGTTTGTGCTCACCTAGGTTACCCTGCGGCAGCCTGCCCAGCAGGCACGGTGCTTGAGGGGTTTTGAGCAGCAGAGCCTGTGTTGGCTGAAAGAAATGGTCCCGGATCCCTGAACACCCTCACGTGAGGATGGAGAATCTGCAGAGTGTGTTTGCTTTGGTGCAGCCTCCTCCGTGTCCTATTTCTCCCTGGTTTTATGGAGGAGGAGGAGGTGGAACGTTTCTCACGCATCTTCATGGATCAGTGTAACAGCCTACATGACAGCCCCCACAAAAACTAGCCTTTGGTCAGCTCTGTTTTCAAATCCTCTTTTATCTCCATCGTTACATTGTTCCAAGAAAGCCACACAGCAATTTTAAAACGCATGCTGAAGCTGTACTGCTGTCCTTGGGTTAGATTTGTTAAGCTCCTTGGCCAGCTGGTTTAACGTGTCTCTCTCAAAGGTTCTTTGTAGAGAAAATTTTGAGATATTTGTTCACTATATGAGTATCCCACCAAAATATACACGGTTCTTTTCACTAGACATTTTGCTTTAAATCGTACATTGAGTAATAGACCAATCCCCTTTACCGCAGCAAAGCTGACGCTGGTGCAGGTGTCCCCGTGCACCGCTAGGTGCCAGTACGAGCACGGCTTCTGGGAAACGGCGGGGGCTGCGCGTGGCAGGCGGGCGGGAGCGGCTGCGGCCGCTCTCCGGACATTGGGCATAGGAGTGCCCCAGCCTTCGTTTCTGTCTCTAAGTCACCCTGCACTAGAGAGGAGTGCAGAATAGTCCTTTTCTTGTAATTCACTTATCCTATCATTATCTTTAAATAGATGGGATTTTCACATTTTTGTGTGCTAAACTCCTAAAATATTTTCTGATCTGATTTACAATATGCTCTAGGTTTTAATATGCAAGGAAGTAGAGTTAGCGATCCTGCATGTTAACAGGAGGCACCCACATGGCGATGTATGAGGAGTGGCTGAGGTCCTTTGGTTTGTTCAGCCCAGAGCAGAGGAGGCTGAGGGGAGGCCTCATGGCGGCCTACAGCTTCCTCACGAGGGAGCGGAGGGGCAGCGCTGAGCTCTGCTCTCTGGGGACAGGGACAGAGCCCGAGGAAATGGCATGGAGCTGTGTCAGGGGAGGGTCAGTCCGCGTTGGGAAAAGGTTCTTCACCAGAGGGTGATGGGCGTGGAACAGGCTGCCCAGGGCAGCGGTCACTGCCCCAAGCTCTCGGAGTTCAAGAAGTGTCTGGACAGCACCGGTTGGTTAAGTTTTCAGCAAGGCCCCGTTTGATTTGCCAGCCTGACTGTGGCATGCAGCTGACTGCAAGCAGAAGCCCTTGTTTGGAGTTTTTGGAAGAGTCTTGAAGATTGATGATATTCTGGTTGTAAGTAGGGAATTGTTACAGCTTTAACTTTTGAGAATGAAGCTGATAGTCCGAATTCTAATTTAAGGAGGTGATTGTAGGGGAATAAGTGCCATGAAGCTGCATTTAGAACTGTAGGGTTTTTCTTTGTTGTTTGAGAAAATTTCTAATACTTATTTCTTTTTCCTGGACATCAATAACATGCTTTAAATCAGGCCCTTGTCCTCCAAGGAGCTGGCTCGATGGCCAGCCCAGCCGTTCTCCATACTCACTCTGGTTTTGAGTCACATTTCATTTCTCAGCATAAACTCTGCTCTCTGAGGTTGTGCTCTATTGTGCCAGGCTTTGAAACGTAACTTTACAGGTGTAGTTTGGCTACCGATGTGTTTAGTTAGTAGAAAAAACTTTTTTCAAGCTTCATAACATGCCAAACTGTCAGTGAAACAGAAACGGGGAGGCAAAAGCTCCCATTGTGGGCTGATATTGAGAATTCCCTTTGGAAAAGAGGTTCCAGCACAGTTTGGTGCCAGTGAGAAAACTTCTGCAGTGCCAAAGATTGTTAATATTAGTACATGATGGGGAACGTAGCTAGTGCTCTCATTAAAAACAGATGGGTTTGTGGCATCTCTGTTCTCAATTAAGAAGAAAATCTGGTTTCCAGTTTAGTTCAGAAAAAAAAGTGCAGTTCTGGGACTGGATGGCTATCGTTTTCTGAGGCTTATGGTACTTGTGGCAGAGATGAAAGTAATACCAATATTGTGAGATGACATAATCTGCTGAGATCAACTGGAACTGAGGTTGTCTGCAAACAGGTATATCTATTTTGGAAGTGATAACCAAGGACCCAAATCTCAAAAACTATTGTTTCTTTGTGACAAAGAATGAATCTACCTCAAGTCAGAGAATGGTGGTATTGCTGGAAACATTCCGTCCCCTTTTCTTGGTGTAAAATGCGTATATGAGTAGAGTCCTAAGTATCAAAGACATGCATTTGGTTTTGGATGAAGAAAATGATGTGACTGGGGAGAGTGTAGTTGTTCAAACAGAGCTGAAGGATGGAATTTAGAAAGAAAATTTATTCAGAGGACCTCAGGTGAGCTGCAGTGTGTCACAACAGACGCTGGAAGGGACTCTGACATTTAGCCCACCCATTCATCCCATCACGGGGTGAGTGCTTCCTAATGCAGTCCAACTAAATATTTGCTTAAGATGTTCTTAAAAACCACATGCTCACAATGTGATGAAGTGGAATGCTTAAGTCTTCCTGCTGTTGGTCAGGCACTGGGGAAAAGGCTAGGTTTGCTTTGCAGCAGTACAGGCTTATTGCTGTTTGCCCTGTAGAGCAGTGGTGCTGCCCTGCATCCCCTCAGCTGCCCTCCACAGGTTCTCTAATTTCATAGAAGCTGCCCTTCTGGGGCCGCTATAGACTCCCTCAGTCACCTCTTTCCTAGACTATAAATAGCCAACCCCTTCAATCCTTCCATCTTATGTGATGTTTTGCAGAGGCTGATCCTGTTGCTGCTCTGTTTCGCTCTCCTTCTTCTTGAAGTACAGTACAGAGCTGGACACCAGGCAGCAGCTGGGCCTGTGAGAGGCACCTACAGCGACTGTCTCAATTAACTTGTAATTTTCATGATATATTGAGACTTGTAGGTTCTCCCATTTATCCTTTCTGGCATTAGAATGTTTTGAGTTCATCTTCTGGGATATGTTTTTCCAGCAGCAGATGGACTTTATCCATTGGCCACAAGAGAGGAGAGGGGAGGAGAGGAGAGGGGAAGAGAGGAGAAAAGAAGGAAGAAGAGGGGAGGGCTCTCTCTGCCTTCCCCCTTCAGTGCTCAGCTCTATCATGGAACAGTAATGTGCAGAAATGACAACGCTGTCTTCCTGAGGCCGGAGGGAGATGTGTGTCTGAGAAGCTGTTGTCTCTCTGGCATTGCAATGCCCACCTAGGCCACGTGTTTGATGATGGTCCCACACCTTCTGGCAGAGGTTCTCTATCAACAGCATTTCACTAAGCTTCAGACCAGGCTCCAGTCAGCAAGAAGTGGATCTCCATAACTCACAGAGCTTCCTTTCACTGCTCATAAAAAAGACTTGAGAAAAACACTCATGCTTTTATTACAGAACTCAAATTTTGGTACTTACACTGTTGCAGCTTTGCTTTCCAGCTACTATTAATATTTATAAAATATGTATTTTTATGACAACTCCTTGGCAGCCTGCCTTTTCATGGTTAATAAGGTGTAAGTGTTGATCTGTTTGTTGCATGTTTTGATTTTAAAAATGCTGTGCAATAGTTGACATTCATGGCTATCATCATTAACTGCATTGAGACTGTTCAAGTGAAATGCTCTCCTGAACCTGACTTTGCCTATGCTGAACAATAGTTGTGGCACCTAGGAATGGAGCTGCACATGGCAGATCATGCCAAAACTTTCACTTCTGTAAAATCATTGAATCTTTCTAAACAGAACTAAATATAGCAATAACCTCCAAATCATGTTGGAGGTTTATTTTCCCGTGATGCAAGAGACCTTTAGCCAAACCAGTGTCTTTTCTGTGAGCAAAGTCCTGAACAAGAACCTAACTAAAACACAACCAGGAACTGGAACCAGAGGGGACATGGAGTCTTTCTTCTTTTAAATCCATGGCTTTGATTCTGTGTCTAATAGGAGATCTGAAGTAGGGTTTGCTCCAGGAACTTCCTCTTGAAAAATAATACTATAATAATGTAACGTTCTGTGTAGTATCTCCAGACTTCTGTTATCACTTGTGTGTTTCAGAATCTTAAGATAAAAATGAACGTGAACTTTTCTGTATTTAGGGGGAAAAAAAACAACCATCAAAATACATGTTCAGTAATGTGATCCTTTTGTTGAAAACATGCCTCGTCTGTTCTTCCTTCTACAAATTTGTAAATACTTCTGTATTCCTCCAAGCATTGTCGCTGTGGTTTGCTGTAACAGGAAAATAAATCATATGTTTGTTAAATTGAGCTTTCCTGCTTTCAGATTATTTTCAGCAAAAATGATCTCTAAGTCAGAACATCAGCTTCATGAAACTGGCTGGGTTTAAATGCCTCCCTGCTGAGAGTTACTAGGCAACATTTCATTTGGCTTCACCTACAACAGGCTGTTTCCATTCTCCCTAGCTCGTTTGCCTCAGTAATAAAAAGGGTGTGTTCACTTACTTCTGTGGCCTGGTGTATTCCTAAAAGTGTTTAATGTCTTTAGAAAGCAGAGCTCTATTGCACTGAATTTACTTTTGCTCTTAATCTTGTGCCTTGGAGCTCTGCATTTTTTTTTAAATTCTGCTTGTGCTTTCTGAGCAATTTTGTAACTCTTTTACAAATGTTATATGGGCATGGTGATTATCACAGCCAGCCTAAAACAGAATTGCACCGAGGCCTTGGGAGGTGTGAAGCAGCAAGAATAGGTGCAGGTACTGGTGTGACATGGTGTGACAGCAAAATAACCTGAGGAAAGAGTCCTGTAAGGCTCAGGTTTAGCTTGTGCAGTGTTAATTACAGGTATAAATATATGCACAGACCCGTACCTTCAAGGACAGCACCTGGCCTGCAGTATAGCACCAAACAAGCAGCATAAAGCATAACTCTACTGCCCCAAAGAAATCAGTGAGCTAAGCTATTTTATTCTGTTTCTTCAAATTAAAATAGTGAAAAGGAAGGTTTGGCTTCTGCTATATTTGTGAAATTACAGTGACAGCACATCACTTTTCAGTGTGGCTCTGTCCTACAGTTTGGGTGAGCCATACTGAAAGGTACTCAAATATCCCGCCCTGTATGCTTGACTGTACCTGTAAATGCGTTAAGAAGTCTGCAGGCACCCACATGTATATATCAGTACAGGAATAGGGAAAATGATCTTTCTTTGTAGGCATGGTCTCCCTTTCTACTAAAATACAACCTCATAAATAAATAGTGCAGGACTGAGCAGAGAAAAATTGAGATAGTAGGTACAGGAGGAAACTAGTGGAGGAAATGAATACAAACTTCTTGAATTAGCTCTCCTGATGGTTTTTTGTTTGTTTGTTTGAGTGGGTTTTCTTTGGCCATCTGATGCTTTCATTCTCTGCTGCATCTCCGTCTGGAACTGGTTGCACAGCAGTCTCGTGTAACGTCAAGGGTATAAGGCATGGGTTTCATAACTGATCTCTCTTCATGTTAAATTATCACTTGCAAAAAATGATCTGGATCAAATGGGTTACTCTTCAGTAGTCCTTTATAAAACATCCCATTTGACAGCCTTGTTTTCTGTTGTTTGTCTTACAGGATAGGATGGGGGATCATGTTCATTCGGGTACAGGACAATTCTCTTGACAAGAGCAGTTTGATTATTAGGCTAACGTAAGGTTGTGACAAGATCTGCAGGTATAAAACTGCAAGTAGTCTGTGTCTTTGGTTTTCCCTCCGCTGGCTTCTTATTCTCTATATATCAGCTCAAACTTATATTTTGCACTTTTAAGACCTTGGTCCCACCTTGTATTTTGTCTCATATGTTCGGATGGCGCTGGTCTATGCTCTGCCAGTAATGTCTGCTTCTGTAATTGTAAGGTCAATTTTTCTTGGAGTGTATTTCTGTTTTATTTTGGGCTGCCAAAAACAATGAGGAAATTCATTCAAGAATCTGCAAGGCCACTTAATTACTCTGCCTCTCTCTGGCCTCTTCCCTAAAATTCACATCTGTCAGTGTGCACATACAGCACACCGAAGCGACTGGTAGATGGGATTATGCCAGCCATAATGGTTCCACTGCGTTGCCTTTTGCTTCAAGTATCTGCCAGGGAAATGCATGTGGTATTTATCATCATGTATTTGAGCGTATCTCCCCCAAAGGTGCATTTATACAAATGAATTTTTTGTCTGTAAACAGAGCTGTTGACCTTAATGGTCTCATCCTCATGTGATGTGAACTGTTGGACATTCAAGAGCTCTGACCCCAAGATCTTTCAGGTGGAAACTGTGGCATCTTCTGTGCTTATTAGCACCAACCACAGCAGAACAGACCCAGCTAAAGGCCCAAGGTGTTACGATACCATGAATGAATGATAGTAATGGAAGACACTACTAAGGAGGGTCATAGGCTACAAGAATTCTCTTGTGCATCTTCACTGAATTTGTTCCACCACAGCAAATAAAGAACAGTTGCTTCTCTGAGCTGAATATACTCTGCCAGGCAATTGTAAATCAAGGTTCCATCCTTTACATGGGAGAAGCCTTTCAACATTACTGTTTCATTAATTAGTTTCAATGATGATACTTTTTCTCCCATTGTGTTTTCAAATCACCTTTTAACAAACCCTAATTTATGTTTCTACGTAATTCTTAAGAGATTTTGACGTCTTAAATAAACTATTTCAAGCCTTCTTTAGCCTTTGCAGCATCTCTGCAAGCAAGCAATTATTCTCAGTTTTGTTGAGGCAAAACTCAGTGAGAACAATTTAATTGATTTGCTGAAGACTGCAGCCAAGCCAGAATTAGACTTTGCGTGACTCCTAATAGTGTCCAGATTTTCAGACCCTACTTTTCTCTAATAATTTTTTGATACTTAGTTGTTCCGGGGTGGAGGGGGGGTATGAGTTATCAAAAGACTGGAGGTATAATTTAGCACATAGTTTTCTAGCAGTGGTACTAAAACCAGCTCTAAGCCAAGTAGGGTAATGTTGGTACATAAAGAGCAACACTTAACATCTTTTCCAGAGCAAAGGTGGTACAGGCTTGGTTGGGAAACAGGCAGCTGTAGTCTCTAGCTGTACTGCATATTTCTGCGCAGCCTAAAATGAACGGATGTTCTCTGTGTTCCAAGCCAGCTGTAGATAGAAATGGTGCAAAGCAGCTTGCTAACAATAACTTCCTTGCTTGGGAGGCAGCAGGGCTTTCTTTGTGAGCAGAGAGGAGATAAGTAGAGAAGGAGGAAGTTGTTCTTATATTCTACCAGCTTCAACCTTTCACCAGAAATGTCCATTACATTAACCATGTACTGACAGAACTGTAGTGATGCTCTTTCCTGTGGCACCATGCTGCCAATCACTTGGATTCTCCTTCAAGCTTGTTGACAACCTCGTCCGATTCCGGTCAGAACTGGAGAAGGAAAGTTTTCCTCAGAGTGAAAACAGCATTTTGCCATCCCAGAACATCTCCAGTGTGAGGTGGTTCAGGAGGCAGCCTGCATGTGATGCCTGAGAAGGAACTGTGAAAGTCTCAAGTTTGGGTTTTGCTTTGTTTTCTGGTTTTGAGCAAGATGGTGAGAGCTTAGCTAGTACTCATGCGTTGGTATTTCCTGTTCTTCAACCTCGGCCCTGCTGTGTAGAAGAAATGAGTCCTGCCAGCACACAACTGAACTGCTTATTTCTCCACTCACTTAATGACTTTTTGCACTGGGAAGCCAAGTGCTTTACAGCCACACTCGTGCCTTTCCCACCTCCTATTTTCCCCAAGCCATGAGCTGTGGAAACACTACACTCACAGCATGCCGTGTAACGCTCGGCACCCCATCAACCCCATGGATTTCACAGCTCTTTACGCATAAATGACGCCTAGCCCCAGCCCTTTGAGGCAGTGGTGAGCCACATGTCACAGAATAGGAAGCTGAGGGACAGCTGTGGCAAGTGACTCGCCCACAGTTCCCCGGGGCAGGGCAGAGAAATCTGGTTACAGAAAGGGTTCTCAAAAGCTCTCCAAGTGTGAGCTGCTGCCAAAATTCACAAAGGCAAAGTAGCTTAAAAGCAACGCTCTTTATTGAAGAAGTGCCCAGATTTTTTCAAGACTGAAAGAATTTGTCTCAAGGCAGGTGTGTCCATGGGGACTGGTTTTAGTAGCGCTGAGGAATGTGTGCGGAAGGGATTGGCAGCTTGCCACAGGGCAGAAGAAAGAGAAATTCATGCTCATTATTATCCTCCCTTTTACTGTCTTCTCTCTTTCTCTCCCCTCCTCCTCCCCTTTGCTCTCTGGTATCCTTCCTCTCTCCTACCCAGAAATCCCTTTGTAATATACACCCTGACTCTCTTTCTTGACTGCAGTCACCCTCACCTTGTGCCTGAACCCTCTCAGCTTCCATACCGTCAGCCCGCTTCCCCTAGTGCCAGAGATGACCAAACACTCAGCCGAGCGCCCACGTCTGAGTCAGCAGCTGCCTGCATGGGCTGGGGGTGGCTGTGGGGACCTGGCCTGGAGGTTCTGGGGAGGCTTGAGGAGCAGGTGTCAGATGTGCTCCCCCAGCTCGCTTCCTCTGCACACAGTTTGTCAGCGTTTACAAAGGGATTTCCTGAAAAACTGTCAGGGACAGAGGAGCTGCCATAGAAATCAGGGAAAAAAAAACTCACCAAGAATGCTTGAGTATCCTGCTCAGTTCGGGAGACAGGGACTGTGCTGTCCTGCTGCATTACTGGAATATAGAAATGTGGATCACAGATGGGCTCAGGCGTCATTTCTGAAAGACCAAAAGGGACATTTTATAATAGGAAGAAGGAACGGGGAAGGATAATAAAGTATTTTACACAATTGTTAGGAAAGGGTCAAAGGTAGCACAAAGGAAGGTGCTGGAGTCAAAGAGAGATCATGAGAATTAGCGCTTTCCTTTCCAGAAGGAGCCATAACTAAAGGATGCAGACACGGCTGGTAAGAGGGACTGATGGCACCTAAAGAGTGAGCCATCAGGAATGGGGTGCTGAGGTCAATCCTCCCTGATGTGACAGTCTCTTGGGAACAGTTATGATTGAGCTACGAGATGCCTTTGCATTTTCTTGGATTACTGAAGGTGAAAGCCTTCTGAAGGGCTAAGGTCTGAGCAGAGCTGGAGGCAGGTGTTCCTGCTTGGGAAGTTTAGGAGATTGACCGCACTGTTAATCAGAATACCAGGTGCAAAATGAACCCTCACACATCCACTGCCCCAGGAATGACCCTGTTCCCAATCCAGAAAATCTTCACTCCCTATTTTGGGCTTTACATTACCTCTTAGTCCTGGGCCTCTCCTGAATGTGCTTGGGTATTCATGCTTGGGTCCATTATGAACAAAGGTCATTAAACCTTGTTGTGTACAATGTCTAGCTGGAGTTTCCTTAGGCCCCCGAGAAGGGAAAAAGGGGCTCCATGACACTTCTCCTTGGCAATAGTCCAAATAGCCGCTGCCTCTGGGCTTGGTCTGTAAGAAGGGCATTTTCCAAAAACTGATCACATGTAACTTTCTATGACCTTGTAGCCTTCGCCTTACTTTTATGAATGAATCTCTATTAAAAGCAGGGGGTAAATGTTTTTTCTTTGTCCCTCTTTCAGTTTACAAATTTGTCTTCTCCTATAGCCAGCTGTTAAAAGATTGGTTCTGCCCCTGCTTTCACCTTTCCTGTTTTATCAGCTAAGACGTCAAACTGAGGGCCTGACCACTTGGTGTTAAAGATCCATGGCTCTTTTTGTAAGGCAGTGGCCTGGCCAACTCTAGACTCTAAATGATGCCTTGTCTTACAGTTTGAGTTAGCATCTCACACCCTAAATTGCTAGGCGTTGTTGCCTTGAGCAATGAACAGCTTCAGTGTCCTAATTCAGGGGGGACAGCAGTTAAGCAGTAGGTGACAGAAATGGCCTGTATTTCTGACTTACGAGCGCTGCTGAGAGGCTTATTTCTTTAGCTCTTGCAAGTTGTTTGACATCCGCAGTTGAAAAGGGCCATGGAAATCTTATGATGGCTTATTATTTCAGCCCTCTTGCTGTTCTTATTTCTATTACCCTTGTCCCAATTTATCTTCTTTTCTGCAAGCTTTCACTTTCTTGCACTACACCTGCCTCAAGAATAGGCAGAAAGTGCCAATAAAAAAACATTGCCTAGAACAGAGACAGTGAATGAACCACTCCAAAGAGACACAGCAAAACTCCTCCGCTCTACCCATGCAGTGGTGTTTAACCACTGAGCACCTCCCCACAGATAACTACAGCCAAGCAGAGGGGTTCAGCTGTGCTTGTCATGGCTTCCCAGCCTGCAGCAACCACAGCAGTGGCTGCAGGGACCTATCTGCTATCAGGACTGTCCCACTGGCTGGAGAAGGACAAATGAGACCATTTGCAGGGACTGTGGAGGGACAGCAGCTTGTGGGTGCCGGGGAGATGGAATGCAGGCATGATTATGAGGTTGGCATGCACCACAGCAGGAAGACTTCACAGGGTGAGATGTGGTATAGGGAGCAGGTGGGAGCATGAGGTGGAGGGTACAGCATGAAGGAGGTGGTATTCTTGTTTAGAAGGACAACAGGGTATGGTTTGGGGATCCTACTCTGTGGAGATATATGGTTGGATGGTATTGTAGAAGGATGGACAGTGATTACTCAGGGTTACCTACAAGTATAGTTTTTAAAAATCTACTTTTATACTCCAGAATAATCTGACAGTTTTCTCTTAGAACACAGCTCAGATGGCTGCTCTGCAGTGACCTCAAAGTTATGTTTCCTTTCAGACCTGCTGCAGCCTTAGATCGCCTAGAAGAAACAGCTTCTCCCAAATAGATTATGCAGACCTACTTTCTCTTCTAGAACTGGCTTGTGCCATTGCCAGTCTCAAAGTCGTTCTCCACACAATGCCTTAGGTAGGTCACGTATTGAGAGGAGAGGCTTGTTATCTCCAGTTTGCTGTTGCATCAAAGGAAGTTGCAGATGCTCGGCATGGATCTGATCCAATACTCTTTGAAGTCAATGCAAAGCCTTCCCTCAGCCCCTCATTCAGTTTCCCTCTCTCAGTAGCTCCTTATGCAAATTGTAGTCTATTTTGTGTATCTCTCCAACAAAATCAACATGTTTCTCCCAAGCATATCCCTTTGTGGAACCTGATAGCAAACCTTTCAAAATTCTTGGCATTCTCTTTTTCAGATGAAGCATGACTTGAAAGCAAATTAGAGCTATCCAAAGTGAGGGAAGAAGCAAGCCCTGACCCCGCAAACCTGTGGAAGTACCAATTACTGGAGGCTATTATCACACTGACTGCAGTAGGACTGCTCACCTGGGTAACAGCCAGAAGGAATGGGCCTCAGATAGGGACCTGCTGAAAATCAAACACAATGCAAATGAATGCAGACCACTTGGCAGCAGAAGGTTGTCAGGAAGCCAAACTAGAAAGAGCTGGCCAAACCTAAAATGAAATCATCTGCATTTTCTAAATAAATAAATAAAATCATGTATGGAACTCTAGAGCACAGAAATCCTATAAAGCTCAGGGAAAACTGTTGAAAAATGAAGACAAAATTCACGGTAGAGGCTAAAACTAAAAACTGGAGCAGCCCCACTTGTGAGGACAGTGATGCAGTCCCAATGTTTTGTGCCTTTTAAGATAGCCCTCATGTATTCATTTGCCAACAGCCCCCCCTTACAATTAAAAATCCAGGATACGGATTAAAGCAATAGGAGGTGGCAATCTAATTGCTATCAATCTTCTATCTGAACTCTCGTTTGTCACACAGACTCCCTACAGCTGGCTCTCAACCCTGCTTATCCTCATGGCTGTTAGGACAGGTTCACAGAAGGCATGGCTGTCTGCACGCTGCCAAGGGCTGACGGTGCGATTTGGAGCGAGGGAGGAGAGGGGAGTGCAGGTGGCATGTGCAGCATCAAGGAGCAGAGGTGGCACCAGCCAGGCACCCCTGTCACTGTGCCCACAGGAAACATTCACCGCGGGGCTCAGCACCCCTGCGCTAGTGCAGCCAACGGGGATGGCCTTCAGGCCAGGATCGGCTGGAGGGAGAACGATGTGGGCTGAGAGGCCTGGGCCTGGGCTGCACACCAGCCAGCAAACCAGGCAAATGCATATTTCAACTATTTTCAGGGCAGTGTTAGTGATATTAGTAATACGGAAGGGCAGAGTGTGGCCTGAGGCTGAGGCACAGCACGGACTGAGGGGCAGGCTCGCTCCCGCGCACCCCGCCTGTGGAGGCAATGGCGGTCGCGGCAGCCGGTGAGCGTGGAGGAGGCCTGGCTGCACCGCCAGCCCCTCCGGCCCTCCCGAGGAGCCTAGCACAGGGCTCCGCGGGGCGGGCGGGCAGCGGGGCCGAGCGCCATCCCGGGCCGCCGCCGTTCCGCCCGGCGTCACAAGATGGCGGCAGAGAGCCAGAGCCTGGGCGGCAGGGCAGCGCCGCGATCGCCACGGAGCCGGGTGCCGTGCCGCTTCCAGGGACGAAAAGATGGAGTTCGTGCCCAAACTCTCACGCAGATCTTCCACACCTCCCTGGATGCCCACCAGAAACGCTCCTGAGGGCGACCAGTGGCAGAAGCTGTGGCTGGCGGCTGCCAAGTGCCAGGAAAATGGGTGGCTGGGGGCAATACCCGGCGGCTGAGTGCTGCGGGAGGGGTGTGCCACAGGCCTGCTGCACACACGGCCCCCACAGCATGAGGGAGGATCTTCAGGGCAATAAAACCTGCCTGCAGTTTTGGCTTCCCTCCCCAGAGGCGATGTGAAGCGAAAGGCTTTGTTGAACCTCTCCCAAATTCGATGTGGTATTTTGCTGACTGCCTGAAAAGTGGTGTGCTCCCTTCTGCTCTGCGCCTTAAAACCAAGGCCTCCCTTTCTGAGGAACCACCAGAAGTGGCAGGAGGAGCTGTCCTGGAAAAGAGTAAACGTAATATGATGGCTAGAATAAATGGATGTGCTGTGAGTTTGGGGTGTATCTCTTCACGCGCAACAGAAGCTGACTAGACATCGCCAACTGACCACACCAACAGAGCCCACTTCTGCCCACAGCTGAAAGGTCTAGGCACAAGTTTGTTTGCAATCCATTTGCCTACCTCCATGAGCCTCTGCGGCACTGGCCTCAGTGGAAGGTGGAAACGTGCCGGCTCTCTGCTGGCATTTTGGTGATAGACAATAACATTTGACTTGAGATGGAGAGAGCCAGAGCTTGAGCAGGGAGGGCGAGGAGGGAACAGCATGGCTCGCAAAAGGAGATGGCAGCTGTGGGCACTGAGAGGTTAAGTGTGAAGGGCAGCAAGGAGCCTAGGGCAGGCGAGGGAATTAGGCACTCACCAAAATGAAGTTACATGGATGGGGGTTTTAGTAAGTAACTGGGATAGGTGAGGGAAGAAAATGGGGTTGCATCATCTGTGAGCATTCAGAACATGTATAACCTGAGTGAATTTTGTGGCTTAGGCTGTATTTATTAACATGGCACTTCAAAGCAGTGGAGGTGTGTTCACTGTCTAAACTCAATTTGATTTTGGTAGCAGGAAAGAACTGGTGGTGCCATAGCCGACAGTACATCCTACCATGTATTATTACCCCTCAACAGCTGCTTCTAAAGAATTGCAGACCCCCAGAATCCAGAATATAGGGTGGCAGCATTGCTGCATCCTAAAGAAAGAAAAATTCAGTGTGTGAAATACCAGACAGAAGTCCTGGGAATGTGGGAGCTGAGCCGTAAAGACCTGCAGAGGATTTGAAATGATTGTTGGCATGGCATACAGAGGGCACCGAATTCACACGCGTTCCCCTAAGCCTTTGTGTGCCAGCGCACAGGGCCAGCTCTCGCTGCCCAGCCCCACAGCGTTAATTAAGGGATTCCCACTCCCCACGAACAGGTGCAGCCCCACCCAAACAACAACGCTGAAGACAAAAGATTACAAATAAGGGCTAAATCCCTCTACTGTACATTGCAGTGGTGAGCAGGGACAGGTGGCCTAGGGTAATTCGGGTTCAGTCCTCGAGCTAGGGTGGGAAACTGTAGCAGCTCATTTGGATCCAATAACTCCTTGTGGGCTCTATTGATGTGGAAGCCGATGGAGGCATGGATTAAATCAAACAGCCTGTATGTATCTGGCAATGGAATTATTCCTACAGATTTCAGACAGCTTGCAAATAAAGGCAGAAACACTTGTTTGTTTAGCTATAATTGATCACAGAGGTCTTGCACATGAGATGAGCATAAGTGTATGCATGCAGCTAAAACCCATGGGCTGACAGTTCTCATGAACCTTTGGGACTTGTGGTACCCAGAAGAGACCTTGAGCATTTCAATAACAAAAATTAAGCAATTGTCATCCAGTTTAATCTTTGATGTTTTCTTAATTTACTGCATTTGCTGTTGGCATTAGATGTTTCTTAACATCAGTGACCTAACTGTAGATCTGGGGAAAGGTTATAATATACCTCAGGGCTGTTGCCAGCACAGGTGAGCTTTCAGTTTTGCATTCTGTACTAACAGGTACATCAAAACCTAGTGTCTTGAAGGGTACCTGCAGCTCTGCTACCACAGATCAGTGTGTCTTGCAAGCTTTCTTGTGGCTATCCTCACAACACCCTGAGTCAAAAGTATATTTTCTACACTTAATAGATAGGGCTGAATTATAATGCCCTTGATTCCTCTCAATGAACAGAAACACCAAAACTAAGGTTTGATCAGTGCAGGTTATCTTGATAATTGTTAGACAGTGATACGCATGTAAGGAGGGTACTCCAGATTTTAGGAGGCTTTGGAGTAATTAACTTTCTACCTTAGGTATTGTGAGTAGTACTGTAAATCAGAGAGAATAAACATGGGGCAGTGTGGGAGCTAGACACTTAGATACTGCAAAGCTTTGAGTAGGCATTTGAACCTTTAAGTGTCACAATGCCTTGTAAAACATGTAGCTTCCTAAATAGGAGATCTCTAACCTGAAGCTAAAATTTTTTTGTTCCATATATAGCCCATGAAAAGGAAGTGGCATCTCCAAAGGCCAATTGACTTCTTCTTAAGAAAGCTCCCTCCTGAAGGTGGTTTGTTACAACCATTTTTCCCCTTGACTACTTATGAACAACTTACACGTAGAGATTCAGTCACTTTAACACAGATGTCCTATCCCATCCTCAGTGCTCTCAGGTATTCTGCATTGTCTCCAGCTGAACTTCCAGAAAGGCACAGGTCTTCTGTGGGTCTTATGTCATATCTGCAAGCCCCAGGAAATGTCGTGGATGCTGTATAATATTGAACATGATGCTAGACCATGTGTGTCGTATTTCTGCATATAAGGAACTGAATCCATCTCCTAATTCATCTCTAGCTTTTGTGTGGCTGAAGTTACAGGCAGTAATGAGTCACACCCTAAGTCACTTGTGTGAGGTCACAGGACATTGATGCCAGAAGCATGTGTTTACAAGCCCAAAAAAAGAGCAAAGAAGAGGATCCTGGGAAGTATAAATCTATCAGCGTAACCATGATAATGAGAGTCAATTATTAATCAATTTGTAAGCGCATAAGTGATAAGAAGGCAGTAGCACATATCAAAAGGGATTAATCAGGAGCATATCACTTCAAATTAATTCAGTGTCCTTATCTGAAGGACTAAGTAGCCAAGTGTATAAAGGGATAGATGTGATGTATGTTGACTTTGTTAATGTCAAAAGCGTTCCGGTTCTTACAAACAGAACTGTGCAATGAGATCTAAACGAAATTGAGATTGGAGTGAGCATGTAATGTTTGAATCACATGGCAGCACTGATCCGTTGTTCACTGCCAAAGCTGGACATGCCAAGTGGGGTCCTGCATGCATCTGTTGTGGCCTCGATGTCTTCAGCAGTAAATTGTCTGCTGGGAAAGGGAATACAGTTCCTGCAAGCACTGGCTGGGACAGGCTGGGAGAGGCTGATTCCAAGAATAGGTTCAGGACTCAAATTGATCTTCACAGATTGGAGAGCTTGTCTGAAATCAATAAGCCTCGCTGTGATAAAGACAAGTATGAAATGCAGTTTTAGGACAAAAGACAGTTCAAATGCATGGCGTGTGAAATGGGGAGTGTAAGGTAAAAATACTGCAGGAATGGATCAACTGGCACTTGTGAGCCACACACAAGTAAAAGCTAGGTAAAACTTTGGCAGAAAAACAAGTGTTGTTTGGGGATATATTAGCAGCAGTGTCTTGGGTAAAACGCTGAGGTAATTATTCTGCTCTACTTGGCACTGCTGAGGCTTAGCTTAAGTACAGTGTCCAGTTTTGGACACTACATTTGAGGAAAAGCTATGGGAAAATAGCAAAGAACAGCAAAAAAGTTAAGATGTATAAAAAGTATACGCTGAAGGGAAGGGGGTATACATAGCCTCAGAAAGAGATCTTTGCCATGTGACAGGATAGCAATCCTTGTTGTGAGAAAGTGCTTAGAGAGTGGAGGGAACGGAGTTCTCCCATGCCTATCAGAAGGTGAGCGTAGGAGAAGGGGTACCAGGCTAGGTAAAACAGCACAATTCATGTTTGGATATCTCCCAAAGAAAGTGCAGCATCTCCTTGTGTAGATGTTTTTCATGCCCCTGACTTAGTTAATAATTGGCCGCAAAGATAAAAGCCTCAGGGCTAAATGGATGCAGAGATGTGGTTTTGCAATGCCTGAATTGTAGGTGCTGGGCACCCAGCCCCAAGGCTGATCAACAAGGAAGGCAGGGGAAAGCCAGCAGGCTCAGCAAGGAGCCAGCAAGAGCTGTAAGACATCTCTGGGCTGGAGAACAAGCGGACTGCCCCTACGAGTGGAGACTGAGGGATGTCCACTGGAAATCCTTTCCTTGAACTGAACAACCAAGGCAGCTCAGATCTTTAGAGCTAAAAGTCATCGAGATAGTTTTCATGTCTTATTGCAGACAAGAATATTCAAAACACCAGCTATGTAGGATGCATCCTCAGGAGAGACACCGGTGAGGTTAGACAGCAACTGAGGAGAGATTCTTGAGGAGTGTGGGCCTTCAGGTGTCTTCAGGTCTGTGGTTTCACTGCACCTCCAAGTCTTGCGCCTTCTTTCAAAACAAGAATCATTCACTCAAAACTCAGCTCTACTGAATAGTATCTAGTAATGTTGATAAAACTACTCGCTGCTTGAGTTCTAGAAGCCATTGGACAAATTCGCTGAAGAGAGAGAGAAATCTGTTAGCTCCTAGACACACAGGAACAGTGTCAGGCAAAAGAAATCCTTGAGCTCTTTCCACTGCCACCAGTGGGTGAAGGAACTAGGTGGACCTGTGCCACGGCCCGGGACGGTCACAGCCTTGTTACACTTTGTTCTTATGGATTCAACAGAAAATGTTCACGAACAGTTACAGAAGAAAAGAAGGAATCTACTAACAACATCTGACAAAGTCAGGAAGGGCATCTCAGCACTGGGGGAGCTTGAAAAGTCATCGGGAGGAAGCGTGCAACTGGGAGTGCAGAATGACGAAGAAGGAATTAAATCCGGTGTAAAGGGGTCATGCATTTGGGAGTAGTGTAAGAGCACGTACTGCGCCTGTGATCTCAGTAGTGCTTGCCAGGTAGGGATGAAGAAAGACCTTGGGGCACTGGTTAATGACCAAGTGGTTCTCGGCCACTGGAGGAACATGGCCATGGAAAGAGTAAATATTACCGTCACAGTATGACCTGGGGGCTTTTGGCAGAAAGGCGAGGGCTGACGGCATTCCCCGAGGAGCTGTGAGGACTCTCCTGGATGAAAGCGTACAGTCACAGTTCTGGCTGTCCCAGGAGATGAATTCTTGTTGAGAAAAGGTCAAAGAAAGGTGATTTGGATCTGTCTGACCCTGAGCTTGCTTTGCTTTCGCTGGCAAAATGAGAGCCGGGAAGGAACATGGAAACTGTACAGAAACCTAAGGGAAAATCCCGTCGAGAGAGGTCTTTAATGGGCACCCACTCTTGCACAAGAGCAAACAGTCACAACCCAGGAAGGAAGAAATAAAGGGAGGAAATTAGAAAACAGGAGGAGTCTCTGACCCACAAAGAGCAGCGACAAGAGGCAAAACTTATTTCTATTTCATTTCATTTAGAACTTGATATACTTATAGAGAGACAGTGTGATGTGGCTGTTTGCAGGAATGGAAGAATGCCCTGTTATCCACTGGTCCTGAGAAATCCTCAGGAATAAAAAATTGAAAGCCAACCACAGTGCCTCCATCCAGCTGGTGTCAGGGAGCCTTATGATCCTTCATATAAGATGTTACAGCACATAGCTGGCATTTCCATCATCACCTGCTTTGCTTTGCTGTCAGCAAACCCTTCTGTGGTGCCGTACAGGCTGTGCAGTTCCCTGCACAGGTCCCTCTGTACGGAGCAGAGTGCTGGTGGGATCTGGGACACGGGAACCATCGCCCTCCCCACGAGTGCTTCTGTGTACTGGCAAGCGCCACTCCTTATCGAAAGGTGCTTTTTAAGTTCTGCTTTCCTCCACCGGCCTTGAGCACGAGCCCTCCGGGGGGAGCGGGCTGCCCGCCGCTACCTGCGGGGGCTGCGGGGGGGCCGGGGGCAGCGCTCCCACCTGAGCCGCTCCTCGGCCCGGGCCCGGCGGCTGCCCCGGTGCCAGCGGTGCCGGCGTCGCACCCCGCTATTGTCGGGGCAGTTT
This sequence comes from Penelope pileata, assembly GCA_013396635.1. Taxonomy (NCBI): domain Eukaryota; kingdom Metazoa; phylum Chordata; class Aves; order Galliformes; family Cracidae; genus Penelope; species Penelope pileata. The sequence goes on from WBMW01004897.1 coordinate 334,577, forward strand.
AGAAGGCGAGGAAACAGTAAATTGTCGGTGGCGACGTAGGCAGCTTTGTGCCCTGCCAAGCAGGTGCCTGGCGGTTTTAGTCAAGGATTGGTAAATTTACAAGAGCGCGGTGGACGTGCCCTCCCCGGGCTATTGTGAAATCGAGGAGGGAACAAAGGAGAACGTGAATATTCACACAGTCGCCTTTCAGCGTGTGGCATTTCTCCGCAATGTTTAAAGCGCCTTTTTTCTTTTTTTTTTCTTTTTTTTCCTTTTTTTTTTTTTTTTTTTGGGTCGAGAGGGGAAAAAAAAAAAAAAAACCAACAAAAAAGCAAACAAAATCAGAAAGTACCTGTTTGCGTTTTAAAGCGCATGGAAATCATCCGTGAGCAACCATATAATTTGATTTGCTAAGCAATCTGCGAGGCGATTGCACATCATTTATAATGTTCATTGAGCATTTTGCTTAATTGTGTCTCTTTTTGTCAAGGAAGCACAGCCCCCTCCCGCCTGCACCCGCCGCAAGTGGCCAGATTCCCATGGACGGCGCTCGGCCGCAAACAGACGCCGGCCTCGCGCGGGGCTTTCCCGGGCCGCTGCCCGGGGCTGGGGCTGGGGCTGGGGCTGNCACCCCGGGCCGCGCGGCCGACAGAGGGGGGTTTGTAGACACGGTGACCTCCGCGATCTCGCCTTGAAAGAGCCTGAAAGGAGGCTCTTTACGCCGCATTACCAGCCGGGCGCCCAGGTACCGACGCCGAGGGGAGCCCGACCCCGGCTGCAGGTGCCTCCTCCCCTCCCCACGGCGCCGCGCGATGCCGGGGAGGGGGAGCGGCTCTCCCCGCCTCCCTGATGGCCCCACGTGGTGGCGGGGCCGCGCCGGTGGCCGGGAGCGCTACTGCCCGGGTGCCCCCCCCCGGCTCGGGGCTGCGCCGTGCTGGGAGCGGGCAGCGCTGCGCTCGGCTGAAACCACCGCCTTCTGTCGGTGAACAGAACGGAGGAGACGCTCTGTTTTCATGAAGCGCCGTTTGAAATCGGGAGTTGCAATAGGGCTGTCGTGACTTGGGGTCTTTTTAGCCCGTTTGCAATTTGTGCAGACGCTGGGCCAACTTTAGGCCAGGCTTTAAAGGACTCCTGCTTCCTTTCTGCATCAAAACCTCTCTCTGGCAGACCAAGGAGCTGAGCAGGAGCCAGCGAATTTTCTAACCTAATGGAAAAGAGAAAAAAAGGCCATGTTCTGTATTTCACCATCGTGTCTCTATGACCTCCGGTTAAACAGAGACTGGTGGGGTGTGGTGAGGATTTCCAGAAGAAAATCAGACACGAGGGGAGGGGGAGCTGCCACAGCTCGTGTCCCCACGTCCCTGGTTTCATGGCACTGGAGAGCACCACACACAGGGAACCCAGGAGTGAGAGCCGGGCTTTGGGCCTGGGCGGGTAACCCTGCAGACATCTCTTAGGGCACCTCAGCTTATAGAAGAGGTTCCATTATTCTGGAGTATCACATGGGTTTGGAAGTGCTTCAGAAGACCCTGGACTGAAAGGCAGTGTATGGGACACAGACCTTGGTTCTTCTGCACTTTGGGACTTGCTGCTGCTCCCCCAGTTCCCCGTCAGTGCCAACACGTGTCTGTGCTGCCATCATCTCCAAGCAGTTCAGGGCACAGTGCATGCAGAGGGGAGCATGCGTGGGTGCATGTGGGGCCCTGGCTGCAGGGAGCCCTGGGAGCACACAGCATCCTTGGGGAGAGCTGGGGTTAGGGCTGGGGTAGGGTTAGGGTTGGGTTAGGGCTGGGTTAGGCAACGAGGGGATGTGGAGCTGTTTCCCTCCAGCCTGCTGGGGCTGGACTTGTCCCATGTTCCTTGACTTCAGAGAGGAGGAAGTGTGGCCCTTGGTGCCCTAACACCGGTTCCTGCCCTTGGGGAATTGGGATGGTGATGTTGGGCGCTGGTCGGGTACTTCCCCGCTGGAGGTGCTGCTGAGAGTGGCTCTCCCGTTCTGTTCCCTGCAGTCAGTGGGCGTCAGAGCAATCCCCGACGGGGGGGATGTCTGAGTGGGGCAATATCAAACCGAGGCTGTTTGTGGCACCAGCAGTGCTTGCACAGGTGCGTGGCCATGACCCTGCCACCACCTCCTCCTTGTCCAAGTTCTGTTTTTGTAAAGTTTTGGGCATCCCGTGTGCCCGGTGTCCCTAAGGGTGACACGTGGGGTGTGCAGAGCAGTGCAGCAGCGCATGGAGCTGCCCACGGGCACCGCACGGTGCAGATGATGGCACAGAGCTGTCCTTGCCTGCTCATCAGGGACCCCGAGCAGCTTGTCCCTGCCTGCCAGCAGTTGGTCCATGACATCCTTTCCCCTGCAGTCCTGGACTCGGGTACTCCCAATCCCCACAGCTCAGCGGGTTTCCCGAATACTCCTCTGCCTCTGCAGCAGCGGCTGTGGGAGACCCCCCAAATGCCCCCGGTTTGCGACGGGGCTGCCCAGCAGGGACACACGCAGCTCTGCCTTCCCGGCCCCTGCCCGCGTTTTTTGTCCCGTTGGTGTCGTGCCACGACCACTACATGAGAGTCCCCGCGTGCCGGTTTGGCTCCGGGTAGAGGTGCCACGGTCCGAGCACTCAGCACAGGGCCAACACCTCTCCCACCCGCAGCACCGCGCGGCTCCGGCCGTCGGGGATCTCGCCCCGACGGCAGGCAGGGGTGGCGGGGGGGCGGAGTGCCCCCCCCGGGCCGTGTCCCCGCCTCTGCTGTCCCGGGGCGGTGCCGGCGGCCGCTCGCGGGCCCCGCGCGGAGCTCCCGTCGCGCTCGCCCCGTCCGGAGCGCGGCCCGAGGGCGCTGCGAGCATCGCGGCCCTTTGTTCCCCCGCGACTCCCCCGTCTCCGCCGTTATCGCCACGCTTTGAAGCCGGGGCCATTTGTCACCGCGCGGGGCCGGCGCTGTCCCGCTCTGCTGATAGAGAGAGGGGTTCGCTCCCCCCGGGTTTGATCTCCGCCCGCGCCGGGGATTCGATAAAGCCCGACAGACTCCGCCGGACAAAATATTGCGGCGGTAATGACGGAGATAATCCTCCCCTAATCTGATGGGTAATCCATCTCACCCCGGTGAGAATTTCAAACACTTTCATCAGTGAGAGTCCGTCGGGGAATTATTAACCGCGCAGCGGCCCCGCGCGCTCCGTCCGGGAGGGAAACGGCGCTGGGGAACGGGAGGACGCGGAGCAGCCCCGTGCGTGGCCGCACGCCCGGGCAGGGGCACCTGGAGCGATGGGTGACGGTGTGGGACGATGGTACACGGCAGACGGCGCCGGGAAAGCCTCGCTCGGCCCACGGCTCCCGCAGCGCCCGGACCCGCGCTGCCTCTCCCCCGCCCCGTCGGTGCGGGGCCGCTCCGTCCCC
>WBMW01004897.1:344914-361496 GCA_013396635.1 Penelope pileata
CCACGCCGCGCCCCCGTGGGGCGCCCCCGCCACGGAGCGCACCGCCGCCGGGCCCAGAAAACGGCGTCCGGCGATGGCCCCGTGTCGGGGGGGCACCGCGGGGCGCGGGCGGACGGGCGGACACGCGCTGCCGCGAAGCGGGGCGGCCCCAGGGGGGGGGTTTCCCTTGAGCAGAGTTTCCTCTTTGATCCCGAGGAGCGAAGGCCGAGGAGGCGGCCCCCGGGGACACCCGGCCGAGGCCGCGACGCGGCGGCCCCGAGGGCAGCGGGGTGTTCGCGCCGCTCCTGCGAACCCTCGGGAGTAGGGGGGGGCCCGGGCCCTCCCGCCCGGCCCCGCCGTTTCCGTGCCGGATCCCCACGGCCTCGATCCCGGGCGGACACGGGGAAGGGGGCAGCGGGGTCCCCCCGACGGCCACCTCGGGGGTAAATGGAGCGCGGGAGGTGGCAAATTCCGGGGCGGATGGATTAAAAGAAGTGTAACAGCTCCCCCGCGCTCCGCTTTCCGAGGTGCGAGGGCGATTGCCAGGTGACGAACTCAGGGGATCCCCCCGGGCCGGGGGCGGTGGGGGCTGCCGGGCCCGGCGCGAACGCAGCGGCCGCGCGGAGACCTCGGCGCGGAGCCCCGGGACGGAGCGGGGGCGTCCCCGGAGCGGCGGAGCCCCAGCCGCGGTGCGCGGCGATGGGCAGCGGTGTGCACCCCGATCTCGGGCAAAGGGCGAACTTCTGCGTTTGATCTCTCTCCGGGATCATAAAAAAGAGGACACGCGGTACCCTAAAAAGCCTAATGACATTTCACAGGTAATGCAATTTCGAAAGCAACACTTCCACGTTTTCTTTTCCAACAATGTGCATTTTTGTAAACTGCTATAAATTGCGATTCAAAAGCCCTGATCTCGCCATCCCCAATCATTTTTTATACTGATCAAATGAATGCAGATACTCCCATTTGGGAGGGGCGACATGACACTTCACTCGGCGCTTCTAAACAGGTCAGGGACCTTTCACAGACCCTAAGGCAGTGGGAGGGAGCTCTTTACGAAACCGTGTAACCAAATCAAACCAATGGTTACCCCTTTTCAATACCGTTGGAATGGTTTGCACAATGCTATTCACATAGCGGCAGAGAAACTGAAAGGATGGTCATCCAATGGAAATTTCTTTTCTTTTGTTGAAACGCGCAGAGCTCAGAAAAATACTAGAAAACAATTACTTTTTGTGTGACAAAAAGAGAAACACTCCCCACAAGAGCCGTTCGCGGCCGCCGCGGCCCTGGGCGCGCGGGGATCCCTGCGCACCCAGCGGAGCCCACATGTGCGTGGGGAGGTACATTGACCGGGGATGTCGCTTTGTTCGAGGCCGTCGGCACAAAGACACAACATGGCTGCCCTGGAGATGACCTATTGCTTTCAAGTTGCTTGAACACATCAGAATTTCCATTGTCGGGGTTGATTAATTGTAACTGATAAGTTACCATGAATAAAGATTGTTTTTCTGTTTAATGCGGTGGGCCTGATTTGGTAAATGCTTCATTCATGTAGCCTTGCAGCGCAGCATATGGGCCAGATTCATTCAGCATCGCCAACATATACGATTTATTATGCCCGTATGGTCACGGCCAAAAGGCCTTTCTATTTTAATGACAAAGTTTGAATGAAAAATTCCATTTAAAGAGTCACTAACATTAAACGTGGCTGTGTAAAGGANCGGTGACCGTGTCCAGGCTCACGCGGGGTCCGTGCTGGTATTCAGGAGAGAGGTTCAGCCCTGCCGCGGCCAAGAGATTTTTTTTTTTTTGCCACGTATTAAACTGTGTGAATAGGCTCTCTTTGATTTCCCCCTCTCGCGTTGGATACTCGTTGTGTTAAACTTTCTCAGAAAAGACGACAAACTTTGATCTCCCTTCTGGTTAAAAACTTTGTGTTGTTTTCCCCGTCCTCTCCTCCCGAGACGAGCGGCTCCAAGCAGCGAACAAAGCCCCTCCCGACGGCAAAGCCATCGAACCCAACTGCGAGCAGCGCCCGGGGGCAGCGGATCCCCGCTCTGCAGCCTGGGGGCTTTCATCCCGTTCCTGCCCGTCCGAGGGGGCTTCTAAAACTGAATCTAACAAAATCTGCATCTCTGACAGGCGAAGTAGAGCTTGTGCACCGCCACAAATGCTGATTAAATATGGAGTTGATATTTACGAAAAAAAATCCCTTGAAAGAGCCCTTTCAAGCATTTTTTAAAAATATGACCTCTTAACCTCTTCTTCGCCTATTGACAGAGTAATTTGAAACAGAAACAATGTAATCCATCAAAATAAATTGTGTTACTCCTGTAACTCAGATATTTATGTTTGAGCTTTCTCCGGCTGACAAGCTGTAAAGGCTCTCTGTTATTCTCAGGTTTTATCTCCGAGGTTCTTGTCTTCTCTGCTCATTAAGAGTCTGTCTACAGATTACAAAGTCAATAGATGCAAACACCAGACTGTGAGAAAAATCTCCCTGAGTACATAAAAATCAACAGCAGTGGATGCTGCACAATGGACAGCATAGATGTTTGGAGGTGTTCAGCTTTATCGTCTTCAAACAAGGGTAACGAGAGTAAATACTGCGGCAAAACTTCGCCTTCCAGTGTTGCGCACTCCCTGTCGTCATTCCCAAAGGTTGATCTTCAGGTACCATCCTTTCTTAATGGTAGATTTATGAACAGTTGTATTAAGCTGTGGTATTTTGAGTTCTCTATACAAAAGGACAGCGCTGATTATCAGTCCAGCTACAGCGCAGAGGACCCGGATGGGATGGCTGTACTGCAAGGGCCCGGATTGCCCTCTGAAGGGACGACTGACCTCGGTGGAGCTTGGTCATTTCAATAAAACACCCTGAGGGATCCTGGACCCTGGACAGGCTCTGCCAGTTGTTAGGAGGTGCCCCTAGGTGGGGAGTTCTAGTGTTTTCTCCCCTAATGCATCAGAGTTACATGCACATTTTGTTAATGTTGCAATATATACATTCCTAATATTGTTCTTCCTGTGCTTGCACATGAAGTTAAAAACAGACAAAGCCTCCGCTCCAACCCAGTCCTCAGGAGAGAGCACGTCTGCATGAGCAGGCTGAAGTGCACAGCTGGATGGACAGTAGCAAACTTTCAAAAGTCACAGATTAATTTGGTTAGTACTGTTTTAAACCTTTGCAAGAAGTATTTTGTATGATCTTCAACAATTGGAAAAACAAAATACAAACAAAACCCAAACAAAAAACCCAAACAAAACTATTTCCAAACTGTTCCTACCAGCAGGTCTCAAGGCATTGCTCAAGAGGAGCCTGGGCTCTGCACTGGCACTGCTGAGAGACAGGCCCACCCGGTAATGGCCACGGGGGGGTTCATGCACACAGCTTTAACAGGAGCAGCCAGGAAGAAGTAAGCGAGGTACAGGCTTAGAAAGGACATCTAGGCAGTCCTGTCACTTGCTAAAAGTCACCTGTTTATCATGCGCTTTTCAAACAAAAAGGCAGCTAAAATCATTAAATAACTCTCCACTGACCAGAATACGTGCAATCTTTGCAGAATGCCATTCTGCCTCTGGACAAAACTACGTCAGCACAGATCAGAGTGCTTTCCCCTGCCCGTGTGCAGATGGCTTTCTGATAGCAGACGCTGAGCAGTGCCGAAGGGCTGACTGCTGGAAGGGAAGGACGGCAAGGCCACGGCTTCCCCGGCGGAGCTGGGAGCCAGCCCCAGGGCTGGCGGCTGCCGCGGGCCGGGCTGAGGCCGCTCTGCGGTGCGCGGCCGTGTGCGGGGCGCGGCTCTGTCCGTGGTGCTGAAGCGCGGCGTGCGCAGCGCCGGGCGCGCAGGGAGGGCACGGGCCCCAGGCAGATGTGAACCTGGGGGGCCGGCAAGGGGTTGGACGTGGGCTGAATTTATCAGGTCTCTCGTTTCCGCAAAGATCAGCATTCGTTAAATGGTTAGCAGCAATTCTTTTCAGGGAAAATGCACAGATCACTCTAAACCATATAGCTAATAATTAATAAAAATACAGCTTTTTATTAATGCTACCTCATTGTTTCCTTATTGTCTGAACAACAAAACACATGCTGAAAAGCTATTCAGTTTCAGACACAAATGGAGCTGACAAGTTCCCAGCATTTCTCAGCAGTAAGGTAGACCTGACCTCTTCCCTGATGTGCCAGGTTGCTTTTGGAGAGAGGTAGGTAACTTCAGGACAGCCTGTTCAACTGTCCACGCCTGATGCTTTAGGGCTGACATCTGATTGAGTTCTCCTGAATCAACACACTCTGACTGCACTGTGTATTGCTGTCCCTCAGGTGTGCAATGCTATTCGTCTTCAAGCATAACACAAAATAATCACTGAAACTATTTCCTCTGCAATAGAATAAGACATGGCTAGAAGGTGTGTCTAGCAAGGCTGCACTTACAACTTCTAGCAGTAACCACTAGTCAACCACTTCTGCAGAAGACAAAACATCACTATGTCAGAGAACTCTTCTGTTGAGTCACGATTTTTGATGTATTTCTTCTCATACCTGAATTCAAGAATTTATTCCAACTACTTTTCTACCATTTTTAAGCACCAAGGTTAAGATTGGTTTAAAGGAAATTAATCAAGAGACTACAGGCTCTGGTCTTTGTTCATTATCTCTGAAAAATTCAGATGGAAATTGTTGTAGTAACAGTGGCAGAAGCCAACAGCCAATCCAGAAACTCTCCAGATGTCGCAAAGATCAGCAGTTTTCTGTACATATCCAAGGCCGAGGAAAGGGAAAAAAGGAAGACAATTCAGAAGTACTTTCATGCAGATCAACTGTCATGTTTTTGAGAGAAAACGAGGGAAATAAAAAACAGTCTGCAAGCCTCAGTCAAGGATACAAAATTGTCCTTCACAAGAAGAGCTGACTCCTCTGGCAGAATAATTTTCCAAACACAGAAGACAGCAGCCAGAGCTTGACACCAAAGAAACCTTCAAATTGTCTGTATTTGCCAACATCCATTTGGGTGATCCAGTGAGAGAAAGACTTCATGTAGGCAAGACTGCTAGAAGATTGCACTCTGCTTGTGCTGGAAGGATCAAACTGAACTACCGTGTGACTTCCTCTATTAGCAATTAACAAACAGTATGAAAAAGCAACACAGCACAGCAGTGTTTTTAATCTTGGTCCTGTTTAAAAAAAAAAATCAGTTGTTTATAACCGGGCTTTCAAGTCTGTTTAATTGTATATTATTTAACTTCATAATTGTTTAATTGTACTTAGTATTATCTGTTGAATATTACTAATACAAGCTTCATGCACATCATATAGTTCTACCTAATGTGTTTCATATTTGATTCACAAGGAGACTTGCACAATGAGGGTGCTCCCGCTTTGAATGGTACAACATTTGCCTCTAACTCCCAAAACGTTGGTGATTACCAAGAGCTGCTAGGAGCAGTGCCTAGCTGGACAAGTTCCTGCTTGGTGAGTATTTGAAGGAGTTATGCATTTGTTAGACAGCCTTTGTGGAGTAAAGGAAATGAGTGCTAATTTTATTGCACGAAGCCTCCAGCCTCTGAAGTTATCGGGCTTTTATCCATATATCAAGAACACACATCCCCTCATGTGGAACTAGAAGAGCCATAAACACACAAACATCCCAAACATCCTTATTTATCTTGCCAAAATAATAATAAAAAAATTCTTAAAGGATTCCTGCAAGTCTTCTGGTCCTGTGTCTTGAATAACAGAATTGTGTTTCTGAGATAAGTGAAAATTTGGAATTAAAGAACTCCCCCCCCCCCAACCCCAAAGACTCCTCCATTTGTACTCTGGTTGAGATAAAACAGTCATCTCCAGCAAGAACACCACCAAATGTGATCCAAGTCCTTCTGAATGCAACCATCTCGGTTCTCTTTAATTTCACAACTGCCTTGGCCTTCTGCAAGGGGAAAAGTTGTTACAGAAACTGACACTGAATGCTTGTTCCAAAAGGAGCATGTTCCAAAGCTAACTTAGCTCTCTTCTCACAGCCTCAGCAAAGAGCTGACTAGACGAAGGAAAAAGACGATGAATCCTCAGAGGAGGCAAAGTACTGTGACATACAACATATTGCCTCCTTCATGGTTGCCCTTATCACTGTTATTTATTGATCACAGCACAGTTAGCGCAAACCGAAAAACAGCAGAGACAACAAAATGCTTCCAGGATCAAGACCATCCTAGGGATCAAGCCGGTCAGAACAAACACCATACTCATGATATCTCTAACTCATCCCAAAATAAAAGTCATTTGTACATACAGAATCAGAAGAACTGAAGAAGAGCTACAGAAACCAAACACAAGGAGCAGAGCAATGCTCAAAGCACAAGCTTGTTACCCTGGCTTTAAAACTGAATCTAGCTTGCTTTACACAAATATTTGTTATTGCATGCACACGACAACAAAAAATTTGAAAGACATGAACACGTTAAATATTAGAATCACATAAAATGCATTTAAATAATCATTATTCGTGTTGTAGAGAAATGGGAGATTCCATATATCTGTCTCAGCAGCAAGTCATTGTCTGATGTTGAGAAACTCTTTCATTGAAATAATCGCTCATTATGCAAATGGCAGATGTTAACTCCTGGATATACAGAAGTATTACCTTGTGCTTCACAGAACTGGCAAAAATGCTACCACTGTTTACTACAGAACATATCTTAATTTTTTTGTTTAGAAGAAAAGTACGTACATACCAAAGTTGGAGGTAAAGGTACACCAGCTTTGCATCTGTTAATATTTTTTGTATCATTTTCAACACAAACAGGGCAAACCATCTGCAAGTGACAGGTCAGTCATATAATAAACACATTTCAAGACAGTGAAACTTAAGGCATGTAAGTTGATAAGTAAGAAATCAAAATTAATAAAAGATTTTGAAAAGGATACAATTTTTTTGACTAATTGAATACAGAACTGCAATGTGTAATGAATAAAACAGAGGAATACATTTTAACTCGACTGTAGCTGAATTGTCCATTTTTTACATGAAGGGTTGAATATATTTGCAACTAAATTTGATACATGAATATCTTATATGTATAAAAATATATCTGATACATTTCCTTTATGAGGAAAAAAATCAGTGGAAAACATTATTTTAATCTAACATAGTGTTTGAGCATTCGTTATTTTAGAGACGGTACACCCAAAACATTTTCAATCTGACAAGTTCCATTCTTCTTTATTCTCCCTGGAACTCTTACTATGCTGTCAGAACAGCATGAAATGGACAAAATACATGGACTCTGTATGAAAGAAATAAAAGTGTAAGTTCCATTTAACACCAGCTGCCATGAAATAAATGAATTTTAAACATTTACATCTCCCATTTTGTCAAACTCCTTTTCCTAAATCCCTCCAAGCATCTCCCATTAAACTTCCCTGGAAAAGAGAAGGACCAAAATTTCACCCTCGACATTTGTACCCACTTGCATAGGAAGAGGATGGATAGCTTTTTAGGGGCTGCTCTCCCTGCAGTGTGAAGACGTGCCATGTGAGTAGCCCATAGAGCAAGAAATACGCCACTTCTTACAGTTCTTCACCCCTCTACTTTCTATCAGGTGGATACAAGGGGATATCTATAGTCCTAGCCTGAATCCACAAACAGTCTGGAAAAGTTATCACTATGGCTCATTCATACACTGCAGATGGTTGTTACATTAACCTGGCGATGTATTCCAGCAAATGTACAATCCATGTGTTATTTGTACACATATTATGTACAAGAGATTGTACTGCACGCAGCTGAGCATACCCAGCCTTGACTATCTGCCTTTGTCGGATTAACCATTTCACAATTTTTACTACCAAATTTGTTCGACTTCATGATGTGAGCTGGCTTCTATGTCTTTTATATTAGGAAGGTCAGAACGACTTTTAATAAAAACAAAGCAATGAAGAAAACAATCCTGTTGCTGTCTCTCTACTTACTGTTTCACCAAGAGATGTGCATTTATATGCTAGTAACTGGCGTTGCAGAGTTTGTCTAAGAAACATCTCATCCTTAAGCGCATGCAGACTGAAAAGATTTTCACATGAAATTAACTTACATTATGCTGCTGCTTTCAAGAATTACAATACATAACATTAAAAACATATTGAAACAAAATTTTGAAATATCAGAATAACTATAATGATGCAGACATTTGGTTGTTATTTTCTCCACAGCCTGAAATAGAAAAGACTCTTAAACACAGATGGAGGATAGCAGCTCTGGGTAGCCTCAGCCTATCTCATACAACTGTTAATCAGCTGAACTGAATTTCAGGGCACCACTGCTGTGCCAAAATAAAATTTGCATTCACTCTGATTTTGAAAACGAGAAACTTACTTGATTTCACCAGGAATGAATGTTAAGTATGACTTTTATCTCTCTATAAATTCTCTACTCTTCGCCTGAACCTCTGACATATGTTGTAAAACACTTGCATACATCCTGTGTATGTGATTTGTGTAGTGTGTCAGTATTAGAAATCTTCAATTCTGTTCACCGTACAGTGATTCTTTGTAAAAAGTCCCTTGATATTTTATACTAAGGATGCAATGATAGAGTTCATTTTAAGAATGAATCTCAAATACGCTTTTTGGACATAGCATGTCATTTGATGCATGAATGCATGTTACTTTTTTGTGTAAGGAAGAAAAAGAACTTCACAGAAGAATTGACATATACACTCTGGCTTTAATCTGATTTCATAGAATCACAGAATCCTTAGAGTTAGAAGGGACCTTTAAAGGCCATCTGGTCCAACTCCCCTGCAATGTACAGGGACACCTACAGCTAGATCAGGTTGCTCAGAGCTTGGTCCAGCCTGACCTTGAACGTCTCCAGGGACAGGGCTTCCACCACCTCTCTGGGCAACCTGTGCCAGTGCTTCACCACCCTTACTGTAAAAAACTTTTTCCTTAAATCTAACCTAAATTTCTCCTCTTTCAGTTTGAAGCCATTCCCCCTTGCCCTATCCCCACAGACCCTGATTTCATACTGCTGAAAAAAATGTGCTAAATACAAATGAAAATAGCAGAAAACAAAAATAAAAGACCAGACTAAACCAGAAAAATATGAATAAAGTGTCAATAGTTTCCATGTCTTTAACACATATATAGAATTGTCATAAATAAATACACAAGTGCCAAAAGCACCATGATACAGAAGATTAAGTAATAGGAAAAAATATTCCTTATCACAAGTTTAAAATTACCAGTTAGGGAAAATTTACTTTTTGTATCTTTTTCAGGCCTCAGGGGAAATAACTAAGTAAACACTATTGATCAGCAACATTAGAACAAATAGCCAGCAAGCATTCAGCAGTGCATGAGACACGCGTACATTAAAATGGCATTAATACACTATATGAAGTATGTTACATTACATGTTTGAGTAAAGTAACAGATCCCAGTGGAAAAATCTGTGAGGAATAGAGTACACACTTGGAGTTTAAAATACTGTCCTTTTTCTCTCTGTAAATTTACTATATCTTTAACCAGAGAGTGTTGATACTTTATCTAATCAATGAAAATTGCTACCTAATTTCTCAAGGTCCAGCTCATGAGGTAATTTGAACAGCTGTATGTTTTATCCTCTTTCTTTACAAAGAAAGGTATCACACTACCGAAACCGAACTTTTTAATTAAGGCAAGCAAAGGAAAAAAAAAAAAGATGAAAATTGTACCAGGTAATAAGTTTTTTTCTTAAGTAAGGGTATTAGTTTGGATGATTTGGATTATTTTCTCTGGTATAGGGTAGTGATCAGTGGCACAGAGTCCAGCTGGAGGCCTGTAACTAGCGGTGTTCCCCAGGGGTCGGTGCTGGGTCCAGTCTTGTTCAATGTCTTCATCAATGACCTTGATGAGGGGATAGTGTCCACCCTCAGCAAGTTTGCTGATGACACGAAGCTGGGGGGAGTGGCTGACACGCCAGAAGGCTGTGCTGCCATTCAGCAAGACCTGGACAGGCTGGAGAGATGGGCAGAGAGGAACCTGATGAGGTTGAACAAAAGCAAGTGTAGAGTCTTGCACCTGGGGAGGANTAGTTGCGGGAGGCAAATGGAGGTGGGGAACCTCTTTTCGGTTGTCAGTGGGGACAGGACAAGGGGCAATGGCCTTAAGCTGTAGCACAGTAAGTTCCGCACCAACATGCGGAAGAACTTCTTCACGGTGCGGGTGACGGAGCACTGGAACAGGCTGCCCAGGGAGGTTGTGGAGTCTCCTTCCCTGGAGATATTCAAGACCCGCCTGGACGCCTACCTGTGCAACCTGCAGTAGGGAACCTGCTCTGGCAGGGGGGTTGGACTCGATGATCTCTTGAGGTCCCTTCCAACCCCTGCAATTCTGTGATTCTGTGATTCTGTATTTGTGATGAAAGTGTGATAACTAGTAGTAATATGGTCTCTTGTGTCTCAAAATAACCATACAGAGTTCAGCAGAAGTTCAGTAACACTAGAAGACAACATGACACGACGTGACTCAAGTCTTTGACATTTATAAAGACTTTAAAGTAAAAAAAAAGTCTGTATCATTTAAAAAATCATTACAAAAAACATTTTACATTAACTATCACCTTTCACAGAAGTTATATCAGAATGGACAAAGATATTAGAAAGTCTGGAGTTCCGTGTCCTGTTTGTCTCTGGTTATAAGACCAGGACCTTGTGGACCTTTTAGCTACAAATGGTAAATTAAGAAAGAATTAAAGGAAAACTTAAATGTCTTTAACTGTTCTGAAAAACAAAAGAGAACTCACATAAGAAGGAGCAATTCGACATACAAGGATTGTTTTGAAAGTAATGCCTCCTATTGTATTACGTTGGCCCACAATGTCGGAGGCAGATGTTGGTGGTACGGCAGTAGAGGCTGAACCTTCCCCCCAATATCCCATTCCATTTTGTTGCAGTGCAACAGATGGCAGCAGAGGGGCACTCTGACAAAATGCCGTCTGACATGGAAGTGTGGATGGAGCAATGGTGTGAAACTGAATTCCTCCATATGGAAAAAATGGCACCCACTGACATTCATCAACACTTGCAGAACATTTATGGAAACCGAACAGTGGATGTGAGCACAGTGAGGTGGTGGTGGTGTATTTCAGCAGTGGTGACAGTGACGTGAAAAACAAGCAACCTTCTGGATGGCCATACAGACTGTTACGAGCATGGCGTGCAGGTACTTGTTCATCGCTGGAGAAAATGCACAGCTAATGGTGGTGACAGTGTTGAAAAATAGTGTTTTGTAGCTGAGAATTTGCTCTCTCAAAGAGTGTTATTGCGCTGTTTATATCTGTTGTAGTTTCCATGGAAACAAATAGGAGGTGTTGCTTTCAGAGCAAGCTATGTATTTACATTCAATGTTCTCCAGATATTTTTCAGGCACTTCATCCACCAGGCCACACGGTCTTTAATGATACTCATTAAAAAGTTGTTGTGGCCATACAATATATATATATATATATCTATGTGTGTTAAAATTTTTAAAATACGAGCATAATAAAATTATAATTTATAGCAATGTACAACCTCACTTCAAGGTAAATATGCTGCTCAGGTAATTATACTGTCATATAAAAATAAATTGCATGGTCCTTTAAGATACCATTGGGGAAAAAAAAGAAGAAAAATAAGGATTTCCCTCCCTATAGACAGTATCTCACCAGTAATTGGCTTTTTATCAAAATTAATCTGTTTCTATGATGCTACAATAATCAGCTACATATAAAATAACAAATCAGTCTCTTGCTTAAGCAAGTAATTTTAATGGTCTCTGTTAAAAAATCCTCCAGTACCTGCCCATTCAAGTAGCACAGTAAATACTCATTAAGATAGAGCTCAGTAGATAACAATAATAGAATTTTATTTTTCTACTGAGAGTTGCAATATTACTGAGAACACTGATAAGGCTGTCATTCTGTTATCACTATATCAACATAATGTATTCTCACCTTTTTCAATGAGAGGATAACTTGAGGTCTATTTCAGTGAATAATGAACATAACAAGAAACTCTCCACTGACCTTAGGGGTATTGTATCAAACTGCACAAGCGCAAAGTACAGAATGGAGTGTTTGCTGTGCAGCGGATGCACCTTTGTTACAGTTCACCATTTGTAGGACAGGAATTACTGCATTTTCAGACCTTTGAGTGGTGTTGTGAGGATTAAAAAATATAGCAAAAAAACCACCTGAAACATTAGAATGTACAGTTGGAGGGAAATATTTTTTTCTAAACTATGATATCAGTACAGTTGGATTTGAAACAAACCTGAAATTCTGAAAAAAAAGACCAATTTCAGAAATTCTAAATATGTTGTTCACAAGATTAGATAGATTCCTTCAGGATTCCCTAAATTTGAAATTAATGTTTGTCTAATTCATCCCTACAATGGTAGCAAAGATATCACCAAGAACATCTTAAGGTCATTCAGCATCTGCTTAGGCTCTCAGATTCTGGCCTTCCATACAACACATGCAAACTACTTTTGGCTACAGACCCTTCAGTTTCCACATCTTGTCCCAAACCTTTCAGACTCCAGTTCCTATGTTCACAGTAGGGGCTCTGGAAGTTCAGACAACCCTGGCTGGAACTGAGACTACTGAAATTTTTCACCCTAAGTGCTATGGAGTTCAATCCTAGTAAATCCTTCCTGCTTCCTCAGGTAATAAAGATCCTCGATGCGCTGCTTTGGATACATACTGCTAAAATGTTTTGCTGGAGGGAGAAAATTATAGCCCAAAAGGATGCCACATAATTTCTTGTCCACACTGACCAGTACTCCAGAAAGGACTGCTTACATTCATGTGGGGCCAGGTGAGGTCCCATGTGACACGTATCAAGACTAAGTGCCAGGTCATGCACTTTGGTCACAACAATCCCATACAACGCTACAGGCTTGGGGCAGAGTGGCTGGAAAGCTACACAGCAGAAAAGGATCTGGGGGTATTAGTCAACAGCTGACTGAACACAAGGCAGCAGTGTGCCCAGGTGGACAAGAAGGCCAATGGCATCCTGGCTTGTATCAGAAATAGTGTAGTCAGCAGGACCAGGGAGGTGATTGTCCCCCTGCACTCAGCACTGGTGAGGCTGCACCTTGAGTGCTGTGCTGTTTTGGTCCCCTCACTACAAAAAAGACACTGAGGCCCTGGAGTTTGTCCAAAGAAGGGCAACAAAGCTGGAGTCTGGAGCACAAGGCTTATGAGGAGTGGCTGAAGCAACCGGGATTGTTCAGTCTGGAGAAGAGGAGGCTCAGGGGAGGCCTTATCACTCTCTACAGCTGCCTGAAAGCAGGTTGTGGTGAGGTGGGGGTTGGCCTCTTCTCCGAGGTAACAGTGATAGGATGAGACAGAATGGTCTCAAGTTGTGTCAGGGGAAGTTCAGGTTGGATATTAGGAAAAATTTGTTCTCAGAAAGAGTGGCAATGCATTGGAGTAGGCTGCCCAGGGAACTGGTGGAGTCACCGTCCCTGGAGGTGTTCAAGAAAAGAGCAGATGTGGCACTGAGGGACATGGTTTAGTGGGCATGGTGGTAATGGGTTGGTGGTTGGACTAGATAATCTTAGAGGTCTTTTTCAACCTTAATGATTCTGTGATTCTATGATATGTGGATTTTAGATGTTCTTCATCTGTAGTTTTCTACCTAAAATAGCATTGAGCTATGCCATGGCCTATGAGAATGGTGGTTTTATAGCATGATTTTAAATACCTATGTTGCATATTCTGAGATGCAGAGTGATGTTATGTGGGTGTGTTTGAAAACTCAAGATTTCTAGAAATAGCAGCAGAGGCCTGCTTGGTGCAGAGTCAGCCAAACCTAGTGCCATCTAATTTGTGCTGTCTTTGGGAACAAACAAGTATCAGAAATGCTCTCGGGTTTAATCTTGAACTGGTTGCTTTATTCCAAACGAAAAATACGAGTGATGTAGGTATCTACATAATTAAAAATTATTTGTCAACATAAATGTTTTTGTAGCACATCTGGCTGTTCAAGTGTTTCTTGCCCTAGAAACTCCATAAGGGTTTTTCAATAGGCAGGATTTATATGAAGACCAGCTTAAGATCAAGGAAATTTATAGCTTTTCCAAGTTTTTAACATTAGTCACACATGGCAAACAAGAACGCTATGTCATGAGTAGTTATGCTGGAGCTGTGTGACCTAGAAGCACAATTCTCAACAGGTCTCTCTGACTGAGCAGCGATCCATGGGACCCTTAGTGTTCATTTGCCAGAATTTCCTTACATTTGATGACTGGAGGAAAATCACAGGTTTCAATAAATCATCATTTTTCAGCCAAAATGTTTCAGAATGTAGACGAGAAAGATAAAGATGAATGAGAAAACCATCTGAGTTAAACAGCATATGTATAAAGGAGGACTGTGAAAAAAAAATGCATGAAATGCATGAAAAAAAATCTGAAGTACTATTATTCAGAGGTAGAGAAGTTACAGAAAATATAAAAGTATGAAACCAGAGAGATGAAAAAGATTTCTGGGAAAGAGGAGCATTAGGAAAGAAGACGCAGAGAAACAAGTTGGTTAAAGAACAAGAGTACTAGCAGCTTAGAATCTCATTCAAGCCTGCCATAGAAAGGCCTTGAAGAAAAGCGGTCTAACAGTATGCACACAAGTTTTGTTTATAAAATCATTGGTTACTATTAAAACAATCATAAAAATTACCTATCCGAAGTGTTTATGGACTGTTACAAGCCAGGTGAACAGTATAATATTCAACTTAATATTAATTCTAATTTTTAAAATCTAGCTATTATATCCTCAGATACTAATGACTACGTAACTGAACAATGTATATAACTACCTTAATTTTAATGAATATAATTTACAAAGTCTATAGGCCTTAAGTATTTTATCAATGCAACTAATGATGTTATAATACTACACCTGTTCTGTACGATCTTGAATTTCTTTTTCCATAATGCATTGATTTGCTCAGCTTCCTTTCTAAAATTGAAAAAAAAAAAAAGTAGTTAAAACTGTGTAGAGGCTTCTTAAGTGTCTTGAGAGCATATCTTAAAAATACTGGCCACTACCTTTCTGTGATTTTCCTTTCTTGACCTTCTCTTTCCTTCAGGTTCTCATTTTCAGCAGCCAGGGTACTTTCAGTAGCTTCCTGCTCAGGTGCTACATGCATTATCTACATGTAAGTAAAACACTGTTTATTTTCTTAGCCAACTTGCAAAAACAAATACAAAGTTTTGCTCACATGCAGTGCTATTCCTGGGACAAGTTTTCCTATTTTGGGCTGTTAGATATTTCCAGTACTCTGTTAAAAATTGAAAGGTTTTGTAACCTCAGCCAGCAGTTCAAAGTCAGCTCATTTTTTCCTTTGTCTCTAAGGACTGCGACAGTTAGGCAATGTTTTGGCAACTGTAACAAAAGCAGCACTGTGAGTAATTAAATGAAATCTTGTCCTAGATATGTGTGTCCAACTCATTCTAGTGCTATTGGTGGTAAAACTACCATTGCCTTAAATGGAGGACTCAAGACTGATCACTGTAAACTCCCCATAGCAAAACCAGCAGTACGCGGAAAGTACATGGTCAAGAAATCAGAACAAATAATTGAACTCTTGACACTCAGACCTAATGTTGATTTGCATGATTGTGTCTATGCTTTGGGCCCAGGAATACTTCCTGATCCTTGGTTTTGCATGGGTGTCCTGATGGAAGTCAGTCCCATGTCAAGTGTAAGGGCAAGGAAAACCCAGGTGTGCAGACTTAGAAGGAAGCTGTGGGCCATTTCCAGTATGGGTCATTGGATGGAAGCAAGTATGCCCATGCCAATGGAGCACCCACATCCCATAGCTTAGACACAGTCTGCATGACTTTGGATCTCCACCCTCCTTTCTGGGAAGCTAGTTCCTATTTCTCTCAGAGAAGCGTGAGAAATTCTGTGAAAACTACTGAGAAAACAACTACATAAATATCTACTAGTAGCATTACTTCAGCAGCTAAAAAGGAAATACAACAGTAGTTCTGTGACTCTCATAGACTTTAAAAAGTGTCACTGTATATATAAATAAAATATAAATATCTTGTAAAAATTAAAATATCACCTTGTAAGTAAGCTCATTCTTTCGTCTTGTAATATATTCATAAGGAAAGTTCAGGGGAGTCCTCAGTGCTCTCTGGAGCTACCTGAAAGGAGGCTGCAGCAAGGAGGGTGTTGGTATCTTCCCCTGGGTGACGAGTAACAGGACACAAAGCAACAGCCTCAAGTTGTGCCAAGGGAGGTTTAGATTGGATATTAGGAAGAATTGCTTCAAGGAAAGTGTGGTCAAACATTGGAATGGGCTGCACAAGGGAGTGCAGGAGATCCTATCCCTCGAGGTATTTAACAGACGTGGACACGGCACTAAAGGACACGGGACTCAGAAGGTCAGGTTATGGTCGGACTCGGTGACCACGGGTTCACGAAAGTCAGGTCGTGCTTGTCCAACCTCATCTCCTTCTATGACTGGGTGACCAGACTGGTAGATGAGGGAAAGGTTGTTGATGTAGTCTACCTAGACTTCAGCAAAGCCTTTGACACGGTCTCCCACAGTATTCTCCTGGGGAAACTGG